>WOXC01007087.1:1200000-1652517 GCA_011680675.1 Gymnobelideus leadbeateri
TGTTCCCTTTGTCAAGTCAGATTATGAAAATTCAACTTGTACTTTTTCTCTGGTAGATGAATGGTGGTGTGGTGCTCAAACTGTTCCCTCTGAATAGAGTCTTTGTATCATACATAGCCTTGGGGACCACTATTCAAATTCTAGAACGATTCCCTTTCCACTGTACGCCCAAATATTACTTATGTCCAGATGATCTCTTTTGGAACCAGGACTAAATTGTTTTCTCTGTCAGTGATCACATATTGGGGGCAGAGAGAGAGAGAGAATGAATATGAAAGAAAGAATGAATGAATGAAAGAAAAAGAAAGTTATATAAAGAATAGTTTGGACATTTGTTGTCAGAACAGTGGCTTCATTTTTTTCCTGTTTCTGAAAATACTTATAATCTGCCCAACTAAAAATAATGGTGAATTATATAAATTCTCTATATGGTTCAGAGAAGTCATGTTTTCCAGTAAAGCTTGTAATTTAGCTCATATTAGCTACCAAGTTGGGAGAAAAGGAGGGGTCAGAAGGGGGAAATGTTTGGAATCTGTCTATCAGTAAATTTTACTGCCATGTTCACAATAGCTGGGAAGATTTATTATTTCAGGGAATGGTCTGTTTGTCATGTACAGTATATTGCCTTTCAGACTAAATTGCAGTCTGCTAGAGAGAGGCCTGTTCCTAAAAGCAACTTGAGGAGGCTTTTCTGGTGTTGAATTTCGAAAGTAGTAGAATGTATTTTCAATGGCATTTTCCCATAAGAATGTTATTAGATACTTTGCAGAATAAAATATGTTTGAATCCTCCAGGCAGATGAACAAATAGCTTTTAAGATGAATGATCACTCATGATGGCCCATTGACTGTCCAATGTTTAAAGGGTCCAGGTCATGTGAGACTCTGTAGTGGTATAAAATTGCTGTTCCATAAGCTTAAATGTTTGAGTTATAAACTCTCAATAGTAAAGCTTTAATATTTTTACACAATATTTCTGAGAATTGGAGGTTGCCACAATACTTTTTTTGAAAATGACACTGCATTTTATTTCATGTTAAATTTAAATTGATCTTCCATTTTAAGCCCCCGAGCCCTGGAATTACTTTTGTTTCAGGGTGTTCAGGGGTTTGGTAAGCTTTCTTTTGTGTTTTGTGTGCAGGGTTGTTTGGGGTTTCTCTCTGTTTTGTTTTTGTTTTTTTGCTATTTGCACATGTGTGTTAATGGATACAAATTAGCTTTACTTTCTTTGTGACTGCAACGTCTGGGTAACTAGGAGATTATCTTAAATTGTGGAAGGTTTCAGGGGAAAACTGATCTCTTTAGAAGTATTGAAGACCTAAAATGACTAGTTGTTGAGATTTGGGATTACAGAATGCTAAAAGATCCAGATAAAGCTGCCAAATCAATTACAACCAACATTTAATTTTCCACTTCTTATATAAGTAACAGCACTAAAATGTGAAACTTGGGATTATCATAAATATACTTACTTGAATTCAGTATTTTTTTTAAAAAAGGAACCTTTTTTCTTTAAATTTCCTTAGTGTAAATCAGAAAAAGTTTTATATTGGGGCACAATTAAACTAGTATATCCTGATGACATCTTTATTGCTTCCTTTTTAGAATACTATAGCACTAAGAGCTAGGCTTACTTTTGCTTTCATCTGTCCCTCACCAACCAAGTCCATTGACAAAAGAAACAGAAATTGATTTAAAACAGTAAAAACCTGGGATTTGGGGTGGGAGGGGCACTTCACGCAGGTTGTTTTGGGACCTGAACCAAGGACAAAAGACATATTTGCTTGAAAATCAAACCACTAATTGTAGCCTGAATCCTTATCTTGACTAAGCTTTATTGGGACAGTAATGTAGGTTCTCTTAAATAGGATCAGTGAAATTAGTCATTTAGTTTTTGGCAGCCATAAACTTCAGTCAGCTTGATGTTTTTAGTGCCTGTGAATAAAGTTGTTATCTTCAAGCACAAGACACTGATGTTGTCAGAAAACTAAAATGTTACCTCATAAGAATGATTGGGTACTACAGAAAATCAGCATATATCATCCACACAAGATTGCAGTCCTTGAATTGTGCAGCTTTTATCTCTAGATTGAGTCAAATTCACATTTATGTTCCATATGCTAATTAACCAATGAGGAGATATTTTAGTTCAAGCCATATTTTGGTTTACAAGGCAACAGCAAGACTGAGTGTCATAAGTAATGGGCTCCATTATTCATGTGGCATTTAAAATATATTTGAAAAAATGTAATTACAAATAATAAAATACAGAGAGTGATCAGTTTACAGGCTTGGTTTCTGATGAGCACTATGAAACAGAATTAGCATGAGATGATTCTAAAGTGGGAATTGTGCTTATCGTGAGAAAATTTTTTTTGATCTGTTGGGAGAATTAAAAAACACATTTTCAGGTGGGATTTCTTGGTTAACAGTGTATATCTCAGAATCAGCTATTTTCTGAGACAAGAGCTTCATCCCATGGTGACATTTTGGAATACTAATGTTATCTTTGATCTGGTTAGTGGTATTATTTTAATTGTTAAATCTTCCTATTTAATTGTAGTTTGCTCGATTTGAGATTACTTGGACATCCGTTGATGAGATGCAGAGAGAGGGAGAAAAAAGAATCTTGAAAGACAAGATAAAAAGGAAAAAGGATCTTTAGATTTAAACCCAGTAATTAAGATTTCATGGTGCCATTGAGCATTCCCCCTCCCCTCCTCAAATGACTTTTCTGGCAGCCATGATAACAATATGTGTATGTATATTTGGCCTCTGATGAAAGATTTTGCAAAACCCCTTGCATTTTTAGATAAATCTTGAAACTTTGCATTTGCATTCACTCAGGGCTTTTCTTACAAAGCACACACACTAACTTCTCATTTTAAAATATTGTATTCCATTATCCAGAATATTCTGATTAACTTTCAAGGTAATTGTCCTTGTTGAAAAGTTCATTTAGGCTCAGGAGACTGAATTTCATAATGAATCCCTAAAGTCACATTAGAATACCCATGTACAAACACGACTCATAAAGAATTATGTAAAAGCAGTTCTGCACTGAAAAATTTATACAATGTAAGAAATACATTTCAACAGCAACTGACCCTTAAGAAGCTAAACTCATAAGCCAAAGAGCTGCTGTTAGTTATGCTGAAGCTCTGTACTCTTTAAATCCAATGAATAATTCTAAGACTTTTCCTTCTTCGCAGGAAGGCTGCATTTTTATATTTCATTTGCAGGTCATGTTATCACAGAAAGGTATCACCTGATGTGATGTGATGTTCTGTTTGCTTGATGATGCCATTGATAGGCAAGGCCTTGTGATCCTGCTAAGATTTTCCAATTCATTAACAGGCATAGGTCCTCATGTAGCAATTGAGTTTGCTTTCCCTCTCAAGGAGGTACTGGGGTGACAGGATGGAGCTTGCATCAATGGTGTGTGCTACTTGTGTAGTAGTGCAGAAAATGTATTTTTATTTTCTGTTAAGAAAAGGCCCTTGCTAAAGCTAAGAGAAATAGAGCTGCAAGCTCCTGGACAAACCTGTGTGGGAAACAAAAACTAATTAGAGCAATAAATGTGATGCTCTCAGGTAACTGTGAAATAATTATTCCCCTTTAGCATCATCACTATTTAATTGTTCCATCCAATATCTCTATGCTCTGAATCCAAATGTGAAGGGATGGAACTCGTGGTTTCCCCACATAAATTCATTTTTCATTTACTATTTGCTTCAGACTTTTTCTCTTAAAGGACTTTGTAAAGAAAGGAAAGACATTTTGGAGGCTTTTGAACAGCTTAATTTTCTTCCATCTGTTTTTAAAAGCAAAATAAGTTAATTGTAGGAAGTGATTACTAAGAAGTGTTTTTGTAAAAGTGTTAATTCAGTTATGTGATATAAACATCATTTTTATAAGCTCTTAAACATCTTTAAGATTTACACCCACCATTTTAAAAACAAGCCTTTAAAATTCAGAATCACATATTATGTTGAGTCTAGTTGGTTTTACGTGATGGTATTCACATGCACACAATGTGATGTTTGAAAAGCATATGATAATTAAAACACTGTTAATGAAAACGATCATATATATGTATGATCTTAAATAATCTATGAAGATACTTCTGTTTTCTTGTTAAATATTAATTTTTAAAAATGAATGCCTCAAAGATTCTTGCAAATTGTATCAGATTATGAGCGATTTAAAAAGATTTATATTGACAACAATTTAAAGGAAATCATATTTAAGCTATATTTTTATCAAGAACAGGTTTTAGTCATAATGGTATACTTGTATGTCAGAATGGTGTGGCCTTATATCCTAGGCAGAAGGAAGAGAAACAGTCCAAGTGTGTGTGTGTGTGTGTGTGTGTGTGTGTGTGTGTGTGTGTGTGTGTGTGTGTGATAGAAAGAGAGAGAGAACAAAAAAAAAATATATATATATATATATATATATATATATATATATATATATATACCTTTAAGAGGTGATAATCTGAATGATCTATCTTCCTTTTAATGGTACAGAAATAAGAATTACCCAGGTTGGTGGTCAATTTACAAATAGTTCATTAACTACAGTGTTGCTTTTAAAATGGGAGATGCTCTACAATGTTTGTATTTCATATCTGAGTAATCCAAGAAGTCAAAGAGGTTCATCTCTTTGATGAGACTTTCTAGTTGTGTATGTCATGAATGTGTACCTTGCTTAGAATAGCTACGTTGCCTGATGTTTTCAGTTCGTCTCATAGGCCTGAAGAGTTCCCACTCTGATAAATGATAGCGATAATAACACAACTGGACTAGAATTGATTTCAGTTCACTTATTACATAAGACTGACATATTTAGGTAACTTAATATTTTTGCATGTTTCAAGAGTAACTAGTTATAGTTATACACATGTATTCAATATATATGTATATATATATAATTATTATTATACTTTCTCAAAAAAACCTCATAACCTTCAGGTTCTGTGTAATGGCTTTACTGAGGGTTCTGAGGTTCTTTACCATAAATTGTGTCCTCATTTCTCCTATTCCGTTTCTTATGACACTTGGACCCTATTCTATATGGTGGATTATCTCAGTTTTAGAATGTAGATTAGAAATCACACAAAAATATTTGCACTATTTTTTCCACTGCCTATGATTATTACTATTACTTAATAATTATACCCACTTATTGATATTGGGGCATAAATAGTTGATAAATAGATATATAACATGGCATCATTGTACTTTTGTACAGACAGACTTAGGGCAACAAAAACTAAAGAATTATGTAATCTAAAAGACAAAATTTAATTTGAAAAACAAAAGTGAACCCTGCTAGGGTCAGGTATGCCCATGAGGTCAAGCATATGTTTATATTGAGGACTTTTCATGAATGCTGATATTCCTTTAAACATTATTACCATTTGGTATCTGAGAAGCAGCATTTTTACTTTGTCCAGACTTGTGATTTCATTGGTATAAAGAACTTCCAATGAGGAAACTCTACCAATCAGTAAATATTTTGCAACTGATGAGAGTTGGGGGAGGGGGGAAGCGACTAGGACACTGAGTGATTTGCTCAGAGAGACAAAGCCAGTAATTGTCACAAATGCAACTTAAACCTAGGTCTTCCTAAATCCAAAGATTTTTGTATCTACAATAATATGTTCTAGTATAGCTCAAAGAGCACAGACCTTAGAGTTAGAAAACATACGTGACATTAGTTTGAGCCCTGACTCTGCCACTTAGGATCACAGTATCAGAGCTTTAGGTTTAGAAGGGACCTCAGAGACCATCCAATCCAGGGGCATCAAACTCCTTGTGTTGGGGCCACATAATGACTCAGAAAAATGCAAATTAACATTATGTTGTACTTTTATTTATTCGGTCAAAACATTGCCCGATTACATTTTAATCAAGGCAGCCCTGCACTCAGGAATTTTCTAAACCTCAAGTTTGATTATTATTTAAGAGAATGTATCTGTAGTTATAATGCTGGGCTTCTGTGTCAGATTGGTGTGGCCTTGCATCCTATCCCCCCACATTTTTACAGATGAAGAAACTGAGGCCCAAGGAGGTTTGTTAACTGGATCATATTACACTGATAATGTGTTTAGAGGAATTTGAACCCAAGTCCTCTGTCTCCTGAGGCAGTATTCTTTCCACTTTTCCACACTGTGACCCCAACATTTAATGTTGGTTTTAGAATTGGAGAACCAGGTTCAAATTCTGACTGTACTATTTATTGCTTGTGTGAGTTTAGGCCAATTGTTTAGCTTCTCTGCATCCTACTTTTGTCATCTGTTAAAATGAGAAGGTTAGATTAAACCAGCGGTGGGGAACCTGTGACCTCCAGGTCCTCAAGTGCAGCTCTTTGACTGAATCCTAACCTCACAGAAGGAATCCCCTTAATAAAAGGATTTGTGCTGTACAAATCAGACTCAGTCAAAAAACCTCACCCAAGGACCTAGAAGGCTACATGTGGCCTCAAGGCCTCAGTTCCCCTTAGACGTCCTAAAATAAAGGACTAAGTTTCCTTTTAGCTCTATATTTATTTATTATTTTTTTTTAAAGCAATTGGGGTTAAGTAACTTGCTCAAGGTTACACGGCTAGTCATTATTTTATGCGTGGGTGCTCATTTTCTGAGGCCGGATTTGATCTCGGGTCATCCCAGCTCCAAGGCCGGTGCTCTTACTCACTGCGCCACCTAGCCGCCCCTTAGCTCTATATTTAATGATGCTTTCTGAATCCCCATACAATAATTACCCTCACTGGATCATTTTGAAGAAAAAATTATATCAGCCACTTAGAGCTCTGTAAATGTGAATAGTAGTAGTTTAAAAGGGAAGAAACTTAAGGTCCAGCATCCTGACCAAAGATACATAATAAAATAATACTGGACTTAGGACTAAATATCAATTTAATAGTCTGCTCATTCGCACTCTCCAAAATACTAACTTTTACTAAATATTTTTCTTAATGAAAAACAAAAACCCCAGGATATTCCAATGAAAGGACCAAGACTTTGTGTGATTACCACTTCAACACTGCCATAGTGCTTTTTCCAGCTCTGACTTACCTATTTAAACACCTGATACCTTAAGCTTTCTGTGTACAGAGTTTTTTCATCCCTTCAATTTTTTTAACCATCAGTGAAGCTTCTTTAAGACCTTTTAGGCTTGAATTAACTGTAAACATAGAGCCAAAAACTGGCCATAAATAATGAATGACATTTTTAATAAAAATCCCTCAAAGCAGCATAAGTGTCCTCAAGAAAATGTTCTTTTAACTTATGGACATACCTCAACAGGATTCATGCTTACTTTTCTACTCCAGTTCTACCCTTCACTCTTATTTTTGGTTGCCCCAGTGTTGTAGATGTAGCACCATCAGCCATGAAGTCATAGCTTCCCTTTTCTGCTTTAGAAAAGAGAAAATAAATGAAAGAATTCTTGGAAATTTTGGATATATGCACCAAGGAAATCCAACTCAAGTTATGCACATGAAAGTAATTGAAGTTTCAGACTCTGTGTTAACATAAGCCAACACCCAACACACGTTCATCAACTCAACTATTTCCTTCCTGCTCAGACTTTTCTGAGAGAACCCTTGAGTTATAAAGCCAATGAAACAAAAGGAGGCTAAAAATTGATATTTCCTCTCCCTATGAGATCTTGAGGGAAGACAAAGACAGAGGCAGAAAACTAATAAGAAAGCAAAGCATTTGTTAGAGGACTAATATGAATATATTTAGCTTTGCTCACCAGCTTACCTTTTGACCACTGAAACCATGCACCAAATTCCTTTTCCTTCCAAAATGAGGATCCTAAGTCTTGCATTATCTACCTTATGGGTACTTCTATGAGAACATATGTCCAAGCACTCCAAAGCCATGATGAACTGTATAAATAGAAATTCCTTCTTATAAGCCCCAGCTCAAATTTGAATCAAATCTAAATAGTTGTACTATTTTTAGAGTATCTCTGTTGTGTCTTTTTCAGATCTATTGGATTCATAACTTCTTAAAAATTTTTCTGTTTAGATTTCCCAGATTTAAAAAAGGGTTCACTTTATTTCCATAGTGCAATTCTTGGAATGGGGGTTACCAGAACAAAATGGCATCTAAATATCAGAATCATTTCTTTGCTGTTGGGTCTGTCTCTAACCACTGCATGTTTCTAAGTATGCAACTGTATTTTGACTTCCTATTTTATAGAAGGGGTGTTGAGTTTTCTGGTTGAGCATAAGGGTAGCATATTTCAGAGTGATTAACTTCATGGATGTCATTGTCTTGGCCAGCTATATTTGGCTAGGCTGCAGCTGTGTTTGCTTTCTCTAAATTGTCACTGAGAGGCCTCCAACTCCAATTATTCACTTCAACCCATGCTGTTAAAAATCTTTCCTCATGACACCCATTGTCCACCCAATCATCTTTTCCTGTTGTCCATGTCTACAAGTCTACACAAACCCTTTTGACAGTCAGGGTGCTGGATAACACCATTACCAATTCCTCAACTGCATCTTTGTAGTGCTTTATTAATAAAATCACTACCCTTATTTCATCATAGTACTGGCTGTCTGAATTTCTCTCCTTTTTGGGAAAAAAGTCCCTTGAATTTTTACCCTCTTGTCTCTTATTTTGGTCAAAAATTTACTTAGTTCTGTTCAAAATGCGTTTTCTCTCATCTCTCTGACACATTTCTTCTCTCCCTCCCTCCATTCTGAGAATTTGTGTGCTTTTTTTTTGTAACCATGCATGACAGTGGATACAGAGCTGCCATGAAAGCCAGGAAGAACTGGTTTTAGTCCAATCTCTGACAAATACTGACTATGTAACCCTGGACTATTCACTTATGCTCTCAGGGCTCTAGGTAGCTCACTAATATTATGAATAGGAAGAGAGGTTCCAGCCTGCTTGGGCTGAGGGAATTTCCTTACCTTGGAGTTTGCTAACTCAATAAAATTGCAGGTCTGGTCTTTATCTTTCCACACCAAACCCATTGTAGTTGATATACATAGGCAAATCATAATCTGTTTTGTGCAAGTTAGTTTTAAAGTGAAAAAAAAAAACATTCCTCTTGAATTCTTGGGATTTTTCAAGTTACACCTGGCCTTTAAGAAATGAATTTGTGTAGTTTTCGGGAGTCATCATTGACAGAAAATACAGTAAAGCTTTTAAATATTGCACATCAAAGACAAGAAGGCTTACTGGTCTGTATGGGAATCCTAAATGAGGTCTGTTCTTGGGTCATCTTACCACGTGTTGGATGATAATCATCTGCTTCTCAAAATCCAGTTCCTTCTCCTATAAAATAAAGATAAGATATATAACAGTAGCTTACATTTACATAATGCTTACTATGTGACAGGCACTGTGGTAAGTGATTTATCTCATTTGATCCTTCTAGCAACCCGTAGAGTTAAGGGCAATTTGCCCCGAACTTCTCCCAGTTCTCTACTCCTCACACTGTTCCCCAAATGGTATCTAGATATCAGAATCATTTCTTTGCTGTTGGGTCTACTTGCATCTTCATAGAACTTAAAACTGACCCCGCAGCAGTTTCACCATCACATTCTAAGAATCAAATATAGTGGAACTTCATTACAGCATCCCTAGTTAATGTTTTCTGTCTCAGAACATTCATGCTTTAAAGTCTCAGCCAAAGACCCATAAAGCTGTATTACTCCCATATAAACTTTCAGAAAATGCTTGGTCCCCGGGAAAATGTTATGAAGACTTTTTTTTGTCTGCACAATGATTGAGAAATAAAATGCAGTTCATGTTCCAGCTGTGAACTTGTGATCAGGCCTTCCATTCTGGGAAGGGGTGAGACGAAAGCAATATCCCCATCCAATATCCCCATATGCGCATTCTGAAAAACCCATCTCTATACTAGCTGAAATAGATTTTGATTTTCTTATGGGAAGAGAATCAGCTGCACAATATGAAGGCTGGTTTTCACATAATGGGAATCCTAACCCTATCGAAAAAGGAGGGGGAGGAAATAATAGTCTAATCTTTAAACAAACAAACAAAAATTGGTATAAATACAGTAGACTCTCACTTAGTAGGGATATTGTATGCTCTGGTGCCTAATGTTGAGTTTCTGGAGCCCTAGCACACGTGGAAAACATGCTAAAAAGAATTTCAAGCAGGCAACCTAATTCTTTTACTGAATGCTACAGAAATTTATGTATTTATTACATATTTTAAAAGTCACCTTCTTTGCATTAAGACAGACCAAGGTTAAAAAATAGACAGAGTTTTGTGTAGTTTCCTTGATAAGTTTTTGAATGAATTAATTTAGGGTTTGAATAAATTGGGATTTTCAGTGCTGAATCAATCATTTGTGGTACCCCTGATAGTATACTTGAATTGTAGTTGAGTGTTCTTTACCTGTCTCTTGGCTTTGGTAATATAGCCTTTGGGGCAATTAGGTGATGTAGTGGTTAGAGTGCCAGGTCTGGAGTCAGAAAGACCTGAATTCAAATTTGACCTCAGACACTTATGATCTCTGTGACCCTGGGAAAGTCTCTTAACCCTGCTTGCCCCAATTTCCACATCTGTAAAATGATCTGGAGAAGGAAATGGCCAGCCACTCCATTATCCATGCCAAGAAAACTCCAAATGGGGTCACGAAGAGTCAGACACAATTGAAATGACCAAACAACAACAACAATATAGCCTTTATGGCAGGAAGAAATCTTAGCTGCCATGTAGCTTATGAAAAACTTAGCACATGAAAATTTCTTTTGGATTGCTTTGCCCTCTAAGCTTAAAAATTGGAGGGCTCAATGAAGATGCCCGATGCCTGTGAAAGTTTATAAAATGCCTACCACATACCATGAGAGGGATAAGAGAGCAAATTAAGCCCACTGGGAAATGAGACAGAAGCTCTTGAGTTCCAAAAGAGTTAGTGGATTGGTATCCTTCCCAACACAGTCTCACAGTCCTCTGAGTCTTCATGTTAACTGAGGGTCCATCATGAAAGAGCTAGTAGCTTTGGAAGCATGGAGGAAACTGTTACTCAGTGATTGGAGGGGTAACGATTGGAAGCGTAATTGTAAACCACCATTTGGCAAAGGCTGACATTAACAAAATCTCTAGAGAGTGAGATGTCTTCCAAATAAATATAGTAGGTTTAGGTTGTTTTTTTTTTTTTTTCCCATCACAATGAACAGTTTTACAAATATTCAAAGGGTTTTCTTTTCTGTGACTATATAAACCTATAAGTTAAATGGGCATTGTTTCACTGGGACCAAGACTTCATGACAAGATATTGCAAAAGTTAACAAGTACTTGAATGGTACCATGTCTTTAGTGTCAGCCACCTGACTTCCTTCTTCTCTAACTCATATATGTCTTTTTTTTTTCTCTTGCCTATTCATGTTGTGATTCTTATGGGTAGATTTTATCCTTATATCTATGTTCAAGGCAGGAGTTAGTGCAAAGCTGGCAATATCAATACATTGACCTAATGTGATACCATGCATAGTTGTGGCATGAGTTATTTGTGATTTTCTTTCTCATTCTCCCAGTGTTCCATAAATATATGCTCCCCGTGGATGCTAGTTCTGTGTGAATCCTTTAACTAATTCTGGGAAAAGTGCTTAAAGGACTTGAAGTCCTAACGGTTTGAAGTAGGGAAATATCTCTTTGGACCCCAGAACACCATAAATCTATTGAATTCCTAGTTCAGCGGCACAATTGACAAATGAATGTCTGTTTTGCGGGCATAAAATGTAGGTTCTCTGCTGTGCTCCAACAGCATTCTCATTTTCATTTTTCTTGCAGGTGAAATGCATTTGCTTATACCTTATTCCCCAGCCAAGTTAATCCCAGAGTCTAGAAGGCAAGAGTATCCTGAGAGATGTCAGTTGAAAGAGTCACCAAAGCAGTGTCAAGTTCTCCTAAAGCCTCAGGCTAATTCTGACTCACTGCTGAGATAGTGTAGCAATTAACTTTGAATGTAAGGTAGATATTCATTCTTTGCCCAGGATAACAGTATTTTTTATGAGCTGGATTTTTCTTGAAGAGCATATTGGACATCTGGCACCACCCCTCCTCTACCTCCAAAAGACAGATGCCCTCTAAATGTTGTAGTTAAACCATACACCTGACTTTCTATGTGGTATCCACACAAATATCTGGCCTTCCCACATTTTCACTTTGTTTTACACACATATATACCTATCTCCCACTCTCCTCAAAAACAAAACAAAACAAAACAAAACTTTTTCTTTTGACCAGTCAGTGAGCTTCCCACCATCAAGACAAACCAAGATCTGCAATTTTTACCAAGTGATTTTTCCCCCCAAGTTGCAGTTATGGGCCAGTGAGGCATGGGAATCAGTCCATTTAGAAATCAGGATCCTTTTGACTTCTGCCTAGCTTTTTGGTCAAGTACTTGACTGTTTGATAAACTGGACTTTCAAAGAATCTTAAATTCTTATTTTGTTTTGTTCTGTTTCATGGAGGAACTCAATGCAAGAGAAGGGATAATAGAACAGTTAGAGGAGAATTCATGCATGGGTTGGTATAACTCGCAAACCATTTCATACTGAATATTAGCTTGTCGAAATGCCTTTACTCTTGGCAGGAGACAAGCTTCGTAACCTAAGAGGATGTGATTTGAGTGGAGTTTTCATGCCCCGTGTGCTTATTGTATTCTTGCTACTGATGCAAACATTATCTATAATTACATTTTCAAGTGACTGAAAATTGCAGGCTTTGTTGAACAAAAATACAGCTGAAGAATGGAATGTATATCCACTCCACCCTCATTATAAGGCTTTCAAAAATCAAACTATAAGGCCCAATACCATGGCTCTCAACTACATGATACCAGCTCCATTCTCTGATGTTTGAACACTTTGTTAAAATGCTGGGTTTCCAAAGATGATCATATAATTGAAGGAAAACATTATTACTCCTTCAGTGGTCATTTGTGCCATTTCCAATCTAGTTACAATGACACCTATTGTAAATCGTCTATTTTCAAGATATAAAACAAGAAACACTACTCTCATTTTGATAAGAATATGGGAAAGCCTAGATAGTGTTGGTCAAGGTTCAGCTGCCAAACTATTGAAGCTTCTATGGATGTATTTGAATGTGATTATCTTTTCCTGGTTTCCCAAACCTGGATGGGACTGATTCAGTGAAGACTTGGTCCTATAGGGTCAGCATCAGCAGCCAACAGGAGATGGAACATAGCCCAGAAAAAAAAACACCCCACATTTTAGCTAGCTGTAGTCTAGACCTGAAATAAAAGCTTTTATTTCTTCATTTCAATAAGAGATCCCTGTTTGGTTTTATTATTGTTATTTTTTGTCATTGTTATTTTTAGGAAGAAACTATACATTGAAATTTAGCATCCAAGCTGCTGTTATCCTTGTTATAGTCCATTATCTCAAAAACCTTTTAGATAGCTTTTGATGAAATAGATGAGATACTTCATTTTGGGTATCACAATGGGAGGTGACATTTACATTCCTGATATATTTTTTATAAAATTGTATTCTGTCAGTCAACAAACATTATTAAAATTTTATTTCATTTCAGGCGTACAAAGGGAAAAAATGGTCCCTGCCCTCAAGGAGTTTACATTCTTATGGGGAAGACAACGTGTTTCTATATAAATAGAGTATGCAAAATCTATACAAAATAAATACTAGTTTGGGGAAGGAGTACACTAGCAATTTGGGTGATCAGGAAAAACTTCATATGGAAAGTGGTGGTTGAACTGACTTCAAGGGAACTAGGATTACAAGAGGTAGAGGTGAGCTTTTCAAAGGTCATCTTTCAGGTCAATAGAACTAATTTAGGGGCTTAAGTAAATCAAAACTCTTTTTGAAGACTTAATATATTATTGTATTATATCAAGGAAATGTAGAGTTAGTCTAAATGACTTGATCAAAATACCCAGAAGATCCATAACATTCCCAATTCTATATTTTGTCCTCCCCAGATTGAATGAACATCTTTGGAAATGAGAATGCTTTTATGGTTTAATTATTTTTAACCATTCATGATGCTAAAAATCTGGGGAGTATTTATAGTCAATGTAATTTTCCCCTCCATAAATAGTTTACTGCCCTTTTCAGTCATGCTTATAACTAACAAACTCAGCTGTGTGTTGGGTGGGGACAGGTCATTTATAGCGGTGGTATATGGGTCATCAACTGTATTTATTGGTTAAACACAAACAGGGTACAGTAATTGAAATAAGATACAGTTAGGGTCAGAGTAGGAAATAAGTGTGCTCAAAGTAACATGTGATACAGTACACTAACAAGTCTCTGTGTTGTATTTTGTGTGAGTGGGTTTTCAAGAATTTTAAAATGATTTAGTCTGTACCATGAATACTTTGAGCAATAGCCAAACCTCAGTAATATAATATTATGTGCAATTGTAAGGTGTAAATGAGGGCAACTCAATTTGTATATTTCACACATTACCTCTGTAGATTACAAATGCTCCCTCCCATACTCCATGGTGATCTCACAACAGGTTATTTGTTTTTGCCTCTGACTAAAGTGTCTGTGCTTTGGGATAGCTTGCATTCTTAGGCAGTCAGAAAAACTCGTTTAAAAAAAAAAAGTATAACTAGTATAAAATGAAGCCAAAATAAATTAACTTCTGCCAGAGGTGCCTGGGTAGAAACGTCAAATGACAATATAGTATTGGTGCTGTAGTGGAATCAAATGGGATCTCTTATACAATTTGCCATTGAAAAGGACAGAAATTATACCATATTGGTACAGCTAGTTGAAAAGTGAAGCAATGAAATGACTGAAGAACTTTTGACTTAGGTGCCACCAAATAACTGGTTCATTCAATTCCATCCTCTTAATTTGACTGGATGGAAGAGTTGCTTTGTCTTCATTTGAGCTATATATTGCAGACTAAATATTTCTTGTACTGTGCAGAATGGGTACTTGTTCATGTTCCTTTGATCTAGAGTCTAGATCAGTGATATCAAACTAAAATAGAAACTGTGCCACTAATCTGTACATAATAATTCCTGAGGACTACATATTCACTTAGTTTTAAAAATGTGATATTATTTATATTTTATCATATTTTTGTTTATTTTATTAAATTCCCAATTACATTTTAATCTGGTGCAGGCTGTACTTAAGACTTGCAGGCTACAAGACACTTCAGGTCCAGTGCCTGCCCATTTTGTTTGTTTGCTTTTTGGAGGGCAATTGGGGTTAAGTAACTTGCCCAAGGTCATAAGACCCTCCCCCCCATTTTACAGATGAGGAAACTGATTCATTCTCTCTATCTCTGTTTCTCTCTGTCTCTCTCTCTCTTTGTGTCTCTGTTTCTCTCTCTTTTTCTCTTTCTCTGTCTCTCTTTTTCTCTTTCTCTCTCTTTCTTTCTCTCTCCCTCTCCCTTTCTCCCCTCCATTCCTGGAACTTTTGAATACCTCATGTGAATGGCATCTCAAACTCCACTTGTCTAAAAAGAGAAGAATTCTTTACATTTTCCCTCCTCCAACCCATCCTTCTTCATAACTTCCCTATTTCTCTCATAGATACCACTTTTCTTCCAATTAGCAAGTATCATAACTCCACAACCATCCCTACCTCTTCACTTCCCCTTAGATCACATATCCAGTCATTTGTCAAGGCTTGTTGATTCAAACTCTACTACGCCTTCTAGATCTTTCCCCTTTTTTCTGTTCACAAGGTCACCTTCCTGTTCTGGGCCTTAATCACTTCTTAATTGTAGTATTATAATAACTTCCTAATTGTTCTCCTTCCCTCCAGTCTCTGGGCTTTCTATCCTGCACACCACATAGCTGACAAATTGATATTCCCAAAGCCAAGGGCTTTCCATATCACTCTCCTGTTCATTCTAATGACTCCCTTGGCCTCTTGCATAAACTGTACACTCCACTGTTTGGAATTTAAAAACCTTCACAATCTGGGTCCAACCTAACTTTCCAGGCTTATTCCCCTTTATGTATTCTGTGTCCCTGGCAGACTAAACAAGTTACTATTCCTTGTACATAAAGGTCCATCTCTCATCTTCATGCCTTTGCATAGGCTGTCTGCCATATCTGGAGAGTACTCTCACTTAACATCTGCCTTTGAGAATCTCCCTTTAAAGCTTAGCTTGTGTCACTTCCTATACGAGTCTTTTCATGATCTTCCCATCCCCCTCCCAATAGCTAGTGCCTCTAAAGTGACTCTGTATTGTATTTATTTTTTATTTACATATATATGTGTGTATATACATATATTCACATATGTGTGTGTGTGTTTGTTGTCAAATAGGACTTAAGTTCTTGGATGGCAGGTATTGGGTTGTTTTGTTTGTTTGTTTGTTTTTTATTCCCAGGACACCAGCACAGGGTCCAGTAAGTAGTATTTAATAAATTTTTAGGGATTCAACAAGAACACATTCCATATACCTCAATGTGTCCATATTTTAATCATATAGGTTTAAAAGTTATTGGCATTACAATGCTGCACTACCTTAAATTTTCCTATTCGCCAGTCTTTTTTTTACTTTATTTTATTTGTACATATTCATCTTAACCTAGTTTACCATGTATAAAAGTAGAATATTTGGCATGGTGAAAATATATGGATATTAGTTTTTTCCCCCTTAACTTTCTTTACCTTTCTCAGAATAGGATAATAATAATAATAGCTAACATTTGCTTAGCACTCAGTATTTGACAGGCATTGTTGACTTTCTTGTGAAATGAAAAAAATAATTAGCTTTTATTAAAGTTGTAGTGGTACATTCAATTGTATCATGCAGAAGCCTGTTTATAAGAGTTGGGGGCATCCTGTGATGGTGGTTCTACCTCCTAGGTTAGGTTCTTCTAGAGCTGGTGAGATTATTTCTGATTTGGATTAATAAATTAGAATTATAGACCTGAAGGGATCTCCTCAGTTTATCTAAGTCCATCCCCCCTACCTTTTGAGCTTCAATTAAAGCAAACAATTAACTTATTGTAGAGAAATTAGGCAAATCCCAAAGGGGGAGAAAATGGCCATGAATAATTAACAATTAAAATTATTGATACTCTACTTCAGACATGCCTATCAGACAGAAGATGGTTTATTAGTATGACATTGCTGACTGTGGGAAGGACTGGGGATAAATTTTAAGTGGTTAAATGTATTTGCATATCATTTTGTGGGATTTTTTCTTGCCCAGGTATAAAATTGACAGCCGTTTCAGGAAAATGGCTGTTTATCTGCCTCTTTAAACTTCATGAAAGAATATCCCATAGCCTTTCAGTGATACCGTCTTCCCATCTATGAACCTAATAGATGGACGAAGCTTACTACTTTTAACTTAAATCCTCTCTGCTGCAGCCCCCCAGCTTCTCTTTCTAAAATCTTAAGTGTTTTGTATCTGGAATCATGAGATTAAATTATACTAGTAGGGAAGTTTTCACTCAAGTTTAATGCATCTCTGCTCCTGAAACCTCTTTGTTTTCTTTTGTTAACCCCAGATATGGAAGCTCAGATAGTTCTGATAACTTTCTACTGTTATTACAATGGAAAAGAATCTGTTTGTGTGTGCAAAAGATTGCAAAGGCTTTTTATCAAACAATAATAAAAAAAGGTCTAGACAGAAATAAAAGAAGATTGCTTCCTGAGTTTCTGAACTTTGATCTTAGGTGTACACTACTCTGTAATGTCTCTCTGTCTGTCTCCCTTTCTCCTCCCCATCACATAATACTAGGATTCCAGAGCCTTCATGAGATATATACATTTTCTCATGATTTCCTGATTTTTACATTTTTGCCCAGCTGTTTGTTATTCAGTTCAGCCATCAGCATCTGAGTCTCAATGGACCATGTAATATGCAGCTGTAGCCAGATGTAATGCTGCCTAGTCCTAAATGTTTGTGTTAAGAACTGAGTGGCAGGATAAGGACTACTGATAACAGTGTTACTGGCATTAATTTAGACTCCAGAGCTATACAAATTCAGTTTGGCAATTTTATTTCATAAACTACAAGCCTAGTGATTTTTGCCATCTCCATCCTTGTTGGGTGATGTTTACATTGTATTTATCAAGTATATCAACATTCGTAGGAAATGTACTTATGCAGTTAATTCAAATAACAGGAAGCTGTCCAATCTTTCTGTGAAATTCTTTGGAGGCAGTGTTGTACTCAAGAAAAAGTCAACCTGGATCTAAATAAAACCTCTGCTTAGATTAAACTAATTTCGTGAAAGTCTTCTTAGAAAATAATAGTAAAAAGAGAATTTTAAGATCATGTCGCTTAAGTCTTGCAGGCAAACTTTGTTTTCATTTATCTTTCGATTTTTCCCCCGTTGTATTTACACAATGCATCTTTATTTAGTGACTATAGCTTCTACTAAATTTAATTACTTCCCTTCCAGGCTTCAAATGCCCGGTGATTTCTGTTAATTGTTAAGTACTTTCCTATGCCATTTATGCAGTAAAAGTGATGTTACTAAGTGAAAGTTCCTCTGTTATGTGGCAAGTGACACCATCAAACTAAATGTTTGACTTAGATGCTAATTTTTCTTTCTTAAAATGTTTTTTCCTGTAAAACAAAGAAAATGACACTTAAAATTTTGCATATTAACTAAAACGATATGATTGGGTTGGGAGTGGGGGGTACTTTTTTAGGTCCTCCGGTTGCATAATTAGTTCCATCCTTGAGACCTCTTTGAGTACGCTTGGAATAGCACGATGTGGCCACTAGAGGGCATCTTACTCTCCTGCAGCCTTTGATAGAATCTCGAAATGGCAGCTGGTGATGACTGGTTGCTGAATTATCTTTGGAGAATGTCATGTCATCACACTGATTTCACCCCTTACAAATTCTTATTGTATAAACTCAACTGACTCTATTATTTTTGGCATTTCTACTGTTTTTCACTTACTGATTCGCTATCTTCTTCTCCACAATGACTTATAAGCTCCTTGAGGGCAGTTATGATTTTTCTTTTGTCTTCATAATTCTACCATCTAGTACATGCATGGTATATAATAGATAATTCATAAATGCTTGTCTAATTGAATTCTTCTAAAACTTTTCTTCAATCCCTTAGTGCCTTCCACTTCACTGGACAACCATCCCATCCCATCTTCCTTCCACCCTCCAACTCTACCTTATACTTCTGAGCCCCTTACAATCTCTCTTCTGTTTTTCCTTCCTCTACTGAAACCGTTCACTTAAAGGTCACCAGTGACCACCTGCTTGACAAATCTAATGACCTTTTTGAAATCCTAATCTTTCTTGATCTCTATGCATCATTTAACAGTGTTGAAGGTCAACTTGAGATTTTCTTCTACTTTGTTTCCTAATGCTTTCCTCACCTTCCTTCCACCTAGAAAGACAGCATTGACAAAGTGCTGGATTTAGACAGCACAGCCTGGGTTTAAAACCTGATTTAGAGACACTAACTAGCTGTGTGGTCCAAAGCAAGTCACTTGTTGCATATACAACACAAATGGATAAAGAACATCTCTATTTGGATGCCCTTCCAATATTCAAAATCAAACTATCTAGAGTTGGTTTTATGTTCTCCTCCCTAATCAGTTCCTTCTTCTGATTTTTCTGTTTCTGACATTACTGCCTTGTCCATCTTGGCATGACCTTCAACACTTCCTCCCCCTCAAGTCCCACATTCAGTCAGTTGTCAAGATGTATCAATGCTACATTTAATCATCATTCCCATCTCCCGCCTCTGTTGCCATGATAGTACAGGCTTTCACTTGTGCTCCTTTGGACTCTTGCAATGACTTCCTAATTGGTCTTCTCTTTTTTATTTTCTTCCTTACCTCAACAAGACCTTCCTATCATAATCATGTTTCATATTATTTCTCTGCACAAAACTCTTAACTGGCTTCCTGTTACTTTCTGAAGAAAGTTCAAATTCCTTAACCTGGCAATCAAAGTTCTCCACTATCTTATACCATCCTACTATTCCTGTCTTGAACTCTTTTCTTCCATGTAATTTATGCCCCAACCAAACTGAAATAGTCATTAACCCTCCTACTCACTTAATGCTTTCCTGCGCCTGGGCCTTTCTTCTATATTGTTCCAAAGAGACTGGAATGTCCTCTACAAGCTTTTTCTCTGTTATAATCTTTCAAAACCAGCTCAGAAACTGTCTTCCATGATACCCATATCTATCCTTCTCATTCCTTTCCATTGAGTTGATAATGATGTTTCTCCTCTCAGACCTCACTTGACAATTGGTACCTCACTGCATTTAATGTTTAATGTGTATTAGAAGTATACAAAGTCCTTTGCTGAAACCTCCTCATCATGCCGGTGGGATCCTGAGTTCTTGTTATGCTGGAAATTCTTCAGCAACTGTTCCAGAAACAGACTATGTCAGCTTTCCAAAGACCAGCCTAGAAATTCATCCCTAGGCAAGAAGGGGATGAATTCTTTGGTCACAGTCACCTCTGAAAACGGTTCTCAAATTTATATAAAATTCTTCCTTTCTTTAGTCGTTTCACAAAAGGGGGTAGGGATGCTAAAGATTATTGAGGTTTTAGGCAATATATGTATGTAAACTTAGTTATTGGTACTCTTAATGTGAGATACTTGTTCAATGACCATGAGTAAACATTGTAGCTCTTGATAAGTATTTGCAAAAAGTCCACCATAATAATAATCACAATTCATGTACCAACATCTGTTTCTTTCTTCCCCATTCTCCATTAAATTAGCATACACTTTGATCTTTGGTGACTTTATTGCAAAGGTTAAAGATGCAAATACATTGGAAAAAATAGGGATCAGGTGAGACAGACAGACAAAGATCAAGAGAAAGAGAGCATTTATAAACTTTTTAATTTTTTTCAATTAAATCTATTTTACCTCCTCCCCCACAAATTGGGGAGGGAGGAGAAGAAACATTTTAACGTGCACACAATTAAGGAAAACAACTTCCTGCATTGTCCATGTCTAAAAATCAATATCTTGTTCTGCACCCTAACATCTATCATCTGTCTGTTAAGAGATAGGGAACGTGCTTTTTTATTGGTCCTTTGGAATCATGGTTGGTCATTGTATTGATTAAAGTTACTAAGGCTTTCAAAGTTATCTTTACAATATTGATCAAAACTAATATAAAGTTAGATGACATAATAAAAATGATAAAAATTTATAGCATAACATTAAACAACTCCATCCTTGCCTATTTAAATGAATCATTGCTAAAGAAAAATGTAATATGGCTACAAGAAAGGACGTAGATACATTACATTTGATACATAAAGTTTTACCAGTGTAAATTAATTGGCATAACAAGTATGGCCAAAACACCACACACAACAACAACAGCAGCAATAACACCTTAATTGGCGAATATTTGGTTTATACTTTATTAACTTAAAACATCAGTTTATCTAATGTCAAGAATTTCCTCAAAAATAACCAAGTGTTGGGGAATTCCTTCATCCAGAGGTAGCATGATCCTCCCTGAGACTAATTCCTTGCTTCTTGGTCCCTTTGATTAGAGGTCAATAAATCTAGAGGCCAGGCTAGAAGATAAAAAGTTTAATCAGCATCACCTAAGGGGCAGTTGCCCAGGTGAATAACAACTAATACACATATATAGGATTTTACACAGCCTCAGGCAGACATTACTGGAAGCAAAAGGAGCTGATTGGGTAAGGTTGTCCAGCTACTTCCTTTTTTTTTTTTTTTTTTTTTTTGAGGTTGAGTGATAAGGAACAGGATGTCAGGTGATTTTGGAAAGAATGTCATAACCTTGGTTTCCTAGAAGTTGCAATGATCAAATTTGTTCCAATGAGGATTTTATTTCTATAGTTAATTCCATCAGAATATATTGTTGAGGAAAGAGGTCTCTAAGATTGTGGAGGTTTCCTTGAAAATAGAATCAATCAATGGACTCATGAATAAAATGGGATTGTTATGTAAAATATAATCTGTGGGCCTGTATCTATTTACACAATGGGTGGCTCCATTTCTTTGAATTGTAAGGTTATTTTCTTCAACTGGAAAATTCCACTCTCCCCTCCCACTCAAAACAAAACAAAAAACAAAGCAAAGCAAAAAAAAAAAAAAAAACAACAAAAAACTCATAGCACATAGGGTTTCTCCTCTGCAAATTGTTCATTGTATGATGTGGACAAATCTATAAGTGAAAGATAAAATTCTTGTGGTTTAACTTGGAATCCCCACTTCCTTAATGCTCATTTTATTTCCTCCTCTACCTTAGCACGTTGAATTTAGTTCTCTTTTCTGTAATGATGATGATGATGATGATGATAGTGGTGGGTCCTTGTTACATAGCTGTATTACTATTTATACTTTGGTATTTGTCTGTCTCTGTTATACCCTTAAAGAAAGAATTTGAAAGATCACTAAGCAAGAGCCTTTAAGTTCATTTGTGGAGTCATAGGGTTGATATTATGATAGCAGTTAAATGAAATATGTATGGAATGGAGGAAAGGTGATGGGGGCTTGCCAATAAGATGTTTGAATTTTAGAATCATTGCTTTCATAGAACTCAGTTCAAGGTAACCAGTCATTGCTATCCTCATACCTCCCCAACTTGAATCGATAGGTAGAACAACTAAGTTTGAACAACAAGTGAAGGATATTCTTTTTATCAATCTGTTGACTAGATATATCCCTAGGATGCTCTGTCCCTAGAAGGACCAAGGCCCACTAGCAAGCAGGTGAACAATTCAGTGCTCCAGAAACATACCTTTCACATATGGGAAAATCTGTTTCCCTTTCTTCCCCAATATACTCTTTTATCTTTCACTTGGCTTAGTGGTGCTTTTTTTAAATAGTCCTTACTTCCAAGATAAAAATATATCCATCCTTAGAAGAAATTGGTCAAAAATGGCTAGACTGTATTATTTCCTGAATTATGAGACTACAGAATTGTGGTGGTGGTAGCTATATGTGGTCTGTGGAGTTGAATGATAGTTAAGTGATACTACAGAATTTTATCTTTTATTGTTAGTTATTAATGCTTATTGTTATTATTGTTACTTATTAAGTGATTGATGCAGGAAGATTATTACCTTGTAGGAGCTATAATGCTCCAGTTGGTCTTCCTTTTCCCAGTCACTCCCTTATCCATCCAATCCGTACTTCAAAGAGCTGCCATCATAATCTTAATTAAGACAAATGTCTGATATCTCTCCCCATTCAAAAACCTTCAGAGGCTCCCTATTGCCTCTATCTAATATAAAATATATAACCTTTGCGTAACATTTTAAGGACTCCCCACCCCCAGTTTCATTACAACTTTACTTACAGCTCATTTCTCATTGCATCTTTCATTCATTTTGTTTCAGCCGAACTAGCTCCTTCCTCTGTTCATTTGCACAAGGAACCCCCCATTCCAGGTATGCACTCCTACCTCATTTCTGTATTAAAAATTCCTTGTTTTCTTTCAAGTTTCAGGGGGAAGTTTTACTTTTTCTCTATGGGCATAGCTTTTCCTTTTACCTCCCAGCTGTTACCATTTTCTCCCACCTCAAATTTTCCTGGGGCATTTGTCTGATCTCTCTCTTTTTTATTTTTCTTGACTTTCATGCTTTCTATTATAGTATACTGATTTTCTTGCCAGTAGAATGTAAACTTTGGGAAGGCAAGGAGGGTCTGTTTTGTTTTTGTCTTTAGATCATTTGCACCCAGTCCCATATCTTATGTAGAGTAGAGAATTTAAGTTTCTTTAAATTATTATGATAAATTCTATTAGAAAGTGATTATACTGCTCAAAATTATATTAAAAGAATATTCACTGTAGCATTCATATGATAGAAAGCTTATGTGGATCATTTCTTACTCCTATACACACACACACACACACACACACACACACAAACACACACACATACTTTTTGCACTGAATCTAGAAAAGTCTTTCTTATGACTAGGAGAGTAATTCAGCATAAGAATTGTATGTAGTGTGACATAATTGGGATGGTGCGTAGCCTTTTAATTAAGAATCTTCCTTCATATAATGCAAGCTAACATTTTGGGGACATCCTTGGTATTTATATTATGGTATGTATATGACACCCTTGGTATTTTCCCATGGCATATGTGCTATGGCATTGAGAAAATGGTCATTCTTTTAAAAGCACATTTCTATTGAGTTCACTCTCTTCTCTTGGAATCCAAATTTAAGTTTTGATACGGTTTAGTTATGAAAATGGAAGACTTTTTAAAGTAGAGCAAGATGGGGATGGGGAGGCATCAAAGACAAAGAGAGGATTCCCATTGATGAGATGGAAGACAGGGTTCTAGTTTTGCTTTTGCCATCATAACTCATCCTGGTACCCCCTGAAAGGGATTCTCTGTCTCCTGATATGAGCTTAGGAACTTCAGTGCAGTTTGAGGAAAGAGAATTAGCCTCCAAAACATAGATCAAAGGGATCACGAAATGACAGTTAACTGAATGCTGAACCTAGGATTCTGATTTTAAATAATATCTCATTACTGTCATTACATGTAGCAGTTTTTCTTTTTACATGTATGGGACTTCTATTCTCAGGGTATCTGATCACATGTACACATTTTATTTCAACTTACAGTTCTAAATTTGTAGGAGGATGACATAGTAAAGACTTTTTTTTCAGTTGTTCAGTCATTTTTTTAGGCATGTCCTACTCTTCCTGACGATACTGGAGGGGTTTACCCTTTCCTTCTCCAGCTCACTTTACAGGTGAAGAAACTGGGGCAATCAGGGTTAAGTGACTTGCCCAGGGTCACACAGCTGATAAGTATCTGAGGCTGGATTTGAACTCAGGTCTTCTTTATTCCAGGCCCACTACTCTGTCCACTGTGTCATCTAGATGCACTACTACCCCTTTTTTTTTAACTTGGGGATCCACTTAAAAAAAACAAACTCCTCATTTAGAACAAATGATTGAACTATTTTAAATATATCCATACTTACTTTAAATTTGAAATATTGTACTTATTTTTAATATAGCAGCTGAAAAGAGTTGGACTTAGGGTCAAAAAGACCTGAATTCAAATTCTGCTTCAGATCCTTAATAGCTTTGTGATGCTAGGTGAGTCACTTAACTTTTCTCAGCCTCAGTTTACCCATTTATAAAATGGGAAAAGTAATAGCACCTATTTCACAGGGTTGTTGTATCGAATGAGATAATATATGTAACATGCTTTGCAGACCTTAAATTGCTATCCGAATGCTAGCTATTGTTGTTATAATAAGAGTGTAGGTATTAAAACTTTGTGATCAGTATGGTATAAACTAGATTCATGCTTAAGTTTGGGTTGGACTAAATGGTTTCTCAGGTTTCTTCCAACTCTGAGATTCTGTGAAAATATATTGTAAAAGCTTAGGTGTGGCATACTGCAATAGGCTAGAGGTCTGGAGGTCTGTGACTCTAGTCCCAGCTCTGCAAGTAACTTGCTCTGTGACCTTAAGTAAGTCACTTACTTTGTTTCCTGCACCTTTTAAATGAGATGGCTAGATTAAAGGATCTGTTATGGCCTCTTCTGGAGCCGTGATTCCAAGTTACAGGGCTTGGTTTTTTCAAGCAGTCTGGTATTTTTGTTTGCTTGAAAGCATAAAAACTATGACAAAAAATTATCTTTACTCAGTTATAATCTTTATTATTCTTTCTTTTTTTTTTTTGCTTTTTTTTTGTGGGGGGGGGCAATTGGGGTTAAGTGGCTTGCCCAAGGTCACACGGCTAGTAAACATGTCAAGTGTCTGAGGCCAGATTTGAACTCAAGTCCTCCTGACTCCAGGACTGGTGCTCTATTCGCTGCACCTCCTAGCTGCCCCACTCTTGATTATTCTTGATAGTAAAAGGGAGAAATATGGCATGGATGATTCAAAAAAACAGATAATTAAAATTCATTTCTATTTTACTTTGGAAGGGGATTTGTAATTTGAGTAATGCAAAAGCATTATCCTCCAAATTGTGTTTTGCTTAGTTATTAGCCTAAGTATTTTGAACTTACAATGGAGAGATGACCTAGAAATATTCTAGGTATCCAGAAGAAGCTAATTGGAGATGAAAAAATTAAAGCACAAAGTGGATAATCTGCAAGTGGGTAGTTGAGAGTTGAATGCGCTTGAAGATTAGCAGTTTCCAAGGAATATAGAATCTGTTAGGGGAATAGTTAGAATTAATTCTCCTGTTTTCCATGCCTTTAATTAGGAAGAGGTATGAACTCCTTTAGATTTAAGCTTTTTTTTTTTTTGCCTTCCTTTTTATTTTTAGTCTTTAGCACGGTGCATGGCACATAGTACTTGTGAAATAACTGCCTGTTGAATTGACTATGTACCCTGTGTTTCTCAGAAACTGAGGCATAGTGAGGTTAAATCACTCTTATACCAGTTCTTCATCTGTCATTACCCTTTGAGTCAGTCAGAGGAAGAAGCAACAGCTTCATATTGAAATCTTGACTACCTTATGTATTTGAATTGTCTTCAACAAGGAACGAACCCATAATTCAAAGCAAGCATTAATAAAACTTACAGACTGAGTGTGTTGGAGAACAAGAGCATATTACAGGTTCTCTATTGTATCATCATAATGTTTCATGTTTAGAGCTTGATAAGATCTTAATCCTCTGTAATGATACAACCCTAATGCTCTAACATTTCCACGCCAGGCAAATTGTGTCATGTAATAAAAGTAACAACAGTTTATGGAAACTCTAAATGCATAATTCGTATGGAATTTTAATTAAAGTGCAATGGAAATCCCAGCCATCAGA
The DNA here is from genome assembly GCA_011680675.1 of Gymnobelideus leadbeateri. Taxonomy (NCBI): domain Eukaryota; kingdom Metazoa; phylum Chordata; class Mammalia; order Diprotodontia; family Petauridae; genus Gymnobelideus; species Gymnobelideus leadbeateri. Next base: position 1,226,719 of record WOXC01007087.1, read on the forward strand.
AAACTCAATTTATTCTGCATTTCCACCACGAGAATAACTGGGATATGTTGCATTTTTTTGCATTGCTTTGTTTGCTGTATATAATTCAGCATTATCTTTTTTTTGCCTTATATGATTTCAGTTTTTGTTACTACTACATAGACTTGAATAATAGACTATAGAGAAATAGGCAATTTTCATGTCTGTCCCGAGGTACTTTCCTACCTTAGGCATTTTAAGTTCCCCAATGCCCCGCCCCCTTCAAGTTCTTCTCCTAGAGCCATGTTAAATCACCTGCTTACTTTCCTCCCTTCATGGTAAGTTATTCTAGTGGTTGTTCCTATTGGCCCATTGCCACCATCACTAACCATTGCTACTATTACCAAGGATTAGGGGCTTTCCTTCATCAGAGGTAAAGAGCAAACTGCCAGGGGCAGAGCTAGGAAAATACAGGACCAAGAACCATTAGCTATGAAGAAAATGTGCTGATTCAGGTGCAGACCACGTGTTTATTCCTAACCTTCTGAATATGACCAGTTATATCCTCAACTAGTCCTAGCAGTGGTTCCTAAGAAGGTAGTGTTAGTCTATAATTCTAAGATTCTTCCCTCCCCTCCACCAATATTGAAATAATAGCACTAAAAATTGCAACTATTATGCAAATAAATAGAATAATCAGGTAGATAGACATTCTTACTGGCAATGTGCTTTGCATTAATTTTTTTTATTAGTTATTACAGAATCCCCTTTAGGGTAAGTTAGTATTATTTCTATGCTACCTTTTATATAGAATATACTCACTTGCCTTATCTGGATCCTTCTCCTGGTTAGATTAATTTATATGAAAGGACATCTCTAACTCTTTTTCCAAGTGGATTACAATAGAACCTCTTTGACCCTTCCTTCAGGGCAAAAAATGAATTACATTGAAATTCTGTGCATTGTGGGTCAAGTATATAAGCTGACATATTGCAGGGGAGAGGAGGAAGAAAAAGAGGGAAAAATTACGTGATAATTGTGTATATTTGGAAGGAATAGCAAGTTGAACATGGTAAATTTGCAGTTTCATGTACAATCATCTTTTTTATTGTAATGTGTTATGGAAATGCTTGTTTTGTTTCATGAATTGAAAATATATATATTTAAAACCTGATATATTGAGATAACTCCAACTCTTCTCCAGTATTTGGGATGGCTACTGTCTCAATGATGAGGATGTTCTTATATGCAACTCATACCTGGTCTTGGTCACTTGTATCTCCTGACATACCTACGTTTCACCCGCGAAGAATCTCAAACAAATGAAATACCTCACTTGAATGCCTAGTAAGGCACTGTTAAAAAAAAAACAAAACAAAACAGGATTAAAATTTCCAGCCCCTGGTATGAGGGATGCTTGTTTAGCCCATTCTAGAGCCAGGAGTTTAGGAAAGTAGAGACAATAAAAGGCATTCTATAATGGTGTTGGCCAGTAGAAAAAAAAAATCAAATGGGGTTTGTCTCTGCATGCACTGTGAGATAAATGTAGTTTTATCTCTTTGACTAGAAAAGCAACCTCTATCCTTCTTCCCACCCCTAAGACATGTCTGTTCCTATTTCAGAATTTGCACTGTATTCAGTCCACAGCCAAATTGAGCTGGGCAAAATGGCTTTTAAGTTCTGTGATTTTTTTAAACTGGGCACTCTAAGGTTAGAACTCTTTTGAAGTGTGGGTCTCAGAGAAGGTGGAGTGGAGAACAGGGTTCCAGGAGGTTTGGGCTGTTCTCGAATACAAATGATATAACAGTTCTTCCTTTGACTTTGAAAAGTGCCATTGATGTGTCTTCAAACAATAAGCAAATTCATCTAGTTGCCTTCTCTTTCCATCAGAAAATGTATGTTATTCAGCTTTGTCAAGCAGTCATGTTCACACGCACACGCACACACACACACACACACACACACACAGAGTTTTCCAGGTAAGGTTTTTTTTTTGTTTTTTAACATAAGGCCCCACAAAAATATTGGCATTTGTTCCCTACTCTCTCCCCTCCTTTGTAAAACCATGCCTTGTACATTGTCCCCAAAGTTTCTATATCCTCTTCCTCCCACCCCCTCCCTCATCTTCAGTCATGCCTGCTCATTCCTTTTTCTCCTCAGTGGACTATATGTATAATTATTGCTTGGTATATGCATAACCTGCCCCCCCCCCAATTCCTTCAGTTATCACAGAAACAGAGAATAGCAGAAGGAGAACTTAGAGGTCATTTAGTGCAACTTCCTTATTTCACATACAAGGAAACTGAGGCTCACAGAAATTCAGTGACTCCCCCAGAGCCACGTACTGCTAGCTAGTGTCAGAATTCAAGTCTCCTAACTTCCCATTGTTAGACTCATTCCACCATACCTTGTGGTGAGAAACATGATTTCTGAACCCATTTTTCCCCAAACATTCTCATTTATTACTGTCACTGCATTCTTCTTGTGTTCAATCTTATAACTGTCCTTTAGAGACTGATCTTTAAAAATATACAACATGAATACACATACATAATCACATATATCATACTCTATATACATATATAATGCATTCATACATATATTTCAGCCAAAGACCTTTACAAATGAATGCAACAAAAATCTTAGGTAAGTCCTCTTGTATCTGTAAACCATAGTTTCTTCATCAGCAAAAAAGAGCATTGAACTAGTCGTGTGCTTTGAGACCTCCTTTTATAAAAGGTTTTTTTTTTCCCTGAGTAGCAAAGATTACGATTGTATTATCATTTTATTGCTCAATCTGGTTTTCACACATTATAACAGTATGGACCCTATTAACCAAGTGCATGATAATAGCCTATTATTATAATACACTAGGATATCATAAATTTTAATGTAACGATCTCTTCTTGCCATAGTTCTATTAATAGGGATCTCACTGGTGTGTATATAGGGTGTGAAGAATTAAGATGATGCATACAGAAATAAAGGGACCTGCTCTAGGGGATCCTATCAAAAGCCCCCCGCCGTTCAAGGCAGTCTCTAAATTTTGACTCTAAATTTCACCAACCTCATAAGAATTTCATGTGTATTTAACATTGTGATTGTTCACTTTAACCTGCTCTTTTAAGTAGGGGTGGTGGGTTTTTGATAGTGACTAAAACTGGAGCTTGTTCAGATTCTTCCTAGAAATCTCCTCATTAACTCATTCCAAAATAAACAATCATCAAGAATGACTAGAATTGATATTATATTTCCTGGGGAAAATGCACTATTGTTTTCTAGGTAAATTGTGGAAAGGACTGTAAGTATAGTGATAAAATGTCATCTTTATTGCTTTTCTACCTTTTCCAGCACTTTATCCTCAGTTTTTCACATTTTAGTGCTTTATGATATTTATGATAATTTTATATGGAACCCTGAGGGCATTCTCTTGCTCTGATAGAGGATGTTGCCTTGTTCTTAGTCCCTTGAAGGAGTGAACTATTAAATCTTAGCCACATTGGGTGTGTCAGTCTGGAACTAAAACTATTCCTAAGCTACACTGTCATTACAAATAGAGGCTCCTTCAAGACACCAGATACATTTATATCCTTAAAGAATGAGAAGTGTTCTTCCTGTAGCAATCAAGGCCAGAGGATTCTTTCTGCAATAATCCTGGACTGGTATACTCATTCATTCATAATTTGATGTTCAACCCCTAAACTACCACCTTTTAAACTTAAAAACAATTAGACACACAGTAATAGGATAGATAGATAGATTGACAGATTCCTTTAAACAACCTCAACCCATTTTAATTGATACAGTGGAAAGAATATTGGATGCTGGTTGAGGTGGCACAGGTCTGTAATTTCTGCTTACAAGGGAGACCGAGACCGAGTAAACACTTGAACTCAGGAGTTCTGAACTCCAGTAATGTTAGAATTGATTGGGTATCTGCATGAAGTCTAGCAGCAATATGGTGAGCCCCTGAGAGTCAGAAGGTGGGGAGAAAAAGGGACCAGGCTGCATAAGAAACAGGCAGACTGGCCCAGGTTAGAAATAGCAGGTCAAAGCTTCTGTGAGAGCATCAGTAGAATCAGACCTGTGAGTAACTACTATACTTCAGCCTGATTGAGACAAGGAGACTGAGTCTCAGGTTAAAAAAAAGGAAGAGGAGGAAAAGAAAGGGAAATTGCAGTAGCCTAGGTGAGGTTAATAAGAACAATGGACAGACAAAAAGATGTTTCAGAGACAAGATGTGGCAGTGGGTTAGAGATGAGAATTGGAGAAGATGGAAGAATCAGAAGTGTCAAGAATAGGTAACTGAAAAATGGTGGCATCATGAATAGACAGAGAAGTCAGAGCACCAAGTTTGGGTGGGAATGGTAAATTAGGTTGTAGATGTCTTGAATTTGATGGTTCACTCAAGTAGATAAGCAGTTGGGAATTCATTTTTGAAATGTGGGCGAAGAGATTTCACTGTAAAGTCTTGGGAGAGCAAATAGAAGTAAGAGTTGAAGCTATGGACAATAGAAGCTCGACTCTGGAAGGAACCTGAGAAATCAGCTTGCCCAACTGTCTCAATTAATGAAAGTACTGAGAGCTGAAGAGAGTTCCTAGACTGACCATCTCCTCAGTGGCAGATCAGGGATTGGAACCTAGGCCTCCTGGCTGCCAAACTAGATCTCTGTACTACTGGTTTTCCTTTTTTCCTGCTTGTCCTAGTAAAGACAGATATGGAAAGGACACGACACCAGCATAGAGACTTATTCATATGAAGATGGGGTTATATGGCCTATGCCCACAATTATTTGAATGTCATTTGTATTCTCAAGCTTCATCCATATATCACTGGCTCTGGCTTGTGTTCTCCTAATCTTCCGGTTTCTGACTTCTTTCTTCTCTCATAAAAGGTTCATTCTTTAATCCCCTAGCATGCTGACACTTGGAGAAACAGTGGTGTGCAGTAAAAAAGTAGGGAAAGGACATTGGATTTCAAGAGAAGTCCACTGGTATTCAGGAAAGACAAAGTGACCACAACTCTTCCTGTCTTTAGACGTTGGGCAAATTGCTTAAGCAGTTCAAGCATTGAGTTTTCATGTGTATAAGGTCTAGATTGGGTGAGATGACCTCTGAAGTTTACCTGGCTCTACAGTCTATGAGCTCTTGAGCCCATATCTACTTCTCGCCTTAGGTAGTACTCAGCTGCCTAGTGTTACAGCACACTGGTGACTAACTTTGCCATATACTACATTGCTTATGTTCCCTGGCATAGTACTGGGCATATAGTGGGCACTCAAAGATGATTGTTGATTGGCTGATTCTTATGAAACAGAAGATGTAATGAAATATAAAGGAAAAGCAGAGAATATTAAGGTTCTTATTAAGCTCACTGCCTGATTCTCTTGAAGGCTGCTCTGGTTTCTTTTATATCTTGGGCATGTGGGCCCAGTGTTAATTTTCAAGCCTGTCCTAATCCTTAATGACATATCATTTTCATCTTCTCTAAAGAATGTAAGATTTTCCTTATTCACTCTTTTCTTTCTTGACTCTCTTAAAAATAATACATTTAGTGGAAAGAAAAACCCTCAACACCAAGAAGTGAATGATTAGTTCTCATGCTTTACTCAAGAACTACTTAAAGATTCCTTCTCTTCATTTCAACTCTTGTGGAACAAAAATCTTGGATTTTGTGTTGCTGAAGGATTGAGAGAGAGAGATGAGTAGAAAGTAGGTCTTAGTTTTCCTGAATTCCAAATAGTTCAAACAAAACCCAACTCACTTAAAGCTAGATTTAGTGCTGAGGGATATCAAATAATTGAGTTTGGGGAGAATTATTTGAGGAGTATTATGCAATTATGCAGTCATATTCATTATTGTCTCTTCTGAATAAATTTCTCTGGGTATTAGCACTTGCTGATGTTTCAAGCGATAAAGAGTGGCTACACTGACAATCCTTTTCATTTGATTTAGCTAGCATCCTATTACAGTAGCTACAGTGAACTTTAAAGGAAAAATGAAGAGGTGTTTCTCAAATAGGGCTTTGTTGTTATCAATAATAAGTTAGTCAGTAGGGGCGACTAGGTGGCACAGTGAATAGAGCACAGACCCTGGAGTCAGGAGGACCTGAGTTCAAATCTGACCTCAGACACTTAACACAAAAAACTAGCCGTGTGACCTTGGGCAAGTCACTTAACCCCAATTGCCCCCCAAAAAGTAAGCAGTTAAATACATACCCTCCTCTATAAAATTGCTAATAATTTTTCCCCTTTGCTTTCTGCCAGTACTAAGTTTAGGGTTGTCTGATGCTTACATGTTGTAAACATCTTTGTTGCCCAAGATGCCCCAGAGATCCAGCAGCTCTTTGTTCCTTGGGCCAGTCCCCTTCCTGGCAATACAGTATATCAGCCTGAACCTAGGATCTTGACCTGAAATAGAGTTTACTTTTTGAAAGAATTAGTAAAATGCTGCAGAAATCCTAATTAATTCACTAAGAATTCAGTGGGCACCTCTCCAACTACCTTAGGGAATGAACCATACAACCATATCAGAGTCCTAACTAGGGCAGAGGACTGAGGCTTTGCCCCAGGTTGCTGAATTTGGAGGACACCAACAGCCCTTCAGTATATAATAACAACTGTGTGTAAATCACAGAGCTTGCATTGTCTAGTTAGTAAGACTACCGAGTTTAAATGGAAAGCTTTAAAGGCTAGGATGATCTCCCCATTTCTGTTCTGTTTCCCACCCATCTTCTCCTCCACCCCTTCCCAACTAGTGGTTCATTGCTTATCCCAAGTTCCCTTTTTGGTACGAAAATCCCTATAGCTCTCACAGTCTAAAAAATGCATTTATTGCTTTCATTTTGACATTGCCTTCATATCCAAATGTATCCCTTTCCCTTCTACTCTCCAGAGGGTCATCCCTTGTAGCAACGAATATAAAAGGAGGGTAGAGGAGAGGAAGCAGTTGAGCAAAGCTCAGCCACACCTCAGTAGCATCTGACAGTTGATGCATTTGCACCCCAGACCCTGAGCATCTCTGAGCCATAGGATTTTAGAATTGAATGGTGCTTGAGTGGTGGTCTGATCCAGTCTGTTCATTTTGTGCACAAGAGGAAAGAGAAACCCAGAAGAGTAAGAGGGGTGTCTCGACTTCACACAGCTAGTTAGTGACAGAGCCAGGAAAATTAATAATTCTTCCGATTTGTGTGAGCTTTTATAGTTATGATGCTTTTTTTGGATGGTTTGATCCTCAGAATAACCCAGTGAAGTATATAGTGAAGGTTTTGAGGGACTGCTGTGTGGAAGAGGAATCAGCTTTGTTTTGTTTGTCCCCAGAGAATAGAATTATGGGTAATGGAGAGAGGCAGACTCAGGCTTGAAATGAGGAAAGATTACCTAATAATTAGTTATGGAGTGGACTCCTCTAGAAGGCACTGGGTTTCTCCTCCCCAGAGGTCTTCAGGTAAAGGTCATTTTGCCTGGAGATTTTTTTGTTTAGGTACGAGTGGCCTGTATTGTCTACACCGTTCCTTCTGAAATTCTGAGTTTCTCTGATGTCTGTTTGACAAATGGGAAATTTGAGGACTGGAGAGCTTGAATTACTTGTGTAAGGTTACAGAGCTGAGACTAACACCCCAACTCTCCTATTCCCCAAACTATTACTCCTTATAGGATGTCAAATAAAATAATTCCATAAAGATAACCTCACAATAAAATGATTAGAGAAATTTATAGCAATTCAAAGATTATGCAAGAGAAGAAATATAGATATATACAGTCTACTGCTTTTGACACATGTATGTGAATGTTTCGGTAATATTTTCATTTTCCTCTAATTGATATGATCAGTGCTTTGTTTTTCCTTTTAAAATCATGTTTTCTGGTACTATAGTACAGAGGAAAATAAGAAATAGAAAAATAAAAATTTTCAAAACTTTAAAATCACTTTAAGTTATTTTAGGAACCATGGGGGAAAAAAGGGGAAAGTGTATTATTTTGTGGCTCATAAAACATACAACACATCCTCACATCATTGAACTTGAACTGATTACTGGTTTTGGCGTGGGAAATTAGGAAGAATGCCCGATTTGCACTCAGGAGAACTCTCCTGTCTCTTATGCTTAATGAACCATATGACCATGACACCACTTCAATTTCTCTGAACCTCAGTTTCCTTATCTGTAAAATGAAGAAATTCATATTTATATTCCGTAACTCAGAGAAGTGTTTTGAGAAAAGCAATTTGTAGGCTAGCAGTGTGATTCTGCACAAGGTCCTTAATTTCTCATTGCTCAGGGCTGCACTCTACCCATTACTGACAAAATCACAGGTCTGATTTTTTTTAATTGCTATGTAAATGTGGATTTTCTTGTTATAATTATTGGTGCTTACCCACTACTAAATGGAATCAGGTGAGAGAAAAGAGAAAAGTGTGAAACTAATCTGTAACAAAGAACAGAAAAACATAATGGAGGCTTGAATTTAAAATGGCATGTTCCTTTCATCTTTGTTTATAGCAGTAAGGTCAAAATATATAATGAATCCACAGATTGCATCTTTCAATAAATTTTCAAATAGATATTGGCAGCTAGATGATGCAGTAGTGAGAGTGCCAGACTTGGAAGATCTGAGGTCAAATCCTGCTTCAGATATTTACTAGCCCTGTGACTATGGACAAGAGGTCATCTAGTACGGTGGTGTCAAACTAATAGGAACTAATAACCTAATCTGTACATATGGATCCCAGGGGGCTGTTGGCTTAGGTTGTTTTTTTAATGTTCTATTATCTATGTTTTGTTGCATTTTATTTATTTTGTTAAATATTTCCCAATAAATTTCAATCTGGTTTGGCCCCTCACCTGCACTCAGAAGTCTTGTGGGCCTTGTGTTTGGCCCTTCTGATCTAGTCTAACTCTTCACTTTATCAGAAGAGGAAACTGATGAAGCACAGACAAGTTACCCCACTTATTGGAAATCATGCAGGTGGTATAAATGCCAAGTCCTCCAGGGCTGTCCCTTTTCTATCATCCCCCATTCTCCTGCCCATGTGTTCTTTCTGGGGTACTCTAGATTTTATTTGCACAGAACAACTTTCTTTTCTCCCTAATTCTGTAAGGTTTTCTTTGATGAAATATTATGTTCAAGTCCTTTTCCTCATTTCAGAGTTTTATGTTATAATGTCCTAGTGTCAAGTATATATATTTCAGTTATTTCCCTTTGCCATTACATAACTATAATGGAGTATACATTTAATATGTGAATTGCTGTGTTGACTTGGTGGTAAATGTTGGAGAAAACAAGACAAATTTGATATCCTACCAGAAAGTCGGTTGGGTTACTACTGTAGACCTATGTTCATATATTGGATTTTTCGCCTCTGAGCTTTGCATGACATTTTGTACCTTTCTCATGACCATAAAGACTTTCCTTGTCCTACTGATAGCTGTGTAGTTATTTGTTTGCATCTTTATTAGACAATAAGCTCCATGAGGCTAGGAAGCTTGTCTTGTAGGCATATAAGAAACAATTGTTACATGAATGAATAAACCGATGAATAGGTCAGACCCTGTTTCTTCTTGCCTGATATTCTTGAACCAGTCCCTCCCCCTACATGTGTACTCAAGTGCCAAGAGCTGCCTTCTACCTCCAATTTCTACCTCTCATTTTCCCTCCCATTGTAACTAACCCTGTTAAGACTTTAGTTTTTTCTCATCTAGACTCTTTGAATAGCCTCCTCTTAGGTCTTCTTACCTCTATTTCAGCCCTTCTCCACGCCAAATTTCATATTGCTGCCTCAGTAATGATTTATTCCTTGACTCAAAAACTTTCAGTGACTTCACTTGCCTAGTGAATAAAGCATGAGTCTTTGACCATGACCCTTGAGGCCTTTGGCAATCTGTCTCTTATCTTCTTACTGAGTTCAATTGCTGTGTAGCCTACATCACTGCCAGTTGGACTACTTCCTTTTCTTTATTGCCATCCTTCAGCCTCAGTCTCCATGTATTTGCTCATTTGTCCAGAAGACTACCTCCACACTTTTCTCATTCTGTTGATGCATTATGATATGGTGGAAAAATATTAAATTGATGTTAAAGACCCTGGGTTCAGATCCTGCCCCAGTCATTTATTACCCCTGTGACCCTGTAAAAAATCATATCAATTCTCTGAGCCTCCATCTCTTCCTCTGTTTAAAAAAGTGGAGGTTGGAGGTTGGGTTACTATGACTGTATGAAGTGGTTTCTGTCATTTCAGGTCTAACTCATATACCCATATGCTGGCCACCTTTGTGAATCCTTTCCTCTTAGCCACTCCCTCCAGATAAAAGTGATCTCTCTAATTGTTTAAAGAACTTTATTTTGAAATGTTTAGTCCTTTTTGTTACTTGTGATCACTCTTATTTATGAATATGCCTTATCTCTTTTCCACCCCTACACTGTAGTCTGTGGCTTGACTGTGTAGATTTCCACCATTGTGTTGCCAATAACTAGTGCATTTTTTTGGACCAGACCTGTGATTCCATTGGTATAGGGAATTCCCAGTAAACAAACCCCCTCTACCAATATAGATGAGCACCTTTAGTTACAGAAAATTACATGAGGCAACTTCCTTAGAGGTTAAAGGACTTGCCCAGGGTCAAATATTCAGTGTGTGTTCACAGCAGAACAGGAACATTGTTATTTTTGAATCTATCCATTATGCCAGGCTCCTTCTGCATGATGCCTCCTTACATCATCATCACCACCATTGCCACCACCACCACTAAATCACCACCACCACTAGCATTCTTATAGAATTTTAAGGTTATAAAGCACTTTATACATATTAGCTTGATTTAGCTTCACAATTCTGGGAGGCAAGTGCTATTATTATCCCCATTTTACAGATAAGGATACTGAGACAGACAGAAGAGAGGTTAAGTTACTTACCCAGGGTCACACAACTAGTAAGTATTTGAATCTGAATTTGAGCTTCGGTCTTCCTGATTCCAATGATTTATCCCATGTGCCACCAATAACAAATGCTTATTAAATGCCTACAATGTGTAAATGCCACATAACATTTTATAAATTTAATAAATGATTATTGGGTTAAATTCAAAGCACTGTGTAAAGTGCTAGAGATATAAAGATGAAACTGAAATAGTGCCTTTCCTCAAGAAAATTTCATTCTTTTGGAGGTATGCAACTTGTAAAGGTAAATTAATTAAATATAAGCTGATCAAAGAAGGATAGATACTCCCAACTGGGGAAATCAGGAAAATGTTCCCACATGAAGTGTTTGCTACCTGAGCTGAGCCTTGGAGAAAGCCAGGGATTCTAAGATACAAGCAAAGCCAGATTGCATTTCAGGCAGAAGGGATGGCATATGAAAAGGTGAAGATAGAGAAGACAGACTGTTATATTTGAGAAATGGGTAGTATTCTAGCCAATTTGGCTGGAATCTAGACTGCCTGAAGGGAAATAATATGAAATAAGTTCAGAAATGTAGGTGGGAGCCAGATGTGGAAGGTTTTAAGTGCCAAGCTGAGGAGGCAATAGGAAACCACTGACAATCTGTGAGCTCGGAATGACATGGTTGAATTCATATTTTAAGAATATTGATTTGGCGTTTCTGTGGAGGATGTGTTGGCAAACTAGAGGGAACAGAGTCAGGAAGACCAATTAGGAGACTATTTTATTAGTCTAGGTGAAAGTATATTATTTTCTATTTTCTTCAATTCCTTGAAAATAATTAGTGTCTTTCCTAAGCGTTCTCTTCTCCAGTTATTTCAGATGATCCTCATATGGTATATTCTCAAGAACTTTTCCCATCCTAGGCCATCTAGACACACTCCAACCTTTCATTGTCCTTACAAAATATGGCACTCAGGAATGAAGACATTACTCACGGTGGTGGGAAATCTGTGACATTGAGGCCACGAGTGGCCTTCTAGGTCCTCAAGTGTGGCCTGTTGATAGTGACCTCAAGGCTGCAGGTTCCCCAACATGCTCTAGATTTTATCTGACTAGGGCAGAATACATCAAGACTATCAGCTTTCTTCTCTCTTCAATGTATCACAGGAACCATTTTCAACTTCTACAATCATAAAATTCCAAGCATCCAAAAGTCAGTTTTCACCCCTCCTCTGAAACTTTTTCTTATCTCTTTTTTTATTGCCTAGAAAAGTTGCATTCCAGTTAGCAACTCTCTGAAATGCCACTTTTCCTAAGCACCAGAAAATGTCAAAGGAATTGTTTTTAATAATGGAAGTTATTAATCTCTCTGACACTGTCAAAGGAAATAGTAGAAATCTGTTGTTGGAGATTATAAGCACCATTGGCTATAAAGATGGAAGTTGCATTCCTTTTTTTAAATGTGGAAGCAATTTTGTGAGTTGCATTTTTTCCCATTTTTTAAAAAAAAATGTGGGTATGTCCTTCATATTTAGTTTCACATGCATCATGTTTGGTTTTTTTTGTTTGTTTGTTTGTTTGTTTTTTACCATCCTGTGTATGTGAATGTAGCAGGAGATGGACCCATGAACATATTGCAGAGTTGGGTATGCAGACCTGATACCTTCTCTTACCTTTTGATAACCTTGTCATTTCAGTTTGGATAATTTTCTAGAAGGCAACATGATACAATGGAAAGTCCAAGAGATTTGTTCAAATCCCAGTTCTTCCACTACTACCTGAGTAACCTTGCCCTTAATCTCTTTGAGACTCAGTTTCTTCCACTGTAAAATAAACAACTTGGATTAGATTACACTGTATTCTCTTGTAGCCCTAAATTTATGATGCTGTTTGTGATAGGGAAAGTGTTTAGACTTCATGAATCTTTGTTTTATGCTTCTCCCCCACCCCACCAAAAAACTAAGGAATATTAACATCTGGAACTAATTAGGTTGCTCTCATTTGATGGCAATATTATGCTTGTTAAGATCCACTGAGCTGTAAAAACACATCATTAAAACATCTGAGGTAAAATTTAAGAGCACAGACTTCCTTCTCCTTGAAGGACACTGTAATTTCTTTTTTTAATTTTTACTTGATATCGAACAGAGCATTGTCATCTTTTCTGCTCAAGTCAATCTGCTTCTCATTCACAGGGTATAATTTTGGTTTCAGAGCATAGGTGTGTGAGGTGAAAGATTTTTAAAAACTTACCAAATATGATACACATGTGTGTGCATGTAGCCTAAATTTAAAAATAAATAACATTTCAGGTCAATGTCAGGAAATGTAGCATCTATGAAATTGTAGAGGAAACAAAATGAGGCCTTTCCCAACCCTTTGTTACATGGTGTCTTTGTGTATTAGAAACCAGAAGAGCTGTGAAATATGTGCAGAAATGAGTAGGATACTGGGTGTAACCTATTACCACGCAAAGTTGGCAAGGAAGAAATAACTTCTTGATGTTCTGCGTGCTCTTATGTAACCTTGGACAAACTGTTCTACTAAAACTCTTGACTTTTTCCCTCATTGACCCAAAAATAAGATTAAGCTTCAGCCTTCCAAATATTTTGATAGACAAACAAATTTTCTTTGTCTCAGCTACAGAGAAGTTACTTGAAATTGCACCTCAAAAATTGTCCATGTCACTGACCGCTGGGATACAGGTGAGCATCCTGGGTTGGTAGGCACGAAAGCTTTGCTTTTGATATTTCAGACTTTAAAAGCATACCTTGTAAAATACAGTTTTGAAAACTATACTGGATTGCATCCTAGATTTTTTGATGACTAGAAAACAGAAAAGTTACGGTGGGGGAGTAGTGATAAGTAGCCAATGTTTGTAATTGTAAGCCAGAAACTCCTGATTTTAAATTCTGTTCATAACACTGTTAGCCTGGGGCCTACAGAAAGCCATTTGACCCTTTCCTTTTCCTGCCCATTCCCTCCTTTCTCTTTTTTGTTCCCTAAATTTCTATTTACTTTGTTCTTATGTGTCTTATCCAACAGCTACATTTACCACCCTCAAGCCTCTTGCCCTTTGTCTTTTAAAAATATTTATATAGCTTAATTTTGTATGCTTCTACCAGCCACCAATTGTATTTCTTATGAGTGCTACTAATTTGCCATTAGCCACCCAGTTTTAAGTGTTTTGGTCTGTCACTTTGGAGCAAAATCTTTGTTTTTATTTGTTTTTGTATTTTTGTGGAATGTTCACTTAGGCTACACTAGATTATTACTGTGGAAAGTCTCTTTTAATTCTAAATCCCTTGATATTATGTGAAAACTTATAGGAGGTATGTCTTTATTCTAAGCCTAAACTTTTTCCTTGTGTGAAAGTGGGCAGCAAAGTCCTTCACTGTTGTGAGGGATGAAGGTACGATATGAATCTGGCAAAATCTAAAACTTTGAGAGGATGTTACTAATATGGAGAATTGGTCATATTTCAGTATGGAGTCTTTGCCTTTCTAAATGTTAGTTAGGGGGAGGCAACATAAAGTCAGGAGACCTGGGGTTGAACTCCATCTCTGCTGCTTAATACCTGTGTGACCTTTGTCAAGTTATTTAACCTGCCAGGGCCTCACCTGTGAAGTGAAAAGAGTTGGACTAGATGACCTCAAGGATCCTTATGAACCCCAGTCTATGATACTACGACCATTGTTTGTAGAATCATTGTAGGCTCTGGTAGGATATAAGTCCTACAAGACTTTTCCAGTCATACATGTAGCCTATGGCCTTTAGAGTAATAGAGAATCAGGGTGGATGCAGGCTGCACTTAAACAAATGTACTCACCCTTTGCAACTCAGCTGGGCTGCTTCATTGCTTTTATTCCTCCTAGGATTTCCTAATGAAATGGTCTCCTGTTAAGGGCAGGGAATGGAATTGCAATAGTAAGAGTTAATGGACCACAGTAAATGGGACTAGCTGAGAACTGGAACATTGTTTGTGTCCTAAACTCCTGATTCTTGCATTGATGTGGAAACAGGAGCTTAGAGAGAGAAACCCAGAAGCAAATTTGATATGTTTAAAAAAAAAGCAACTCTTTTGTTTATGTTTATTGAGTGGAAGGAAAAAATGGAAGATATTAAAACATCATTACTTTGTCCTTAAATTGGAGAAACCATTAGGGAGATTATATTGTCCATAGAAGAAGAGGCATAATTATTAAAAGCAAGAAACTGAGTAGACTGCAGAGTTTCTTGTGTCCAGGTCCCTTTTTTTTTTTTACCGAAATCTGGTCTTTAATTTACCCACTATATGTCCTTCACTTTTTTTGATTCCTGAAGCATTTTATCTGTACTTCTTTTATATACTTAGAAGCAGATAGGTGGCAGATGGAGCACTGGCCTGGAGTTGGAAGTTGTTGTGTCTGACTCTTGGTGACCCCATTTGAGATTTTCTTTGTAAAGATACTGGAGTGGTTCGCCATTTCCTTCTCCCACTCGTTTTACAGATGAGGAACTAAAGCTAACAGGGTTAAGTGACATGTGCAGGATTGCACAGCTAGTGAGTATGTGAGGTCAAATTTGAACTCAGGTCTTCCTGACTCCAGAATGGGTACTCTATCCATTGTACCCCCTGACTGACCTGAGTTCAAATCTTGTCTCAGATACTATCTGTGCAACCCTGAGCAAGTCACTTCACCCTGTTTGCTTCATCTGTAAAATGAGCTGGAAAAGGAAATGGCAAACCACGACAGTCATCTTTGCCAAGAAAACCCCATGGACAGCACTGTCGTGCTATGGTCCATGGAGTCATGAAGAGTCTGTGACTAAACAAATATTATGTACTTAGTTATCTGTGTGAATGTGTTTTATCTTTCCTTCCAAATAGCATGTTAGTTGCTGTATTTATTTGTGTCTCTCTTAGCATCCAGCATAATGCCTTACACGTTGTCAATTCTACTAAGGTGTTGTAACTACTATCTCTGCAATGACTCTGTCTTATTTGCCTTCATTTGTATGCAAGTGCTTCACATGCACATTTATTCCATTTGTAGTTTACTTATGCCCTGTGTATTCCTGAATTTTCACTTGCTTGAAAACAAGTCTTTGTTTTATGTTTCCCATGCTCCCTGCCTTAGATACCCCAGCGTCCTTTTCCTTTTTCCTTCCTGCCCTGTCTTGGTGCACCTAGCTTAAACTGTTTAGTTTAAAAGTTCTATCAGTATTCTGAGACTCATTCAACTTCTCAGTCCTTGGGATCCAATGCTCTAAGGCCGCATTATTACAGTTAGAAAATAAGTACTGACCAAAGCCTTGACATTGAATACATTGGACAAATATGTATTGAGCATTTACTATGAACAGGGTGCAATGTTAGTGTCGTTAGCATCTCAGAAGAATGTGAGAAAATATCGTTTCTTTTATCCTGAAGAGTGTTTTCTGCCTCAGTAGCCAGATATAGGTCTATTAAAGCTGAGTGTATTACAGATTCCTTTGTTGCGGTTTTTAAAGTAGGGTTTCTAAAGAGGGTAGTTGGAACTTCCCAGTGGAACTGATTCAATTTAAACAAATCCCAACACCTACTATCTGCTAGGCATTGTATTAGGCACTAAGGGAGGCAGAAATTTATGGTTTCTTTCAGAGTGAGGAACACTGAAATAAATAGACTGTCTTTAATGCCATGTTAAATAGTGCGGTTGCTTGAAAGGTCCTTTTCATTCAGCAATTAAGACCTGACTGGACAAAGAAAGATCTCAAAGCAGAGTCTGTGGCCCCTGGATTCTGATTATTCTTGAAGAGCCTTTCATTGGTTGAATTAGGCAAATGGAATAACTTTTTCCATAAATACCTGTTTTGGTGGTATTGGTCTAAGTATTATATAGAACAGGTTTATGACATTGGTTCAATTATTTTAAAGTAAGGTTCTATATAGCATGATACATCACATATAGTAATATATTTTATACACTTGAAAGTGGTAAAAAATAAAGGCATATTGAAAAGGGGACTGGTGTAGTTTCAGAAGAACCACATTCAAGTCTTCCCACTTACTAACTATATGACTTGCACATCACACTCAATGCACATTTATCACTCATATATTGCTATACTTTGAATTGCTACCCATACCACGCCAATTAATTACTTTCTACAATTATTAATTCTATTAATATTAATTTCTACAGTTATTTTCTATTTTTCTGTCATATAGGGTTTACAATTTTTTTCTCAATTTCTTCTGATTTACTAAACTTTGCATATTGTAAGAAATGACAAATGCTAGGCAGTCTGAAGGATGTCAAGAGCTCCTATTTGTCTGAAAAATGTTTTCCTCACCTGATACCACCTTGTACAGTAGTACAACAGTCCCTGCCCTCAAGGTGCATTTATATTATGTTCTATTATATTTAGATTTACATATTTATATTATATAATGTACTAATGTATGAAGATAACACATATTGGGAACTAAGAAGGAGTAAGGAGTAGGAAGAAGCTGAGGGCTAGAATTTTTCCAGGATTGCAAGGTGGCCAGGCAAAGAGGAATTAAGAGAGTTAGAACCTGGAAAGGAGTTGTGCTAACAAGGGGTACCATTTAAAAAAAAAATAAAAAAATACTATATGTATGCATGATCTCATCTGTATGAATATTCCTCCCCACCCCGACTCCAGTGGTATGAATCATACACCATTTCCCAATGCCTTTTCATTGTGTGTATTTCTTATCTATATCTTTTCATCAAATCTCCATACAGGATCCTTCGAACATCACTGAAGCCTTCTTCTTGCTCCTTTTAGTATTTGGGGAATATCATAGTGTAGTGTCAAGGCTATCCATCTTTTGTCTCCTCTTGCTACAAGACTAGCCTACCTCCTTTTGTGGTCATATGTATCCTTGAGGATGTTTTTATGCCATTTTCAGGTGCGTCATTGGTACTATACTTAAGCCTATTAATTTTTTTAGAAACCGTGTCATTTTAGTGGTCTCCAACTAAAAGAGAAGAGGAAATAAGACTCCATCTCCTTTGCTAAACTCTGAAGCAGAGTCAGACTCCAGACTGCCCATTTTTGCAAAAGTCTGTCTTTCACATCCAACCTTTTCCTAATGATCTATAGTTACAAATTGAACTACCATGAACACAGAATAATTGATATGAGTAAAATAATTGTTCTGGTGACTTTGTAGCAGTTACTTTCTACAATAGAATATATTATCATCATACATGTGTGCATGCATATAAGTATATGTATACACACAGAGCCAGATTTTCTTAGTTGCTTTTCCTTCCACATAGCACTCTACAAATAGTTTTAGCACGTGTATTCCCACTGAAAATGGGGAATTCTGGATCTTTATATTCATAAAAATCACTGAAGTAAATTGTAGTTAAAGTACCACCTTCTTATGAGGGCAGAGGCTATATTTTATCTCTTTTTGTATCTCTAATACTTAGTACAATGCTTGACATATAATAGGTGCTTAATAAATGTTTATTGATTAATTTATCTGTTGCTAGTGCCTCCTTCCCCAAGTCCCCCAAGATACAGTCAACTTGTATCTATTTTGTACATATCAGTATAAGTACATGTTATCTTTCCTGGCTCTATTGTAAGTTCCTTGAGGGCAGGAAATGCTATCACTCTTGTCTTTGCATTGCCAATGATGAACACATAGTAATTGCTTGATAAATACTTAAAGATTATTGATTGATAGAGCAACTTTTTTGATAAATCTGTCTTATAGCTATTTAATGTTCTACTTCCATTGAATTAAAAGTATTTTATAAACTTAGTCAGCAAATATTTATTAAATATCTACCATGTGCCAGGCACTGTGCAAGATCTAGGGATGCAGATATCAAAGTGTGAAGTCCCTGCCCCTTAAGAAGCTTGGATTCTAATTAGAGGGATACAATAAAAAAAAAAAATCAAACTCATCCTCAAATGCCTTTAATATTGAGAGGGAGCAAACTATTTCAACAATTAATAGATAGTAATAACTAAAGTCCAGAATGACTTTAAGTGAAAAAAGAATACAGCAATCTTAGTGATATTTCTTAAATACTTCCAAGTACTTTAAGTGCACTTTTTCTAATTATAGATGATATCCATCCTTTATATAATATGTAGGGTAGCTAAGTGGGAGGACGAGGAAGGACCATGAGGGAAGAACAGGGTGGAGGTGGGCTCTGGAGTCAGGAAAACGTATCTTTCTGTGTTCAAAAGTGACCACAGACATTTACTAGCTATGTGACCCTGGGCAAGTCACTTATCCCTGCTTGTCTCAGTTTCCTTATCTGTAAAATGAGCTGTAGAAGGAAATGATGAACCATTCCATTATCTTTGCTAAGAAAACCCCAAACAGGATCAGGAAGAGCTAGACACAACTGAAAAATGACTGAACAACAACATATGATATGTGCCATTCCGTCCCTGACTTGTCTTTGATCTTTCTGAATGGATCATACTGTGCAACTACCTACAGAATATGGAGAGTTAAGATTGTTAGAAATTAGCCTTTTCCAAAACAACAACAACCAAAAACAACTTTTATAGTTTCAAAAGCATTTTGTGGTTTTCTCATACATGATCTCACTTAATATTGCTGTGACTAAAATTCAAGTCCAGATTCTCAGATGAGTATTTCTTTACTAGACCACTCGAGGTAAAGGATGAGAAGTGATTGGGGACCAGGGCTGGGTAGGGTGGAGATACTCTGTGCGTGGGTGGTGGTAGTGAATGGGATTGTACATCTGTGTTAAGAATATTAAAGGCTGCTGAGTTTTATTGACACAGCAGCCAGTATATTGAAGGGGAACAATAGAACACTTTTTCATAGTGCAAGCTTTATTCCTGATATTCATCTAGCCTCACTCAACAGCAGCATCATTTAGAAAATGGAATAAATTCTGTAAACCAAGTGCAGAGTGGAGAGGATGTTCACAGCATCATCCAGATGCTGTCCACTATCTTGAAAACCCTCACAATTGGGTGCATGCTTCCCCCCACGTACCTCTGACCTCAATTCTCTAGGTATTTTCAAAGATTTTTTTTCTCACTTCCAATGGCTGTATTATTTAAATCCCATCAACTGGACTCATGATAAGCAATGCTCAAATCTGCTTTTGTATTAGAAAACAAAGCTTTAAAAGCAGACAGGGGAATCTCATTGAAGAACAATTTTGTGATGATGGCCCAAATCCAAGAAGTGCATTTAGAGAGAGTTCTGTTGTTGGTTTGTTTATTTGCTTTAAGTGGAAGTGGTTTTTAGCACATGTATTCCCAGTGAAAATGGGGGATTCTGGCTCTCTTCATATATAACAATTACCAAAGAAAATTGAAGATTTTTACATGTGTGGATATGTATTCATATGTATATATACATGTATATATTTGTATGTATATACTTACATATATGGAGAGAGATTTCAATCATAATTCTCTGTATGGCAAACATTCTTTAAAAGTACTTCAAGTTCATTTTTTAATGATGTAAAATATTTATCCCATCACATATCATTCATATCCTGAATTTTCTTTGGACTCTTTGCATACATGGGACTTTGCAGCCCTACAGAGTAAGATGGTTCAAGTTGTTAAGATGTAATTTCAGTCTTTTCTAAAATAAAAATTGGTTTTGTACATATTCTTCATCTATCAGTCAATCAAGAAAGATTTATTGGGCCCCTACTAATGTACTGTGAGGGATACAAGAGTAATGCATGGCATGATTGTATAAACACTGATTCTATGATATAAATTGCATTCTGTTCCCCCAAACTAGCAAATTATAATAAATGAATCTTTAAGGAAAATATGCATGAAAAGAGAATTAATTGAATGGCAGGAAGACTAAATATGAAAGAGAAAATTAACCACCCCCCAAAAAAGAACCTTTTTCTCTAATCAAAACATTTGAAAGGAAGAGAGGATGTTAAGTTCATTTGCAAAGAAATAAATAGAAAAGGCTTTATAAATTTTTTTAAGTGCCAAGATGGCAGTAAGGCTATTAAAAGCCAATATTAGGAGCAGCCTATCTAATCAGTTTTGCTCAGAATGAGGAGAAAATGAAAGGAATTGAAAAGGCCTTGGTTTTAGAGAGAACTAAAGACATCTTAACCGAGAAACAAGTTGGAGGGTTTGGGGATTTCACACCAAATTAAAAGTGAGACCTGTAGAAATAACAGTAGGCAATAAGCCCCAAGTCCCTAGATAGCTATCAGGCTTACTTGGGCTCACCCAGTTAAAGGAACTTTCAGGGGCAGAACCAGCAGAGTGAGGTAGGTAGTCACCTGCTGTCCAATGTATTCAAAGTCAGTAAGCCTCAGGGGAGAATGGGCTTGGGCGATTAGTAAGCAGCAGAGCCAAGTAGGCCACAGTACCATCTGTCCAACAGTGCAACACACAGACTGCCCTGATGAAAAATCGATCTTGAGAGGCAACACTGGGCTCCTGAAAGAATAAGAAAGCCCAGACTAGAATTTTGGAAGGCCCAGTGGGGACCAAATACATCCAAGTGAACCCAGTGGAAATGTACTCAGAAAATCAAGAGTCAATGCTAGAAAGGGCCATCAGAAATAGGGCTGCTTTGGGCTTTGTCAGAGGTCTGTCATTGTAGCCATTGAACTCCAGAATCTACTGCCCTATTATGTGACTTTATGAGCATAATTCCTTGCCAAAGGGAACTGTAATTTTTATGAATGCCTTGAAATACAGCCAGGTAATTACCTGCAGGAGATTTTCATTTCACTAAATGTTAATCTATAGAGAGAGCAAAAGAAAGAGGAAAAACCAAGTTAATCACATGATAAACAACCCACTCCGGTGAAACTCTTAAAGGAAGCTCACACACACACATACATACATACATAAATATGGCCTTGTGAGAAGTATTTTACTTGAATAAGTGTTAATCCAATGAGAATGCTTGGCCTTTTTGTATACAAAGTCTCTAATTATAAGTGCAAATGCATTTGAAATATTATTCCTTTTTTATTTCAGATGAAATACTTGAAGCCGACTTCAAAGTTGGAGGAGCTGTAGCAATGTTACTAATTTTCAAGTAGTTACTAAGTGAGTGAAAGAGTAAAAAAATAAAAACAAAGCAAAAAAAAAAAAACAACCCCAAAACTTTGCTTAAAAGGGTGTTTTGGAAGCCTAATGACATCGAATGTTTCTTTAAAAAAAATTCCCTTGTTGCCAGAAAGATTTAGTGAGATACTAAATTCAGTAAGAATCTTGCTATTTAGTAGCATTCCAATGTTAGAATAGTTGCATTTAAGAAAAAAAAGTATTATACTTGATAATATTAGCAAGTGACACATTAGATTCCTACCATCCCCAACCCTCCAAAATAGTTATTTTTTTTTGTTTAATCTTCCACTAGAAAAAGAGACTAAGTAATGTAAAAATACTTTTATCCTCAATTGTTTAGAATGAAATTGGTAAAAAAAAGAAAGTCTAAATCTAATGCTAAAACACCCTCTACTTGTAACCACTGGAGAATTTGGAACTCTTACAATAGGTTTTAATACATAATAGAATGGAAACATTATAAGTAAAATACTACCTACTTAAACTTACTTTGAGCCCAGCAACTAAAAAAAAAAAATATTGCACTGTTATTTTCCAAATTGGTCTGCAAGTAATTTATTCATCTGTAATTTCAGTTTTATGTATGTAACTTTGTTGAAAAATTAATGTTAATCTCTGCCTGTATGACTTTCTCTCTTTACTGCTTTCAAGATATTTGCTAAAAATAATAATACAATAATGCACTTTGCTTATGTACTCATTATTTCATCAGATCTTTATAATAGCACTGTAAGAAGGTGAAGTGAGGCATTAACTCTGCCCATTTTACAAGGCAGAAGATCGAGGTACAAGAAGTTTGTGACACAGAGAGTTAACAGCAGAGCCAGGACTCCTGATAAGTCTCCTGACATGGAGTTCAGGGTTATTTCTTTTCAACCCCGCTGGACCTTAATTCTTTGTTGCTGGTTTCATCGTTAGAGTTAACTCCTAGAATTTGATTCTCATTGCAGAATTTCTCCTGATCTAGGCTTTGGTTAATGGTTATATCTCTATGCTTCTTTTCCCCATTACCCATCTTTTAAATGGCTTACTACTATTGATCTGTACCATCGAGGTCGGGGAGTCTCAGTTCACTGTACTTTGGTGTTTAGTTTTGCTAGGAGGGGGCCACTAAGCTAAATTTGTGCTAAAGGGGAAAGGCCCTATCTTCAGTAAGTACTTTCTTAGGGGCCTTGGTGCTATTGAAAGTTGATGCTACTTGAAGTAGAGAAAGAAAGAAATGACTGCTTTCATTGATGTGTTTTGAGGCTAACCTTTAAACCTTGATCCAAAAGTCAGAGCCCAAGAAAAAGCCTGCCTCAACTGCAGAATGCATCTAACTGCACCCTTCGGGGCAACAGGGCAGACTGGACTCAGAGATGAAAAGGACAGAAGGTTAAAGGTGATAGGAGAACCTGGCCCATATCAGGGGAGCTATTGTACTTTCATTTAACAAATTTTAACTCTTCGAAAGGTTAGAAACTACCCTGGAACGAAAAGGAATCTGTTGTTTTGTTGCTGTTTTGATGAATATGTGAAATCCTTCAGAGATGTCCGGTTTCTGTCTTTTGGCAATGCGCCCAGATGGGGGCTTCGTTGCCAGAGCCTTGAATTTATTTGATTTGTAGCTGATTTAGGATCTGTTACATTCTTCAGATGTGGAAGGCCACTGATTTTCCTGTTTTTTGCTATTTTTTCCTTTATAAGCACATCAAAAGAGCTGACCTTTGTGCTTGATACTATGTAATAACTGACTTGGGGGGAAAAATGGAACTAGGGTTCAGAAATTTAGGGAGGAAAGTTCTTGAGCATATACTCTGCTTGATTCACTTTTTAAATGGAAACCACTGTATTTAGGGAGTTAAGGGAAAGCCATTCCCTTCAATTTAATTCAGCAAACATTTAGCCTTACTTTGTGTGAGGTTTTAAGTGACTTGTCCAAGGTCATTAAGTGTTAAAGTAGGATTTGAATCCAGATTTTCTTGGGAAATTCAGTAGTCGATCCAAGAATGGGGATTTCCCCCTTAAGATTGACCTTTCTCCCCATAAGAAATCATGTAGTATTTTGTCCCTTTTCAATATACCCAACATATTGTTTTGCATTATATTTATGGGTATCATATGAAGACAGAATGATATAATAGATACAGAACTGATTTGGGGGTCAAGAAGAACTGTGTTCAAATCCCACCAATGATAGATAATAATTGACAATTCACTTGACTCCTCAGTGTTCCAGGCAACCCTTGAAAGATCCCAAGTTTCTGGGGTGGATAGGTGGTACAGTGAATAGAGTGCCAGTCCTGCAGTCAGGAGGACCTGAGTTCAAATCCGGCCTCAGACACTTAACACTTATTAGCCGTGTGTGACCTTGGACAAGTCAGTTAACCCCAATTGCCCTGCCTTCCCCCCTCCAAAAAAGCAAAAAAAAAAAAAAATACCAAGTTTCAGAGAATATGCCATTATGCTTTGGTAGAGGGAGTTTCATGACTGAGAGTACCCTTTAATCATCATGAATAAAAACAAACAAGTATTATATTCCTCCATTGATCATAAACTCAATGAGATCAAGAACTCTTATTATCAAAATATTATACTCCCCAGGGGTATAGCACAGTGTTCTGTACCCAGTGAGCATTTAGTATTTATTGAATTGAATTCATATGAGAGAACAGCTCCTTCATTCCTTTAAAAAACTGATGTGTCCAAATAAGCCACACTTAAAACTTACCCAGAATAGATAATCCCAGATTGCTAACTAGTATCCAGATAACCCCTTCCCCCAAAAAAGAGATCAGGTACTTCCTAGGAAGTAGATTACCCACCCACCAGGATCTAGACATTAAATGAAAAATTCACATTTTTTAACACTTTATGGTTTACAAAATCCTCTCCCTATCCTACTAGTATGGATTATTATTCCATTGTACAGATAAGGTAATGGAGTCTCAGAGGTTTTGACTTTCCCGGGGTCACCCAGAGAGATATGCCTGAGATAACATCCAAAGTTGGGTCTCTCAGACTCCAAGTCCAGTATTTTACTCATTATAACACACTAGCAAATGTTAAGCTAATTTACATTTAGAAATTTTGTGTAGCTAATCAAGCCATACTACATCACTGCACACATTCAACATTGCTTAACAAAAACCCACATTTTATTTCTTGATGACTTTTTTCAGTTTCTGCTGATTCTTCAGATGGAAGCATCCTCTATGAGCAATGAGATCATAAGCAGTGAGATTCCTTGCGGGAATCTGCCTAGAGACTCACTCTCCACTCACTCTGCCTAAAAGCAGGTCTGCCTCTGTTAGGATTTTTACTAAGTTATGTCAGTCACCTGTGGGTGAGAGATGCTAAAAAGAGATAGGCACCTTAATGTATGTGTCTGCTAAAAGGTGGCCTAAGTCAATATTAATATAAAGTTTGTGATTTATCTTTTCTAACATCCATACAGCATCATTTCTAAATAGTCATGAATAGTGAATCTGTAGGTTTTTATTTGCAATATTTAAACTAGAATGCTATGGTAAAAATTAAAAGATTGTTTTGGTATGGGAATTGAATGATAGCATTTTTACTCTCCAGTAGTTTAGGTTGAAAATTTAGGTTATAGAACCAAAGGTGGAAGGCTTTTACTACATGTGCTATAAAGAAAAATATACATGGGGACTTAAAATTAAATATCAATGTTCCGCTAAAGTGTTAGCCAAGTCTAGCAGTTGGTTCAAGCCCAAAGAGAAAGTATAAAATTTTTGTTTTAGTGTATTAGTGTAGCATCAATCCAATATTCACAGTGCCAACAGTTACTATAAATATACCTACATAGTGTTCAATCACAAAATATAACAGACTCTCCATATAGAAGACAGAAGCAAAACATTTATTCAGACACCAGAAAACCAAATGCCAACACCAGGAAAACAGAATCCATCATAGCAACATAGAATTTAGTGTACCATGATGTAGCAGAGATCCAAACCATCTTTTAGCCTTCCCACAAACCAACACAAGACCAATATTTACTCATAAGCCTGCTCCCTCAGAAGCATCCTTTCCTTCCAACAGCGTCTAGCTTCTCTGACTCCCAGCTTCCTGTGGGCTCTGTTCCACCCTTAAGCAAACTCCTCTCACCACAGGCTCCATGTGATTACATTCAGCCTACTGGGGGCAGAGTATATTTTCAAAGCAAGGAAGGTCTTCAAATTCCCTTAGGCTAATTAAGCAAAAGGAAAGATCTTCAAATTACCATTACCATTGCAATTAAGATGAGGTATGGTTATTTTTCTTAATATTCAATTCAATATTTATTAAATACTTTGTGGAAAAGGAGAGGCACCTCAGAATAGAGAATTGAGATTTATATAATCAGTCAGGAAGACTTGTCTTCAAATCCCATATTGTCTATGTGATCCTGAATAAGTCACTTAACTCAGTGCTCCAGGAAATTTTCTAAGGCTCTAAGTAACCAAAAAAAGTATCAATGTGCAGAGATAGAAGGCGGAGGTCCCTCCCTGGGACTACACTCCACCAATGAAAACACAGATCCAGTTCCTATCCCTATATGGAAAAGATGGCTGAGTTCTGGGAATACATAGATGAAAACTGACACAGATCTTACTTATATGCTTGCTCCCTCATTCCCCCTTCCCCTTCTCTTCCCCCTCCCCCCTCTTTCCCCCTCTTTTCCCCCTCTTTTCTCCCTTTTCCCCTTCCCCTCTCCCTTCTCCCCCCCCCTCACTTTCTCTTCCTCTCCCCTCCTTCCTATCTTTCCCTCACCCCCCTCTTTCTCTTTATGCACACACACACATAATATGTATGTGTAGACATACATGCATATGTACACACACACATACACACCTATATTTTAGGGTATAGAACAGGTACACAAACAGATTTCATACAAAGTAGTATTGATGTGGGCAATGTGAGACTCCAAGGATCAGGAAAGTTTTCCTGGAGGATGTAGTACCTAAGCTATATCTGGAATGAAGAAACTGAAGGAAGAATTTTCAGAGTTGAAGATGTGGAGATGGTTCATTCAGGGCAATGAAGGATAGAGTCCAGACATGTATGGAAGCAGGGACAGGCAGAAAATTGTGTCCAGATTTTGAAATAGTGTGCTGGAAGTTATGCAGGAGAAGATCCTTCTTTGGATTTATAATTTGCACATTCTTTAGAATGTTTAAAAAATAAAAATAATAGCCACCATTTATATAGTATTTTAAGCTTTGCAAAAGGCTTCATTGTATCTTCCCAACTTTTGAGATAGGTGCTTTTATTATCCTCCTTTTATAGTTGAGGAAACTGAGGCACAGAGAGATTTAAGTGACTGTCCAGAGTCACACAGCTAGTGAGTATCAGAGACAGAATTTGAACTTGGGTCTTCCTGCCTCCCAAGTCCAACACTCTATCCACTGAGCTATGTAGTTACACTATTTTTCTTTGAAAAAGAATGGGCTAGAAAGACCCTGAGGAAGTACACAGCTCACTTTTGGAAAACAAATCCTTACTATTGGACCACCAGGGAGTAACTTAGTGAAATATTTCTTCCTTTGTTGAAAGTAGTGGTAATAATAACTGACATTTATTTAGCTCTTTGAGTTTTATAAAAACACTTTAGATGTGAGCCTCCCAACACTCTGCTTTTGTGGCCACTACAGACTTGAATCTCGTTCCCAATTCCAAATCCAGAATTCGTTCCACCATATGATACCTGACTGGTCAGTGCCTTCTCATATTTTTCTATGGAAATGCACAGATTTATCAAGAACTAATTTATGAGGATCATACTTTTCAGTGAGACTTTGCATCCTCTCTCATCTGATCCAATGGGGGAGGGGGCAGGCAGGCAAAGGTGGGACGTTACACAGAGTAGATTAAAGCAAATGTTTTAGTATTTTAAAGTTTTTGTTCATGTAACCCCTTCTAAGTATAGTAAACCTTTCTAAACAGCTTTACAGATTAATGTGTAGCTTTGGGAGGTATTGTTTTTAAAAGGCAAAACATATCAGATAAATGATATAGGAAGATGATATTATAGGTTAAAAATAAACATGAAATATGCAGGAATGACAGAGTTGATATTATTTAAAGTTTCTGTTTCTTTTTCCCCCTATTCTGCTTGAAATGAAACTTAAAAATTTATGAAGATTTAATGTACCTCTTTGGTGAGAATGTCTTATCTTGTTTTATCCCTTTCCTCCCTACCAATTATCTAAAATCTTGATACCTAGAACATGATTACAAGGCCTAAAATGCACATTCAATTAGGCAAAGACTCTTGACTGACCTATTTAGCAATTCATTCATGAGATAATGTGACCTGCAGTCATAGAGAGATAAAAATCTGTTGATTGAGCTGGGGTTGGCCAGGCAGCACTGCAAACTCTCCAGTGGTTGAGGAATCATCTAAAATTAGACTAGGCAGCAAATTATTACAAAAGCATCCTGAACTAGTCTTGGTCTCAGGAATATTTCTTTCATAAGATAGGCAAGTAATTTGTCACATAGACTATTCCTGTAATCCTTTAATGCCCAGTTTTATTAGCATGAAGTGTTTGGATATCAAATTAAATGACCAATTAAGTGATTTATATTTTAAAGTTCATTCTCATTTCACAGTTTTGGCAGCCAAACTCCCATGAAGGGGACTTCTCTTTGTAAAGCTACATAGGACTTTGGGGCTTTTTCAGATTCTAGGAGTCATCACCATTCTTAAGGCAAATATACTAAAGCCACAGATTAATAAACTCTATGTATGAAGAATATGTTACTCACTCTTATCAGTTTTGTAAGTTGGTGTTGTTCCCTTCAGGTATATGCCCATTGATCTGACAGCTGATGTCTCAAATCCTGCTAAGGAGTAAGGCAGTTCCCTCCTCAATATATCATGGTTAGAGGCTTGATGGATTATAATAAGTCTCAAAAGAAGCTATTATTCTACATTTAGCTTGAAATAAGGCAGTTAAGAGGTTTTGCCTTCAGAGCCTAGGTGGAAAAATGTAACAGAACCCCAATATTTTTACAAATTTTGAGGCTAGAAAAGCTTATTTTCTTGTCTCAGGGTGCTTTCATTACATCTGGCCTCATTATATGTACCGGACACACAGCAGGCATTGACTTTTTGACTTAACTCGGGTATTTTGAAGATGTTGTTCCTATCACCACCATTGTCCCCCTCCTTGCCTTCATACATGGCTTTTGGTTTTCTGATGTGTAAGATGACAGCCTTCATTGATGCCATTATAAACTGATGGATTTTCAGTTAATTAGCAAACATTTTTTAGTTCCTACTATGTGCCCGGCATTATGTTTAGCACTGAGGATATAAAGAAAGGCAAAAATATTCTGTGCTCTAAAGGAGCTTGTAGTCTTCATAGTGGAAAATGGGAATAAATTAGTTTGCTGCCAAATCAGATTAAATTAATCAAGAGATTTGTTAATACCTGTGTAAGACATCATACCATGTTAGATTGGTATCTTGGAGGAGATATAAAGAAGTATGAGACTGTAGTCCCTGCTCTCAAGGAGTTGTAATCCATTTAAGTAAGATATATACATGTGAAAAGCAACATAACAGTAAAAGAAATCAGTATTCACTTAATACAAAAAGAGAAAAAATGTTTCAAGCCATGATTAATTGCCCATTAGATTGTGAGTTCCTTGAGTACAGGGACTATCTTTGACTTTTCTTTGTATCTCCATCACTTAGCACAGGATCAGGTTTGTAGTAGGTATTTAATAAATATTGACTGAGTGACAGAAGTGGGATTTGAACTCAGGTCTTCTGAATTCAGGGCTATACCCCACTCCCTCTCCTATAGACTGGGGGCAAGATAGGGAAAAGATGCTTTGTTTTTATTCAATATTCATAATGTTGGCCTCAGAAATCCAACTATATTGCCTCCTTACTTGTACCATTCATGGACACAAAGTTCGTTTTCTCCTAACTTCATTATCTCATTCCCCATCTTCTGTAATTTCTTTACAATGTAAACCCTTTTACTTATAAAGATATTCCCTACTTATCTATCACCCAGACATACTCTTTTCCTACTAATTACCTAGAATCAGGAAGAAGATCTGGCAGCTCCATCAAACCTTGATGGATAGCAGTCAAAATAAGCATTGTAGGCATAAGTGATCTATTCTGTATGAAGTTTTAGAAAGCTGTTTAGTCACTAGGGTTATAATTCTTTTTTTGTATTCTGGCCCACTGAAGCTATGCCCTTTGGGGTATTTGTTAAATTTCTGATAGTTTATTCCCCTTAGATGCAGATATAAATCAGGGGATTTAAGTTTGCTACTTTTACTGGATTCTCAATTTCTTCACATTCCTAATATTAGACTTTAGCCTTTTTGTGGGTGTTAATTTCATTTTCCCATGAGTTTACTGATGCATTTTGAACAATGATTAAATCAACTTCTGATGGAAATGTATGAGGCAAAGTAAGTGTCAGGGAAGAAACTGTTATAGCCTCTTGATCAAATGCATAAATATGAATATATATTTTGACAGATTTTAAAGCACTGGGATTACCTTAAGAGCCATCATATTTTATGGGAATAATCATTTGCATAATTCTTAAAAAATAATATTCAGTTAATACGGATCATAATAGCCAATAGAAATATTTTTTGAAAAGGTTGCAGAAAGCAATTCATATTAGAGAACTTGCAGTGAGACTGAATGAACCAGGTGAGCTTCACAAACAAAAAGCATCTGTGTGCAGAAACTATTAAGATATTAAGGCTATTTTCCAAAGAAAATGCTGGTGAGAATTGGAGGCTTTTGCAAAGTAAGCCCCACTTTTATAGATCCAAAGTAACTTTAGGAAAATGGGGGAAGGGAAGAAGTATGTAACCCCTGTTCCAGTAGTATAGTGGCTCTGTCATCCCATGGTGTTGATCTATGTCTCATCCCCTGCCACTTTCACTTTTGTCAGGAGCCAGGCCACCATGCCTTTGCCCAGCCATTTCCAGACCATGTTGCCGTGAGTGAACTCTTCACTCTCCACACACTATAAATTCACTTTGTGTTGTGTTGTTTTGTTTTGTTTTTCCCCCTGCATTCTAATGTAAGCTGCTTAGGAGCAGAGGCTATCTTGCTTGCTTGCTTTTTATCCCCAGCTTTTACCACAGTTCCTAGCACATAGTAAGCATTCAATTACTCCTTTTAATTCTTTCAAAATGGTATAGAATACAGCCTGTCCAACATTTGTGACTCCTGTGCATGTCTTCCAATACGTTTTCCTCAAGGGTCTATTCTATGTGCTTGAAGTCTCTTTTAACAGAGGAAGGATACCAGTAGAGTATGGGGACTGTCTATCAATTATACCTTGATCTTAACATGTAACAGTCAACCTTTCTTTGGTCATACATATTTTTACATCATCAATACATAATTCCATTTTTGTAATATATTGTAGTCTATTCATATCCACTGTGTGCCTTTTCACTGCCCTTTGGGTTATCAATAAATCAAGAAGATTTATTAAACATTTACTATACTCCCAGAACTGTGCACTGGGGATACACAGAAAAAGAAAACCAGTCCCTGCCTTAAAGGAGATTACATTCTAATAGGGAACATATATAGCAATCTATACATATAAGATAAATACAGAATATATGAATGGTAGCTTTATAATGGATGGCACTAGCGATAGTATGGGGAGAGGAGGGAAGAACAGATAGGGAACCAGGCAAAAGCCTCCTGGGGAATAGCACTTGAACTGAGTCTTAAAGGGAGTCTGAGAAGATAACAACAGTAGGAGATTGGGAAGGAAAACTTAATTAAAAGAACTTTGTGTTTTCCCAAAGGCAATCTAGTCCACTTTCCTCTACCTCTTAAATTGTGGGCCCACTTCATTATCCACTTACAGTAACTTGTCAAGATCTGTACATTGATGGAAAAACTCTCTAGGATGTCCATCCACTGGCATTTCCTAGTCTGAGCAATAGGTATTCTTTGCCAACTTGTATATTTCTGATATGAATAGTTAGGCCGAATTCTTTAGCAAAATTATAGATCCCATTCATCAGGCCCTACAGTGTGCTGGTATTGGAGTCGGTCTTCATAGTTGCTTCTTTGAACATAAGCATCTAGAGGACCTCATCTTCTTTAGGGAATCCTGCCTCAGTCGGGCTCTCTATTGGGTCTCACCCATGACAGTACCAACCACTTTGTCAACCAGACATCTCTTCCTTTTAGCTTGACATTATTCATCAGAGGATCATCAATTAAGGTTATCTCTTCTTGTCATATCTTTCAGAGTCTTGCCCAGTTTTGACATTTGCATGGAGACATGTTGAAGGGGAGCCTTAAAGGTGGAGCAAAGTCTCTGCTGAATCAAATGCTTTTTTAAAAAAGTCATTATACAATAAAATACAGTTAAATCTTGTATTCCCTATATCTTTCTGTGAATTTTGTGATAGTCAAAATTTTGACTAGTATTGGATATCTCAAAAGCTTTCTTATTCTTTCTAAAATCATGTACAAATCTGCCCCTGATGAATGTGTAGATGAGTGTCTTAAACATTTTATGTATTTGGGAAAGTTTTATAGGTTGGTAGTTTGCCTTTTTGTTATTGTTGTTGTTATTAATGTAGTATGAGATTTGTTCCATGCCTTTCCGTCCCCAACACTCTCAAAATCTTGTCACTGTCAGCAGGAGCACTTGGTTTAATTCGGCTGCTTGTTTTTTTTTTTTCTTCATTACCATTTCCACTTCCTTTGTAAGCACATCCAGGACTAGAATGTTAGAATCCCGGGAACTTGGTTGTGCAGGCAAGCAAAATCTAAATAGTTGCAAAAACCCATTAGGGAATTAATGCACAATGGACCCTAATGAGTCAGCAACATTTATTCAACACCCGATGTTTGCAGAGATTCATATGAGATACCAAGTGTCTGAAAAGGAAAGAGGATGCACAGTACTTTTTAAGAACACACAAATTAATGAAGGAGAAACAAACACAAATGCAAGTATATAATTATTTAAATACATTAATGATTTATGATTTGATCCACACAGGCATTCGCTCCACCAAAACACATAGGTCATCTTTAAGAGTTGTTGTAGCTTATAAAATCTGCCCCTCTGTATCTAAACTGGTAATGAGCCCCTCAGAGCCCACCTGAGTTTGGTTTCCAGATGGCAGAGATACAGTTCACCACTAGGTCTTGCTCAAAGCCTTTCCTGCTTGTTATAGGACCTTTCTAAACTTGCACTCCACCAGGATAGTCTTCAAAATCCTAAGGTTCCCTCCATACCAGTATGAAATATCAGACTAGGAATTTTATGGAGCATGAAAACATTTAAAGGCTTAAATAATGAACATAAGTAACAAGTATGATTAAGTAGATTTGTGAGCCTGTAGCTATATGTACTGCTATAAATGATGCCATCTATTAACAGGCATTTGATTGGTAATTTCAGCCAGTCCTTTTGCACTTCTGTGAATATTCCATAGCTTAAGACTAATTTCCAGGTATCACTAGAAGGGAATTCATTAATTTTAGTTTTATTGATCCCTTCACTATTAAAGAAAGCCATGTTTCCCTTTTTTAACCCCCCCTTTTTCAAGAAGTCTTTTCTATTTCCCTTTAATGCTAGTGCCTTCCATCTGTGATCATCTCCAAATTATCTTGTTTTACAGTCATTTGTCACCTCCACTTGAGGACAAGGAGTGTCTTTGCCTTTCTTTGTATCCCATGCTTAGTAAATAGTAGGCACTCAGTATATACTTGTTGACTCGATCAGATATTTTATGAGTATCCTTTTTTTTCCTTTGTTCCGCATCATCTACATTTACCAGTATATCCTACCACCTCCTTGTGCCAAAGGGTCATCCCTTATGATGAAGAATAAAAGAAAGGGGAAAAGGCAGTTCAGAAAAATGATCCAACACATCAACATAGTTTGATGTTAAAATCACTGTTCCACACCTGCAGTCTTGCTCCCACTGCAGTAAGGGAATGAAGCGACACCTTCTCTTATTTCTTCTTTGAGGCCAGCCTTGGTCATTATAGTTGCACAACATTCAGTTTTGCCGTTGTTATTCTCCTTTCTTACATTGTTGTTTTTGTGTATGTGCTACTTTCCTGCTCCTATTTATTTTATTCTGCAACAGTTCATGAAAGTCTTCCCATACTTCTCTGTATTCATCAGTCTTCATTTCTTACAACACAGTAATATTCTATTATACTCACGTACCACAACTTGTTTACTCGTTCTCCAAATGATGAATATCTTCTTTGTTTGAAGTTCTTTATAACTACAAAAAAAAAAAACCAAACACTGCTATAAATATTTGAGAATCTGGGACATGGGGAGGTGTTTAAATCTTTGTCCTCCTTGGAGTACATGTCTAGTAGTGGGATATCTTGATCAATGAATAAGGATATTTTTTAAACCCATATGTTTATTTTAAGGAAAATGTTTGACCTTCATTAAGCTTGTTAGGGTTCTAGTGTATAGATGTGGATTGGTATATTCAGATTCAAGGATTGTTGAATTTCATGTGGCTTGTGTTCCATAGTAGGCTTACAAATGGCTGATTCTTTTATATAGTAGAACATCTTGACTGTAAGCTCCTTGAAAGTAGGGATTGTTCATTTTTTAAAAATGTATCCCAAACATCCAGCCCAGTGTCAGGCAGAAAGAAAGTAGATTTTTACTCTCTTGTTGATAATCTAACACATGATTATTCTTTAGACTGTGAATCTAAATAGAACTCTGATTCATAATATTCAGAAACAACTTTCCATAAAATTGCATTTTCTGGAGAGTGTAGGATAGAAGTGAATGCTAAATTTTCTTATCTTTACTGCTGTCTCACCATGTGATGTTTTACAAATCATTTTACTTAAATCTCTTGGTGCTAAACACTTATCCTTTAGTAGAATAATATGTGAAATACAGGATGGTGTGGTAACTAAGAGAGCCTTCCCCAAAGTCAGGAAAACCTGGGATCAAGTCTTCTTTCCGACATATATGGGCTGTGTGACACGGAGCGATCACTTAGTCTCTTAGCATTAATTTACCAGTTTGCATTGGTAGGGGTTTCATTACTGAGGTTTCTCTGCATTGATATAATCACAGATCTGGAAAAATAATAGTTAAAAAATAAATGATCTTGTATTTGCTTCACAGGGGGGCATCTCAAGAATATATAGGATTTAATGGTGAAGGCCAATGACAAGATTTTTATTTTATTCCTTCCCCAAACATGCAAAATCAGAAGATATCATTCCCAGCCTGTTCTCCTAGCACTTCAATGTAAGAAAGAGAAACTAGATCTGAAATCCTTTGGGATCTTACTCTATTTAAGCCTGAGTAAAAGGGGTCTTATCTGCAAAATGTTTTGTCATAGCTAGGAAGAAAACAATGTATGAATATAAGTCAGAAAGAGTATGATATGATGATAAGTTGGTCCTGTACTGAAAATAAAAATACTAAATCTGTGATGACATAACATATTTAGAGAAGATTTCCATGCACAGCAAAGTGATATGATTTCACTGCAGGATGAAACTAAGCAAGGGAATGTGTAACTGATTTATACATTTTCAGATGCAATATTCTAATAGTAAAATTGGTTGGAACAGCATAGAATCAGAGGTTTTTTTGGTTAGAGTTAGAAAATTATTCTTGTTATCCTAAGTGTCCTTAAGGATCAGAATTCTAATTTAAAGCATTTCTTCAAGCCTAATTTGGGAGGATTACACATTTTTGTTTCCTTCATTGCCCCCATGCCTTTCCAAATTCTGCTAAAGACTGAAAATAAGGAAACAGGTATTTATTAAGTCAAAGCCAACCTGGGTTCCTCCACAAAATGGAGTCTCAAAGAGGAACTCACCATTGGGGTAAGGTGAGTGGGCCTTGCAGATGGCAGATTATTCTTGGGCAAGAGGCACTGAGGGGAGTTCTAAGACTGCTGCAGAACTAAGTTCAGTTGAAAACAGATATATACTTATGGGTGAGGCTTTTAATTTATTGTATCAAATTGCAGTCTGCATGATGCTCTTTCCTTTAGTAGAATAAAGGCACAAAAGTTAAGGCACACACACAAAAATTTGTATTCTTTTTTTTCTATTCTACTTACCTTTTGAATACTTTTCTTTTTTCTCTGGTCTGCCCAGACCTCAACTAATAGCAGAATATGGTACAGTGGGGAGAAAAAACAGGAATGAGAGTCCTTGAGCAAGCCATGTCTCTTTACTTTTTGTGGTCTCAGTTTCCTCATCTGTAAAATTAAGTTATTTCAGATGATGTTGGAAGGTCCAAGCATTCTATGATTACCCCCAACTTTTTGTATTTTCATAATTTCTAGGGAGAAAAAGATTGGCCATTTCCATCTTTTTACAAGTGTTGACAGTTTTCTTCTTTCTTCCTTAAGACTTGTATTTATATAACAGGTCAAACTTAAGATCTAGGCATAGGTGAAGGCAGCTAGGTGACTCAGTGGATAGAATGCTAGATCTCAGACACTTATAAGCTGTGTGACCTTGGGCAAGTCACTTAGTCTGTTTGCCTTAATCCAGTGAAGAAGGAAATGGCAAACCACTCCGGTATCTTTGCCAAGAAAATCTCATGAACAGTATGGTCCATAGGATCCTGAAGAGTTGGACACAACTGACTGAACGAACAGAAGCAAATAGGTGAAAGAAACAACAATCTGATTGGTGTAGCCTATCCAGACTAGTTAGGCATGGGATCACCACTTCTTCAAAACATATGAGTATGATGAATACTCATTCGCCTTCCACCTTCCAAAGTAATGGCAGTGAATGATGTGTTTCCATAGAAAGTTGTGACATGACACTTGGCAGACCTAACACCAATCACAGTGGAAGTATCCCTTTAAGAAGAGATGCCTTCATAGAAAGTTTACTTATAAAGTAAATGTCTTCTATATAAATCTACAGATCCTATTTTCATTGACCTAAAGTATGAAAGCAGATTCACTTCTGGTGAGATGAAAATATCCCTTGAATGTAATAAAAAATCATGCCATATTTTAAATCCTTCACATATCCTGAAGGATCTAACTATGACAAGATGAGAAAATATAGACCAATATTTAATATTCATATGCTATGCTTTCATCATGTTCACAAAAAAAGTAACAAAAGAAATCCTAAAAGTTAAAATGACATAGACAGTACCTTGAAAGTATGACTCAGGATTTTTTGTTTTAGACTTGTGTTAGAAGTTTGAACATGTTAGTTTCTCACTATGGAGGTATCAGTCCCTTAGGATTTAGTGGGTTTGCTTTAGCAATGTAGCTCCAAATCAATTTAACACTTCTGATTTTATAGCCTAGGAAATTCTTTTATCTTATGAGGTGTCACATTAACTTATCTCTTTCTGACCCCTTCTCCCAGTAATGTCTGTACATTTATAAAAATAACTTCTGATGAGTAGACAAGATCAAGGCAAGGCTAGGGACTAAAATGTTCAAATGTTATTTGGGAAAGGATAACAACCCCAGTGTAGGTTAGAGTACATAATTACCCAGCAACCAATTAATATATTTTTAAAAGATCATCAAATTAGTAGATTGTTTTAGAATTGGCCGTTCTTTTTTCCCCTTAGCATCATCATATCATCAGAGAGTTCTAGAGCTGTTTGAACCTTTAGAGATCATCCAGTTCATTCCCTTTATTTTTACAGAGGAGGAAATTAATGATGTACAAAAGGGGGTTAAGTGATTTACCCAAGGTCCTCCAAATAGTTAGTGGCAGCACCGTTACCAGAAGCTAGGGGTCTTTGTTAATGGTTTGTATACCTAACTACTGCCTGATATATTAATTCGTTGTGGACCACTAATGCATTACCATGATGTTTTTGTTGATCTTGGCAATGCCTGCAAGGTTTTCAGATATTTACCTATTGCCCTGAGTTTATTTGTAACACATACAGGAGGGAGAACAGGATTTTTAAGCTAAAAACAGCAATGGAGTAAAATGCTGGGCTCAAGATGATGGCATAAGACCTCTTAAGTTAGGAAATTTAATGAATGCCATTCATAGACTGGATTTCATGATTTTACTCATTTTACTCATTAATTCTTAAATGAAGAATTTTATTAAATGAATTTTCATTAAACAAAGCATATCATGGACCCTATGGCTGTTTGGCCATGTAATTTGAAATGTCAGGATATGAAGGAATATTTCTAGGGTATTCTCCAAAGGAAACAAAGACATCAGTTGTCATCAGTTGATTGTGGTTTTTAGGCTAGATACTTAATTCTTAGCCTTTCTGAAGTATTTCATAAATATAGCTATAACAATAATAATTTAAGGGCTGGCTGTGTAGAAGTCACTTTGATCTGCCCTGGGGATATATGTGCTGTGTATAGGTCTGACCATGCTGCCCCCTTGCTTGGTGATCTGTAAAGTCTCCCTGTTATACTCAGGATCAAATAGAAAATCCTCTATTTAGTATTAACAGCTCCTTATAATCTGGCTCCTTCCTAACTTTCCAGTCTTAAACTTCACTCCTCCCCTGCACACGGTGCCATTAAGCCAGACGGGCATCCCTGCAGTTCCTTAAATGCCCATCTCCTGTCTTTGCATTTTCTCTCACTTCTGTAATGCTCTATCTCCTCATTTCTACCCCTTGTTTAATCTTCTACAGTTGTTTCAGTCATGTCAGACTCTCCATGATCTTATTGTGGGATTTTCTTGGCAAAGATACGGGAGTGGTTTACCATTTCCTTCTCCAGCTCATTTTATAGATGAGTAAACTGAGGCAGACAGTATTAAGTGACTTGCCCAAGGTCACACAGCTGGTAAGTGTTAGAGGCTGGATTTGAACTCATGAAGAAGTCTTCCTGACTCCAGGCCTAACTAGCTGCTTTGTTTCCCTGGTTTCCTTCAAAAGGGCTCATCAGCTCTCCTCTAGGACACCTTTCTTGTCCACGCCTTACCCCAGGCCCTAGTTGTTAGTGTCTTCCCCTCTGCAATTACCTTCTGTCCATTCTGATAGACCTATTTATTTACATGATATTCCCCCCCACCCCCGCCATTAGAATGTGCATGCCTTGAGGAGAGGGATTATTTTTGACTCTTTTTGTATCCCCTGCACTTAGCATTGTTCCTGAAGCATTGCAAGCACTTAGTAAATTTATATTGATGGATGAGAGAGCATTAACCGGGGGAAGATCTGGAAGGAGGTCCAGTCAATGAAGTGGCATTTACTAAGTACCTACTATGTGCCAGGAGTCAGTGTTGTTGTTGTTCAGTCATTTTTAGCCATGTCTAACTCTCTCTGTGACCCCTTTGGGCATTTTCTTGGCAGAGTACAGTGGTTTGTTATTTGCTTTTCTACTTCATTTTACAGATGAGGAAACTGAAGCAAACAAGGTTAAGTGACTTGCCTAGGATCACACAGCTAGCTACTAAAGAATTCTGAGTAAAGAGATGACTGAGACTTGTGCCTTAGGAAGATTATCTTGATAGCTATGTAAAAGATTTAGGAGGGGAGAAAATGAAAGCTGGGAAACCAATTTGGAGATTATTTTAATAATCCAGTCAAGAGGTGATTAGGGACTGATTTGGAGTAAAGGCTATGTAATGGAAGAAACTGATGAAAAGGTTTATAGTGATACAGTTGACAAGACACAGCAAGTGACTGAAAATGAGGATTGAAGAAAGAAAATTTGAAAATACCATGTGTTACTCATTTATATCCAATTCTTTATGACCCCATTTGGAGTTCTCTTGGCAAAGATACTGGAGTGATTTGTCATTTCCTTCTCCAGCTCATTTTACAGATAAGGAAACTGAGGCAAACAGGGTTGCATAACTTGCCCAGGGTCATACAACTAGCAAGTTTCTGAGGTCAGATTTGAACTCATGAAGATGAGTCTTCCTGACTCCAGCTCTGCATTCTATCCACTGTACCACCAGTTGTTCCCAAAATATCTCTCAGGTCCTTGATATGGATGAATGGGAACATGATTTAGGATACTTGAGCGAAATAGGGAAATTTGAAAGAGTAAGTTTAGAGAAACAATGAGTTCCATTTTGGACATCATGCATTTTAGATGCCTGCAGAATATTCAGGTGGTAATGTCCAACAAACATTTTTGGAAATGTTTAAAGAAGAGATACAGTTATTCTTAGTTATGGTAAAACCTCAATGAACTGAAACACATAGTCACTTTAATTTCCTGCTTAATTGAAGCTTTGACATTATTAATGAAAATCCTTAATTATTTGTTATTAAGCTTCCCTGGTATGAACAAGTAGCTGTGTAACCACGTTCTTTAAACTACAATTGGCTCAAAATATACTTAAATGTGGTTGCAAAGGAAAATCCATGACTTTTTTGAAAAGCCCCCTAAGCCAAGGGCTACAGATAGGAAACTGAGAAAACTGAGGGAGTCAAGTAGATGTCATAAAAATATGTGTCATTATTCTAAGTGTGTGTATCAGGGAGGAATTTGTGGGTAATTTAGCTCAATTAAAACCAATTTTGATCCTGACTGAAGAAACCTAGTAAGATTGAATTTATTTGAGAACAATAGTAGTAGTAGTCATGGTCATGGTTGTGGTGATTGCATTTTAATGGATAAATATCTGAAAGAGAGAGAAATAAGAGTTCCAGGAGCAAGAGGCTTCTCTGTTCAGATCACAAGAAAAAATTAGACCTCTTTTAGGAACTTTTTACCACAAAAAGAAGGGGAGTCTGTAGACCAGACTTGTCAAGTCCATGGTACATATTATGTAGCCAACAATACTCCCAAATGTGTCCTAAACCAAATTAAAATGTAGCTTCTATCTGATTTTAATATGTTGATACAGAAACAAAAAAAAGAAAAAGAAAAATTTAAGTGGCTTTCTAAGTGAATATGTGGTCCACAGGGATCTTTACATATGGTTTAGTGACTCCTGCCTGATACCACTCTTGTAGACAACCTGAGATATGAATATCTTTTTCATTTTCTAGAAGCTTTATAAGTGAGATAGGTTGTTTTTGTTTTTGTTTTTCTGGAGGAGGAAAGGCAAGGCAATTGGGGTTAAGTGGCATGTCCACGGTCACACAGCTAGCAAATGATTTGAACTGACTCCAAGGCTGGTGCTCTATTCACTGCGCCACCTAGCTACCCCAACAGTCAGTTTTCTTAACAATAATTACATTAAGTAATAACACTTGATATACCTTGGCAGTCTTTCATTTAAATCTTGATTTATTTGTATATTGATCTATATCTAAGAGAGTTTAGTTAGCTGGATACATTATTTCAGTAAAAGAATTTCTAGAAAAATGAACGCTGACTGGATTCATGGGCCTCTTCACCTGTTCCTGGCTGCTTATGCCTCAGATGAAAGAATGGTTGGCTTGCTAACCCAGTAATTCCAGGAATCTCTAGTCACATGGTGGTACCTATAGAAATCACTCTTTTCTAAGGGTTAGAGTCCAGACTATTTCCCTGATCACAAATTCCATACCCATATAAGTAAACGAGTAATTTATTGAAGATAACCTTTCATCTGTGATTCAGTGTCTTAGCCGCTTGTTTCAGTGAAAAGAACATTGAGTTTCAGGTCAGAGGATTCGGATTACTCATCTGTACAATGAGAAGTGTTGGAGATGGCCCAGAAGGTCCCTGAGAGCAGTTATGCTCTATCACAAACCTGTGATCATTATGAATATCAGTTGTTATTGTTATAGTATGCAGCAGCTGTACAATGTAGAAGATTGGATTAAATGTGTACTAGCCCAAGGACATACCATGTCTCTAACATCTCTAACAGCCTCTCTAACATTTGCCTCTTTTTACTAAATGTCAAGTACAGAAAAATAATCTATTTTAAATAAGAGCTTTGGTTAATTAGGTTACAGTCAATCAAGGTTTTTTGTATATTATTACATTTCCTTTTTTTATTGAAGCAAATTCACAAACATGCACCATATGTCAAGGGGACTTGGTTCAAAGTGATGAAAGTAATTCCCATCTTCTCAACATTGAGTTCTTGGATTCAGGTCCAGAGGCTATACATGCTGGTCCCTAGCAAGATAGCTTATGTCCCTTGAGCCACAGAAAGCATTATATTTTTTCATATTGTTTTATTGGAGAATTTTAAAGTAAACTAAAGCAAGAAAGGACATTTTGGGCTAGAGTTTGTTTTTTATTGTATCCACTAGAAAGCCACATATCTGACCCAATTAAAAATAAAGCAGAAAAGTAAACCTTGTGACAGAAGAATTATGAATATAAAATATACATGAGTGTAAATTTCAGTTTTGTGTAGTCCTCTTACTCTGGCTATTACTGTGTAAGTAAAGCAAAAGCAAAAGACAAGACAAGGATAATAGTGAGATTTTCATATTGCTATGTTTATTACACATTGCTATATCAGGTTTTAGACATGTTCATAACATGTATAAAAGTGTATTTGAAGCCACATGGCCAAATCCCACAGGAAATTTCAAGTAAAACCTACAAAAGGAAATAAAATTATGTAAATCAGAGCTAGGATATGACTGCCTTAAGTCAACTAGAAGCACATTGTCTCTTGCCTGGGCCTTGTCATTCCTGGCTCAGTTGGTCCTGGCATTCCATCCTGTGGAATTTTAATGACTCTTATCGATAAAGAAGTTCTTGGTGACTTGAAGTCTAAATTTTTATTTTTATTAATATCCTTTTCCTACTTAATTGTTCCTCCTTGTATTACTTTAAAGAAACGGCGTGGGGTAGAGTTGTGGCCTTGCATATAGAAAGAGATAGATTTCAATAAGCATTACTCTTGGTCATACAAACATCCCCTTTTTCTGCACAGATTTGACCATGCCTCTGGTAACTGGCATGGAGACCAAAATTACGTGTACATAAAATGGCCCTTCAAATCACTGTCTTCTCTCGGCTATATAGTTTGGGTTCGAACTGTCCAGATGAGGCCTCCCTCTGAGGGATTAGTTCTCACAAAAAGTCCTGAAGATTTTGAAGAGAACGGTTCCACACATCTCTTTTTCCCTGGCCCATCTGTAGGGCCCATGCTTCATGCCTACTACAGTAGGTGTCAACTATCCCTATTTCATCTTCTATTCTTCCTTGATTGACAAAGTACAACAACAACACCCAACCCAAAACAAGTGTTTGTATGCTTTTGTACCAATGAAGCTTTCAATAATTGTTCGTTGAATGAGCTGATCTTTCTATAGTATTTATGTCTCTTCATCCCTTACCTGAAATAGATTTATAAATGTAAAAAGCTGAGAATGGCTTCTCTTAATTCTTATTGCTGTTGCTCCCTAAGGTTTAGGATTACGCCACATATTTCTGGATGCTCAATAATTGATAAGTGTCAAAGATGACATTTGGCTGCACGCAATTTTCTTTCATCTAAAATCTCCTGTTGCTTCTATCTTGAATGTAAATGTGAAATAGCTAAAGGACTAAATGAGCCCATATAGGCCAAGACAGTTCCTGTTTCCAGGTACTTGATATAGGTTTATGGGGAGTAGTGAAGGTTCTTTTTTTATCCATGTGCCTCCATATACAATAGCAGTTAATTCCTTTATTTCTTATTTCTCTGCCCCTTTCTGTATTCCTAAGAAAGCCGTATTATAATTGAGCATTCAAAAATGAAGGAAGCTATGTTCTGAAACTATCTAGGACAGGGGTGGGGCATCTGTGGCCTCAAGGCCACATGTGGCCTTCTAGGTCTTTGGATGCAACCTTTTTGACTGAGTGCAAATTTTACATAACAAATCATTTTATTAAGGGGATTTGTTCTGTGAATTTTGGAGGCAAAGGGTCACACTTGGGGACCCAGAGGGCCACATGTGGGCACAAGGTGACAGGTTCTTCACACCTGATCCAGGCTATGACTGGAAGTGGCCTTCCAAAGATGTGTAGTCTTCATTAGCTTTCAGAACCTATGAGTTTGAATGCCATCATACAAACCAACCAACCAGTCAGTAAATGTTTATTAAGTACCTACTATGTGCCAGGCACGGTGTTAAATGTTGAAGATATGAAGAGCCAAAAGATCGTCCCTGATTTCAAGGACCTTACAAATCTAATGAGGAAGGTAAATACAAACAGATTTCTATAAAGCAAACTATATATTAACGGGAAGCAATTACCAGGGGCAGGCACTAGAATTGAGGAGTTGCAGAAAGCTTCCTGTA
This sequence comes from Gymnobelideus leadbeateri, assembly GCA_011680675.1. Classification (NCBI taxonomy): domain Eukaryota; kingdom Metazoa; phylum Chordata; class Mammalia; order Diprotodontia; family Petauridae; genus Gymnobelideus; species Gymnobelideus leadbeateri. Next base: position 1,270,765 of record WOXC01007087.1, read on the forward strand.
GAAAGTCAGGTTTCATTGGGGCCTTAAAGGAATCCAGGGAAGTAAGCAGTTGGAGGTGAGGAGGCAGAACATTCCAGGTATGGGGGACCAGCCAGAGAGAGTTTTCAGAGCCAAGAGATGGAGTGTCTCATTGTTGGAACAGCCTACCAGTGTCACTGGACAGAAAGTACACAGAAGAGAATAAGGTGTAAGAAGACCTTTTAATTTCAGCTTTCACTCTATACCTCACATGTAAGTTGCCATGTGCAACGTCTGGCTTTAGCACAGACATTAAATTTATCTGTCACCATGTCACAGATGTGGGGAGACTTTCAGCTTTTCAGTGTTCCCATTTACAATTTCTGAGTCGGCCATGGCCAGTTTCTAAATCAATGAAGGTTATCAGATTACAAAGAAAGTGGAGTTGTCGCTCTCATGTCAGATTTTTCTGTCAGTTGGGTCTATCATGTTATTGGATGGTGTTATGGGAACTGAGTCGCCATGAGACTGTACCAATAGCAAAAACACTTGATGATAAGGAAACGGAGATTGTTTAGTCTGTCATCTGCTAGCCGTTTGTACTGTTATTAACCTAAGAAGTTTGCATCTGGCGAAAGTGCTAAGAATGCAGACTGCAAGATATAGTACCCTTGTTTGCAAACATGTGTTCATTTAAAATGAGAACACTTTATATGTTGATAGAGCTGGATGAGTCATGGTCATTAATATTTCAATTTCTAGGCAAAAAACAGGAGTTCACACAATTTACCAATGAGCATTCATTCTTTTCCATCAATATTTGTCCACCCAGATCTGGTAGAGCCGTAATTATGATTTTAAGATTCCTGGTTTGTTATTATCAACATCTTCATCAATTAGCATTATTTTTATTGTTTTCTGCCTGTCACTAAACTAGACTTTGTAAGACTTTCACAGTATCTCATAAAAGTTTGCAATGGGAAATTGTTACCTGAAACTTGGTGGAGGAAGGGAAATAGACTAGAGGAAAGAGGCAACATGTCCCTTCTTTAACTGATACTTAATGAATTGGTAACTATTAGCAATATCACCATGTTGAAATTGTTCATTGATTCATGTTGCCTTGAGGTTCAATTCAAGCATTTGCAGCCTTAGAAAGGGGCAGCTAGGTGGTGTAGTGAATAGAGCACCGGCCCTGGAGTCAGGAGGACCTGAGTTCAAATGTGACCTCAGACATGAAACACAAAAACTAGCCATGTGACCTTGGGCAAGTCACTTAACCCCAATTACCCTACCAAAAAGCAAAAAAGAAAGATAGAAGAAGCTTGAGAACGACACCGTTTTTAATTTCTAAAAATGTTTGTTGGAAGAGTCAGCGTATATTTTAATGTCAGGTTTATGTTGCTTTATACTATAGACAAGCTTTTGAAAAGTTGCATGTAAATCCAACTTTTAAAATTGAAATCATATTTCAGATTCGTTGGAGTTTGTTGTTTAAGGGATACCTGAGATAATTCCTTTGGTCATGTGAATAACTGGCTCAAGTTTATACATTCATGTTTTCAAGAAGCAGAGCACACTAATGGTTATTACTTTTACTCACAATATTAGCCATCAGCTGATGGTACAATATGTCAAGTCTAGCCCTCACTTGGTTAGACTGTTAGAAAAACAACATATGGAAGAGAAGAAGCATTTTTGCAATGTGGACATGTGTTAGTGCCATTCAAATATTTTAAGTAAAATTCAAAGAGAGATTTGACGGAGACCATGGAGAGGATCCTAGGTTTACTTGGGGCAAAACTTTTCTGTCTTGATTCACAGTTTGATCATATCAGGGCTCTGTGTATTATTTGAACTGTTTGGGAAATCATAGATGATGCTTTAGTTTATTTATATCAATAGTACAACCTGTTTCCAGTTGGAAATGCCTCTTAAATAGTCTTACTTGACTTTGCAACTACAGATTTAAAGATCAACTAGAACCTAGAACAGATGAGATGGGGGAAAAATGGAGGAAGACATTAAGACAGTATTCCAGAACTTCGAAAACACTTTTCCCAGAGGTGGAGTTAGAAATTAAATGAGATTCAGGGTAGAGACAGAGGTATACTTAACTCCATGAGATAATTTTCTAATAAAATATTTTACATATTCTGCTCATTGCAGATTTGTTGTTAGGGTTTTAATTTTTTGATGATAGATAGAAAATGGGAATCTCTCTATACATTTTTGTTTTAAGAAAGGAAAACTTCTGGGTCACGTTAGTCATCAGATCATAAAATTTTCCTGTACTCTTAATTTTCACACACTATGAAGAGAGATTAGATTTCTCTCTGTCTCTTTCTCTGTTTCTCTGTCTTTCTCTCCCTCTCTCTCCCTCTCCTCTCTCTTTATCTCTGTCTTTCTCCTTCTCTGACTCTTTCTTTCTCTTCTCTCTCTGTCTCTACCTGTGAGATAAATGAAAGATAAAGGAAAAGGGAAATAAAAGCCAAATCCCCCGAACAAATGTTGTCTATTTTTTATTTGTAAGCTATGGAATCAAAATTCCTATCTGTTCTTTCCAGGAAGTAAGTACATGAGGGTCTATGTTTTAGTTCTGTGGTTGTGACTTGGTTCTCTCATTTATTCTAGAATAGACTTACTGAACTTAACATACTTATTTTGTGGAGAAAGAAAAGTCAGACCTTTTAACAACTACATGAGAGCTTTGTAATCCTTCAGGAAGTTCATGTTTGAACAACACTTTTGCATTTAATAACTAGCTATCATGAAATCACTGGTATCCTTGCATTATTTAGACAAGAATGAGGATTTTCCACTTTTATAATATGCCTGTAAGCAAAATAAATAGCTGACTAGGATCCATTTTAGTATACAAGAAATAATGACCTAATTTTCTCTTCAAAATAGTCACCTATAGGGATAGAACATAAACCCAAATCTCATCTCTTAGTACATCCTTTCTTCAGTCTGACTTATTTTAATCTTTCTGGCAGTCCGGTCACAGGTCATAACAGCCCTTCTGTTCCTACCACAAATCTGTTGACAGCTGACACCTCAGCTGAGAAAATAAGAATGTGAGCTATTGAAAGGACCGTTATCACTTTGACAGATGCCCATTATCTTATTGGGCATCCTCTCCCCTACCTCTCACCCTCTAAGAATATAACCAGCAAAATCAGAATGTAATAAGAATTGGAAACAACTCTATACCAGCTTCTCAACTTGTTCTCAAATACATTTGCAGAGGCCACTAAATTTAGATATAATCAAATTTAAATATTAGAGTAAGAAGCCAATCAAAGATTTAGATCTAAGGGGAATTTAGTGTCCATAAATCTATAACTTTAATAATAGATATGACAAAAAAAGGAAATGTCCAACCTCCTAAATGTTAGACAAAATATTCTGGCTTTTACTTGTTTTTTGTTTGAACTTGAGGAGTCCACCAGAAAGGCAGACCCCTTCATACCATCATTTAGCTTCTCCCTACCCAGTTCCCTTTGTCCTGTTTCTGCTGACATGCAGATAGGCCAGGTACCTTGCTGGCCTACAAATCTTTCCTTCCATATGAAATCAGGGATCATCTACCTGAAGCCCAGCTGCACACCCGCCTCACCCTCCAACTCCAAATTCCATTTATCTCCAAAAATGCACTTGGAAAGACTTCATTCCCCTTTGTCAAATTTTGGTGTGAATGGGAGTGATGCCAGATGTCTAGGGTGCTTAGAACAGTACTTAGCATACAGTTGGCATTCAGTCAGTTCTAATTATTGCTGATCCAACCAAGGGATTTTTGACAATGGGTTAAAAACTCCTGCTTGGATAGTTAAGTTCCCCAGAGAGAATCTTCCTTTCTCATCCTTGGATGAGATGAATATGCTGCTTGCCCTGAGCTCTGGGTTGAAAAGGCAGTTATAGATTTAGGTGATTTATAGGGATAAAAAAGCTCTCCCTTCTAGTCCCTGGAATTGTAATCTTGGGACCCAAACTCCAGTTGCAAAAAATATACTTGTAGACTGGTTTTATTTGCTTTTTATCTTGGTTTTTATCTCAACACTTATCACAGGTAAATACTTAGTAAATGCTTGTTGACTGACTCAGTATATTTGTCTTATTAGACTTTATTTTAAAGGAAATATTCCTGATGATATTGCCTTCTTTTCCCTTGCCACCATCATGGTGGTAGCTGGTTGAGCCTTGTTATGAAGAGGCACAATCAAGTTCTCAATCCACAAGCAGAGCAGCCTTTATTTTTACGACAAAATAGAATTGTTAACCCAGATGATCTTGCCAACATACCATCCAGAGTAAAATACCAGACTCTCTCATCACCAAGTAATAGGGCAGATCCCTAGAGATTGGGCAAAAGGGAGCCGCTCTTAATTGCTTTTCGACTTCTTCTGCCAGGAGAGTATGGAAATGTCATGGGACCTGATGCAGTTTCTCTTATAGAAGAGATGGCCCAAGGGTTCCATAAGGTCTAAAGAGTCCAGACTTGTTCAGCAGGCTGGATCATTAGCCATCAGTAGGCTGCTGAGCTCATCAGCATATAAACCCTACAGTCCTCTTAATATCATTATGAGGCTATATTGAGGGATACATACTTATTCACATTGACAGAATCCTATTGGGATACTTTATTGCTTCTGCACTTTGCAAAGTATTTTTAGGAGATGACTTCTTAAAATTACTGTCTTAGAGATAAATGGTCAAGACATTCATCTGCCTCATTAATTGATAGTTAGTAGTTACTTTTTTCTCCACAAACATAAAATCAGGAATTGTTCTTGTTGGATTTTTAAAATCATTCTGTCTTCTCTCACTATAAAAAAGAAATTCTTTCATAGGTAAGGCATTTCATCCATAATAATTATAACAAAATGCACATATATTAGTAAGGAAATGTTTGGGTCATAGAATATTAGAGATGAAAAGGGACCATGACGATGGGATTTCATTTGTTTCCTCTGGGTGAGGAAATGTTCTCCATCAACATAAAGCAATAGAACACTCCCCTACATCCCCCCTTCTACTTTGTATATAAACAAGTACATACAAAATGAATGTAAAGTGAATGTTTTGGATCTCATGAATGAGAAAATTGAGTCCCAAAGAAGTTAAATCATTTGGCCGAGGTCACGTAGGCTGCTAGAGGCAGACCTGGATATGCATAGGCTTTCTGATTTCTAAACTAGGATGTTATATCATTAGATAGCAATTAAGTGGTACAATGGATAAAATGCTAGACCTGAGTTCAAATTCAGCCTCAGACACTTACTAGCTATATATGGCTGTGGGCAAACCACTTAATCTGTGCATGCCTCAGTTTTCTAATCAGTAAAATAATGATAAAAATAGTACCTAACTCTGAGGGTTATTGTGAGGATCAAATGAGATATCTGTAAAGTGTTTGGCAAACTATTTATATTAATATAAATTGTAAAATGTAAATTGATAGGTTCTAAGTGATACTATTGGAAACTTGGATCTCTACTCTCGATAACATGCACAAAGTGTAGCATGTTATTGGGTATTACATGCATTCAAACCATCCCGCTTGGAAAGGGAATGCTGTCATTGAATTACAGAAAAGCTGCCACCTAGAAGATGTACTTTTGAATAGCTACAGTAAGGAAAAATGGGTGCTTAACTGGAAATTCCCATTTTCCTAGCAGTAACTTTTTCTTTTCACAGAACTACCTTTCTGTTTAGGCTATTAGAGTAACAGTCCTAGAAGGGCATGGAATGTTCCATCTTCCTTCTGCATCCGGGAGGATAAGGATTCAACTAGTCAACTGCTCTCTCCTGGGGCAGTGAGGTAACGTAGTGAATAGAGCACCAGCCCTGAAGTTAGGAGCACCTGAGTTCAAATCCATCCTCAGACACTTAACACTGGCTGTGTGCCTTTGGACAAGTCACTTAACCCCAATCCTTCCCTCCTCCAAAAAAAAATATATATATATATAATGCCCTCTCTCAACCAAAACATTCACCACCTTACATTCATTTTTTTATGTATTTGTTTATATATAAAGTGGAATGTGGGGGGAGGGGGAGGAAGAGTGTTCTGTTGTTTTATGTTGATGGAGAACATTTTCTCACCCAGAGAAAACAAATGAAATCCCAAACCCAGTCTCTGTCTCTGCCCCTTGTTTATATCTTGAGTTTTCTCCCCCCTATAAATGTAAGCTCCTTGAGGGCAGAAATTATTTCCTTTTGGTCCTTGCATCTGTAGCACCTAACCCAGTGACTGGCAAAGAGCAGATGCTTAATATATGCTTACTGATAATAAATCTCTGTATATGCAGGGGAGGGACTAGGGAATGAGGGATAGAACCCATCTTTTTCTGCTGTGTCATATAGAAAATAATACGGTATAGCATCTAAGCATTCCAAACTATTCCCTGCCATTGAAGGAGTTTCATTCCTTTTTTTCCACAATTAATCCATGTCTCTGTTTGCATTTGTTAAAGAACTCCTGACAGCACCAACAACACAACAAGACAAATGAACAGCCTGAGTAATAAATCTCTTGAGGCATTCAGCAAGTGCCACAGGGCTCATTAATCTTGATTATTTCCCGTAATAGATAACTTCACAAATCAGTTATTATTCCTAATCACGCACGTAAAGATAACAGTCGTATAATAGCTTCCTCTGTGACAAGTCCAAAATAAAATTTCATTAAAAAAAAGTCTCAACAACTGCCAGGCAAACATTTGTTCATAAGGGTGTGTTCATCATTTCTCCATATCCTCTCTTAAAAAAAAATAATTATTTGGGAGAAAAGCAACCATGAAAAATAAAAGAATTACCCTTAGTGTGTGTGTGTGTGTGTGTGTGTGTGTGTGTGTGTGTGTGCGTGTGCATATGTGCATACTAGTTAACATTTAAAATGCCCATTTTGCTTAGTTGAAGAATTCACTGATTTGTGTTCAGTCATTTCATGGGAAGGAAGCATTTGAGAGACTTTGGGCCACAGGAAACAATAGACTTTCACAGCTGCCACCTCTCTAAATGGTGTTTTAGGAGCATATCGATGAGAAAAACAGAAAACACTGTGAAATTGATGGGAATTCACTGTGCCATCTTATAAATTTAAGAATGTCATCTATGTGTGGGATTTTTGCTATTTAACCAATTCAACCCTTTCTAGTAGGGGGCATTGATTGTTTTCAGAGTGTCTTTCAGGAGGAAAAAAAGACCATCAAAAAACAGAAGTAGGGATGAAAAAATAGATGTTCATCTGACATTTGAATTTCATTGTGTTTGTAGTGATTTGCCCCTCGAGAAATGGAAAACAGACAACCCTACCTCTAAAAGGTCCTCTCATTTTCCTTCTTAAGGGCAAAGAGTTGTATTTTTGGAAAGACACTGAAGTTTACCTACATGTGGCAATAAACAATTGGCTTTTCCCAACACACCATCACTTCCAGATTATGCATTTCCAAAATAGCAAGGTTGGCTTGGGAAAATGGCGTGATTATCTCACAGCCACAAACTAAGCCTATCATTTGATTTTCAAAATGCCAGTGCATTAAAACTGGATCTGTAAAGGGATACATCAAATTTATGGTGAGATTTGGTTTCATATTACTCGCTCAGCAAAGGTAATTGGTATATAGCAACACACACATGCTCATACAACCAGCTCTCATAGCTCACACCTTGTGGAGTACATTGCTAAATGGTACCAGCGATAGCTCTGTTTTTTTCTTAACCTCTTCTCCATGGCCATTAAGTTAGCATTTCATTCGTAATTTTAACTTGCTTCCACTTTACCTGAAGAGACATGCTGCTATCCTCATGTTGATTCAACACGATACCTATCCCACTATTGATATTCACTGAATGTTAGGAAGAACAGTCAGTTCAGATGGTCAAACTTGGTTTCTTGCCACTAATACTATCCAATTATTGACTTTCTATGGGAAATAAGCCTCTGTCTCTGACATATACTTACTCAGTGGAGAAAGATGGACCGAGGAGAGGAAACTTGAGTTTCCTGACATTTGGAAAGAAATGATCTCTGCCCCCAGTCAGGTACCTTTTATTCCTCATCCTCTTGAGAAATAGAGGGGGATTAGAAGGGAGTGGGGCGAGGATGGAAGGGAAGCAGGCTTGTTATTTCTATTGTGCTATTTTAAGAACGTTTTTGAGAGGCAGGATGGATTAGTGGATAAAGAACTGGTCCCAGAGTCAACCTCTGTCCCTATTACATACCATTTGATGCTGAGCAACTCACTCAACCACTCAGTTTTCCCAGAAAGAGAAGTGGTTTGTCTACATAGTTAAAGGGAGTTTCCTTACCTTACATAAATGAATCAAATCACAGGTCTAATCCAGTGTTTGGATTACTCTACTTTATAGGTCTTTCTTTGTTGAATTTTTTTTTCATGGAAATCTATTTGCAAGAGAATTCTTTGTATGTGGTGACTGTAGTCGCCTACTCGTGTTCTTTTGTTGTAAGTAGTAATCCAATATTTAGATAAGACCTGTGATTTCATTCATTTGTATATATACATGTACATATGTGTGCACACACACAAGTACATACATGAAGTCCTGTATAGATCCTCTGTTAAAGATTTTTGGAAAGACATAGATAGGTACCACATAAGTCAAAATGGCAGGGCAATTTCCTTTGGTCGAAGGTATATCCACACAAATGAAATCTCAGACCCATCAAGTATATAGTTTTATTGTCACAGGAATATTTCTTAGGAAGTGTATTGACTAACACTTTTAAACAGTGAATGTACTGGATACACTTGAGACAGAGAAGGAAGGCTTTTTTTTTAAGAATTGTAGATGTCACTCAACATTTTTACTCTTAGATTTATTTTTTAAATAACTTTTAATTCTAATAATAGCACCTTGCCAACCTTAAAGTGCCATATAAATGCTGGCTATTACTTCCAGCTATTATTATACAAGATCCTAAGTTGACTTTTAAAATGTCAAATTAATGGATCTGTGAATTTCTTAACTGCCATGCAATATCAGCAGGATAAGTGGGATCTTAGATTTACAAATGAGGAACTGAAGACAAGAGACATGAAGTAACCAAGTTACTTTGTCCATAGCACAATCAGGATTTCGGTGTGAGTCTGACACCAAATCCAACATTCTTCCAACTGTATCACACTTGTGGAAATGGGAATTTCAGTGGAATAATCTTTATAAAGGAATAAACTGTATGTTTCCAGGGTGTAATTCTGAGGGGTTTGTTTGTTAGTTTATTTGTTTTTGAGAGGAGTCTTTTTGGTTTTTGTGGGGTTTTGTTTGTTTTGTCCAGCTGATTCTCTTAAATGCCACGCTGAGTCACAACTTTCAAGTTTCATCATTTTAACAACTTGTAGATTCATTCTATTCAAGGATGTTAACTGAAATTGCTTTACTCTTAGTAGCTAGTGAGCAGGATAAGGCCTCTGCTCTATCAAGGTTTTTCAGTAAAAGCAGAAAGATTAATATGAAGAACATGCCCTACTTTACTCAAATTTAATCAGCCTCTCATGTCTTAAAATGAACATGAATTCACTTTTCTAGAATCTAAAAGAATGAAGAGCAGGCCTAATGAAAACATAATGTCTCAAAGGAATTTTACATTCTCACTTCTTTCTATGTCTTTCTTTGTTGGCATTTTCATGGGAAATCTCTGTTTGCAAAAGAATTATTTCTATGTGACCACTGTGGCCACATATTCATGTTGTGTTGATGTAAGGAGGAATAAAAGGAAACAGAGAAATGATAGAGATTGGGTTAGATGCTAAATCAAATTTCTTTAAAGACTTTAATGATGTCTGAAAACTATTTGCAAGGCCACTTCATACATGCCAGGGTAAATTATAGGAGGATATTTGCTAAATAGCAGTAAGCAAGTTTGCTGTAGTTTGGTGGGGGTTTTTAGGGTTTTCTTTCACTTTCTAAGAGGTTTACCAAAAAAACCTTCATCCAATTTACTTCTTTAATTTTAATGGCAATGTTGGTCAAATCAATCCAAGTCCAAAGCTTTCACAAGGGGTTACTGTGGGATGATGCTTTATCTTTATACAAGGTCTGATGATCTCAATGTGTGTCTGTAGTTGCCATATTATTTGCATAGGGCTTCCTCCAGACTGTTGTTTAATAATAATTATTAGAGATAACATTGATACAGCTCTTACTATGCTTGTTATCTGACAGGCACTGTGCTAAATTATCTCATTTGATCATCGTAACAACCCTGCGAAGTTGGTGCTATTATTATCCCCATTTTACAGATGAGGAAACTGAGGCAGACAGAAACTGTGATTTGCTCAGAGTCACCCAGCTAGTAAGTGTCTGAGGCCATAATGAACTTGGGTTTTCCTGACTTTAGGCTAGATCTTCATCTACTGTGCCACCTAATTGCCTCTGTTTAAAAAAAGAAAACAAAAAAGTCCTGTATCTCATCTTATCTAAATATATTATCTAAATAAAATCTGGTGTTAACTGTAGCATCCATATGTGGAACCCAGGCATATCCAACCTATCAGATTCCAACTCTGGTTTCCTTTCTCCTGTTTCATTCACTGAAAAAATCGTTTTACTGGTAGTTTAGACTGTTCTACTCAGTGAGACTCCATAAATTCTGATGGGTGCATTGCTGAATTCCTCTTTGTGATTGGTGTCAGTCATGATTCCCTCTCTTGCAAGGGAATTAACATGCCTGCAGATGTAAAGTGATGTGCCATCACTTGGAATTGTTTGTCTCCCTTTCCTCTTTGCATCACTTTGTGTTATGATTTTTCTGATGGAAGAAGGAGTTAATGCTTCTGCCAGTCATCACACAGGACACTTGACCTACTCCTCATTTAGAGGGCACTCATCAGATGGCAACAGTTAGTTGTCTGGGAATTTGTTCATATACAAATTCCAACAGACTATTGAGATGTACAGAGGTTAGTCCTTAAAGCAGATTCCCTATATGTTTATATTTCCATCTATGAGTGCTGTGAAATTCCAAAAATAAGATATAATTCACACTTGAAATAAATATATGCCTGAATAGCATTTTGGGGAGTGAGGAGTGGAGAATATCTAGGGAAGGGGAGAGGAAGGAAAAGATCAGAAAAGTGTCATGAAACCCAACAAATAAGGTATTCTAGCTCCATAACCATTAGTAGTTACTAATAGATCAATGGCATTGACAAATGTCCTCTCTACCTTAGCCACAAATTAGGAACTGTGATAAAAACCAACGTTTCTGGAAATAGTCCATTGGACAGGCCACGGGAATACAGACACATAAATGCATTGTTGGTGGAATAAGAAAATGGTCCAACCATTCTGGAAAGTAAATTAGGATTATGAGAAAAGAGTGACTAAAATGTTCATATCCATTGACCCAGACATTACATTGCTATGTCTCTACACTTAGTACACCCTTGATAAAAAGAAATATCCCACATGCTCCAAAATATTTATAGAAGCAGTTTTTTGCAGCAGCAAATAATTGGAAACATAGTAAATGCCTATAGATTGGGAAATAACTAAAAAAGTTGTGGTATAGAAATATAATAGAATATTCCCATGGTATAAAGAACATTCGTAATGAATACAGAGAAGCATGAAAAGATTTATATGGATTGATACAAAATAAAATTAACAGAATCACGAAAAGAATAAAGACAATGCCTACAGTAATATAAATAGAAAGAACAATAACCTTAGAAATGTAATCGTGATGATCCAAAAGAAGAGCTGTGAGAAAATACTTCCTGCTGTCTCTTTCCAGTGTAACACTACTCATAATATCAAACTTTTTTGATAATACATAGGTTAGATTTTCTGAACTTTTCCTCATCTTTAGTTTTAAACTTTTATATTATGAAATATGCCTCTTTGAATGATGGACAGGGGAGGGATATGGTAGGAAATGTAGGCTATATAAAAGCAAAATACATCAATAAGATTTAATTTAAAATTTTATTTTCATTGATCCTTTCCAGTATCCTGAGGCAGAGGGCTGTCACTTTATCCCTATTTTTATAGACAAAGAGGCCAGATCCCTGACTTGAATAAATGAGATCCACTTCAGATAGTTTCAGGTCATGTCTTTGTAAGCTCTACTGAGTTGATCATTTGGGAGTTGATTCTTTCTGGGGGAATAAACCTATCTGTGATAAGTAAATTATTTAGGTAGTAGTTAACAAGTTCATAGGGTCATAGATTTAGGAGTTGGAAAGCACCTAATAGATCAGTAAGTTCTGCCCCCTTCATTTAGTTAATGAGAAAACTGTGACCTAGAGACATGAAATTCTTGCTTAGGTTACAAGACAAATCCTCATGTCTTTCAGATCCAGGATTTGAGCCAACATTTTTTGACTACTAATATGCTTTTCTTTCCATTGCAATTTACTGCTGTATGATTGGTTGTAGTTATGATTTTTTTTTCAAATGTATCAACATCCAAATCATACTAATCACAAGGTAAGCGATTTAACTTCTCTACAATCAGATCTGAGTCCACTCAGAGTGCTGCTAACCGTATTTGGTCTTTGCTATAAATGTTATGCTTGTCCAAGGGTTCTATCAATTTTCCTTGGAATTTATTTCTCAGGAAATCTTTTCTTATATTCAGATCATTCTTGTGAACATTGGAGGATAAGTGCTCTATTAATGCAAGGTTATACCATAATACGTAATGTTTCTAAATTTAGCCTACTCTCCAACACACTGTGGTGTTAAAGCCTTTGGGAAGAAATATTTCATGTCGAAGCCTTTAGTCAGAAACTTTTCTTTCAGCTTGTTTTATAATCTATTTTGTAAGCCAGAACAATTTCTTAAAGTAGGTATTTTTAAAGTATAAGTTCTAATTTAAAATTTGTTCTACGCTTTTTGCCTTTGTGCTTCGAGTGTTGGGGTTTTTTTTTGTTTGTTTTTTTTATCTTTTCCCTCAACTTTATCAAAAGTTGTTCTGGTATAAATTGTTCATTATTGAGGTACCTCTACACCAAATTTCATTTTTGCACAATTATAAATGACAAATTGAAATGAATTGCAAAATTCTAAGGAATACTCAGTATAATAAGAGACAGGTCTATCTAAACAAGTGTGTTTTTTACTGCATGCTCTTTGGCTTCTGGTTTCACATCAGTTTTGAAAATAAATTGAGGAAGCTGATCACGATGGCACATGCTTGTAATTCCAGCCCTTGGAGAAGCTGAGCTTGGGAGTTCTGAACTAAGTTCTGGGCTAAGGTGATTGAATGTTCCCACTAAATCTGGTACCAACATGGTGAGCTTCCAGGAGCTGAATTGGGTACAAGGCTGTCTAAGGAGGGGCAAACTGAAAATGGAAGAGAACAAAGCTCCTGAACCAACCAACAGGGGGAGCCCCGTCCTTCTAGCCTGGGATAGAGTCTCAAAAAAAAAAAAGAACAAAACTGGGAGTTGGGCACAGGAAAATCCCTGTTGCATCTCATGAACTTGAACTGAGTCATATTTATTTAGCTATTGTATTATGTTTCACCATTATCACTGATTGAGTGCTAAAAAATAGATATCCCGACTTTCAAGGAAGCTTGGCTACTTTTCATTTGGTAATGCTCTTTTTGCATTCATGTTTATGAAACATGACTTTGTGGTGTATTAGATTGCTGTAGACCTGGTTTTCTAACAAGAGAATTGCAAAGTGTTAGCACTGAAACAGTTAGGCCTAGGTATAAACAAGATAGGTAACCATCTAGGATTTGACTTGTAGTGTGGTGGTAGAGGGGTTGTAGAAGAATATTTCCATAAAGGAGCATATTTTAATGCCAGGATATTCAATTTTTCATCGTACATATATGTATATATTTTCATATATACATAAATGTGTGTGTAATAAGTTTAATTCCGTTTTTGTTTGGTCCAGACTTTTGATTCCATTAGCATAGGAAACTTCCTATATTTAAATACCCTCTACCAAAGTAGATTGGCAGCTTTCTGCAAATTGTCCAAAAGAATTGCTGAGTAAACATTTAAGTGACCTACTCAGGATCGTAACTATCAGTATATGCATGAGCCAAGATTTCAACCCTACTCTTCCAAATTCTCAGGCCAACTTATCAAATTACATTATTTCAATAATTATTCAAAGCCTCTTATGGAGCAAGAGACATGAGAGGTGCAAGTAGGCCCTGCTTTTCAATGCACATGTAAATTAATGACAAGAACAGAGTATTACTTGACTAATACAAAAGGATTGTGTAAGGGGATTGTAATTATTTAGTTATTCATTTGTGTCACTCATGAAGTTTTCCTTTTAATTTCTCCTCCTTCCTCTTAGAATGCATTTTTGAATGTTCAATCAGTCAGGTGACTTGAAATGGTTGAATGTTTTTCAACCTTCTAATTCTGAAGGGGATGACAATAATGCTTCCATGGCAACTGGCGGTTTCATAGAAACATTTTCTGTGGAAGGGGAAAGAGGCAAAGGGGAAACAAGGGCGAGATCTGTGTGTTAAATACATTTGCTGGTTTCATTTTCAAGAAAAAAGAAAAAAGAGTTTTGAGCATTTGGGGGCAGGGCTTGCTGATAGCATTAGCACAATAGAGTGCCTGTCTCTGTCTCCAGATCTTCACAAGAATACACTCTGTGATAGAAACTCTTTCTGGACTGATGACAAAGACAGAAATATTAGTGCACAACCTGGTGTACTTGTTTTAATTGAATGCCATTTTGTATATTAATTAATGTGTCCATTCTAATTCCCCCAAATGGCAAATAATGATGTGTGAAAACAGTATAATTACATTTTGTTATTTCTGGTAGAGTAATAACTGGATTGGATCTGCTTTTGGTTCTGGAAGTTATTTATTGTACCTATCAATCATTTATCCTTTTTAATTATATTAATGTTCATTTCTTATTTTTGCTTTTAATTAAATAGGCATCATCACTGGTCCTGCTACAATGTTGTCTGACATTTTGTAAAATAGGTTTCACTTCCACATCTCTAAAATGGAGGTCACATTTCTCATCAGCAGAGTTCTTTCAGATACTTATATATAAAGAATTACCCATCTATGCACATAGATGTCCTACTCAATAGCATGACCTCTCCAAATGAATTACTGAGGTCTCTGTTTTGTGTGGATGCAGGGAGCCTTCAGAGAATATCCTGAACTATGATACTACTGCTCTTCCAGCAAACACCGGACATAGAAATGACCTCGCTACTGAGAAAGAAGGGCAACAAATTTGGTGTCTATAGTCACATTAAATGTTTCAGCATGTGTTGTCACTACTTCTGCCTCCCCACTGTCTAGTTTATTTTTTTCCAGCTCACTTGAAAGTGGCTTACCTGCAGCCATAGTATAGCCATGGGACATTTTAATCCGTGACCTCCAGATGGGGGTGAGGGCAGTTGAGGCTTAACAGCAGGACATAGCCTTGAGTTTCTATTGCTCACGTTTTAACTGTGACAAGGAGTTGTCACCTGGAGACAGTCTCACAGCTTGGGAAAAGGCCATTTTGCCTTTCAACTTGAGAGGGGTTATGGTGGAATTTTTGTTTGAGGACTGAAAAAAAAAGGAATTAGTGAAATAAAAATGTGATACTTCCCATAATAGGAGCAAGGTTTTAGAATTAACCATAAAAATAGAAGACTCTTAGAAAATAAAATCCTTTAAAAATATAAAGACCAGGAATAAGGATCAGTAAGAAAGTGGTGACGTTAAGTTGATGTGATATTTCCCTAGTGAAACTGATGAATTCACTTAGCTGGTTTTTAGGATACAGCTAGGTTCTGATTGAATGATAAATTCCACTGAAGTGGCCACATGTATTTGAATTCACACTATTCAAAGTTATAATTATATAAAATATATTCATTGGAATAATGGAAATAGGCAGGCAGTGTGAAATCAAATAATGCAACCACTTTGGGGGATTCATTAGTAACATTAATTGAGATCTACCTATAAAGTTCTTCCCTTCTTTTACTAACTAGAATTTTAATTTTGACATCTTACATTTTTTAGAATATTATTTTGGAGATTTGTTTGGCTGTCCACATGACATTCCTGAGTATTACTACTGACCTTAACCCTTCTTTGACTTTTTACTTCATGATATCAGAACTTAAATACTTCGGTGGTTTCATTGATTTATCCGGTTCCCTCTGTTGGTATGCTCTACAAACTTTCCATTGGCTCTCATCTTTTACCATCCCTATCCATGTTCTCCCCTAAATTCTCAACAAAGATCCTACCCACATTTTATATTTTCATTTCTCATGAATTTCCTTGGGCTGTCTTACTTTTAAACCCTGAATAACCCTTGGATGATCAATCCATATCATTTTCTAGTCATCTTGAAATTCTAGCATATCCCTTACTTCACTTCTCATTCACCAATCATGATGGAAATATTCTACCACCTACTAGTACCAGGCATGTACGTCTTCATTGCCTGTTGAGTCAAACACAATGTTCATTTATGAGGTTTATAACCATATAATATCACCAGAACTTTTTTTCATGTAAAAAGTTGGGTCTTTGTTCTGCAAAGCAATTTAGGATTACTAAAAGTACTGTATAGTTTCCTAGGTATGGTCCAACTCACTCTTTTTTTTCTTTTTAACTCTTGGTTCAATTCATTCTTTACCTGCTTTGTCTATGCCAAATATACTAACTCATTGCATTGGCCATCAAATTGCAAATGTTTGTCTGGAAAAGGTGTGTTTTATGCTTTTTGTTTTTACCATATGACTTTTTAGACCACTCTCTTTTGGATAATCTTATGATAGAGACTATATGATAGTAGATCATATAGCATATCTTATGATAGAGACATCCACCAACAGGAGCATGTGGATTACCCAAGCATCACTCTTCCATTTAAACTTGTTCAGGAATTCCTCCATGTAGCCTTTGCTATGGTGCAACCCCCAGTTTTGGGCCTCGCTTGATGTCAGAGGGTAACTGAACAGAGTTATCTTCATTATTGTATTTATCATGGAATCTCATTTGATCTTAACATATACATAACAGACTTCTTATTGGAGAACAGTCAAAGCTACAGTTTGCTGCACCAAGCCAAATGCTTTATTTATGATCAAAAGTAAATTAACATCATGGGATCTTGTATTATCTTCACTAATGAATTGACTATGTGACTATAAAGATGTAGGCTGCTTCAGTAAATCATTTTCAAAAGCCCGCCTGTTGTCCTCCTTATTCTGATATTTTCTTCAAAGATGCATTCAATGGACAACATCTCTATTTTTTAAAGGAATTCTTTTTGACCAGCCCTCAATGAAACATTCTGCAACAAAAAATGGAAGTGTTTACTCCTAACTCTGTACACTTCAATTATTAAATGAATATATTTCAGCAAGGTCACATACTAGAATAGCCCTCTTGAAAAGAATGTTATGTGTGACTGGCTTTAAATCTAAAATATTGACTTTGCTGCCTGCTACCACTAATTATTATTTTCTTTCTTTCCATACTTTACCTTAATTTCAATTATTTAAGCCAGAGTGAAGAAATCTAGTTGGTAGCTTTCCTTCCCCTCTCTTTATGGAAGGTGGCAAATGTAATGTTGACTTACGCTTGTTTTTTTTCAAGGAAAACTTCATTGTTAAGGAAAAGATGCACTCTAATCTCTACATCTAATTACAAAGAAGAGTAAATCACTAAAAACAAATTAAGCATCTTAAGTAAAATGGAAAATAAAATCTGTTAACAATCAAGAGTCTTGCTATCTCTGAACACAACGTACATTAGGAAGACTGGCCAAACACTCAAAGCCATTCTCATTAGAGTCTCTTTTCAAGGGATTTAACCAACTTAAAAAAAATAGAATAGCTTAAATTCTAGCAATCTTGTGGGTCCTTTCTGTTGTTAATTATAAAGTAATCAGGCAACTCCTTCCCTTGTCAGCATGCAGAAGCACACATAAGTTCTTTTCTTTCTTTGCATATTAGATTTAATTTCTAAATCACTGCAAGCTTTAAGTAAACTAGAAAGTAATGACTTTTATAATTGACCCCAATTCAGAGAGAAGCCTGAAATGAATCCACTACTGACCAAATTCTTCTTCCTTTATGTTGGTTGAGTGTAGGGGTTTCTTATGCCAAAGGTCACCAAGAAGTTTCTAATTGCAAAATCCTTTTCTAAAAAATTCCCATCCTCCTTGATCTTTCAGTAATATGTGACCCTGTTGACTACTGACTCTTAGCTTTAGAGACACCATCCTCTCCTGGTGTTTTCCTTCTCTAATTACTCTTTCTTTATTGCTTGCTTGTCATGTCTTTGACCGCTTGATTTTCCCCAAGGTCCTACCCTTATACTGCTTCTCTTTTCCCTCAACACACTACTTTGGCAGACTCGTTCACTTTGATTCCTTTAACTATCATCTCTAGGCAGATGCTTTCCATATCTAGATCTCTAGCCCTGGCTTTTCTCCAAGTTCTGGACCTGAATCTTGAAATGCCCATTGGGTATCTCTCTTGCAGCTTGGTACTGCATTTAGAATCAGAGGACCTGGGTTTGTACTGCCTTAACCCCTTACTACTTCTGTGACTTAAGAAATCATTTGATCTTTTTAGATTTCAGCTATCTCACGAGGGAGTTAAATTAGTTGAATTCTAAGGTTCCTTTCAGCTCAGCTATGATACCTCTAAATGTTCCATTTGTGCTTCAAACTCACCATGTCTACCCTAACCTCAGTATTTCTTTTAGTGGTGCTGCCATTGATCCAACCTCACATCTTTAAAACTTTGGAGTTTTTTTAGGTTTTCTGGTTCTTTACATCATACCATCTCAATAACCAAATCCTGTCACAGTAATTCCTTACTGCCAAGTGAACAAAAATTCAAAGTGCTTACCCTGGCATTCAAGGTACTTTGTTGTCTATTCTTGGACCCAGTTGAACTACTTCCTGTCCCTCACATATGCCCTGTGCTATCCCAGCCCCTGCCTTAGTTTATATTCATCCTATGCCAAGATTATCCTTCTTCCCACATTGAATTCCTGTCTAACTTTTAAAGGTAATTAAGAAACTTGCTCTTATCTCATAGTTGATAATAACTATGTTGTGTCTCATATAGTATTTTGTCCTCTAATGGACTTATCATATATCATTTGGTTATCTAATGTGCTATCCATCTCCTATACCAGAGTTCCAAGAGGGTGGGAACTATGTCTTATTTTATAGAAATTATTATTTTTCCTAATGCCCAATACAGTGTTCTGCACATAGAAGGCACCTAATAAATGTTACCTGGATTTAATTCATTATAAAGGAACTTCAGCATAACAGATACACAAACCCAGTTAGAAGTAAATCATTTAGGCCGGAGGTTCTTGTAACATTAACTGTATCATTAGTCACTTGTAGCACTAACATTTATAATATTAAGATGCTTGTATTTTTTGTATAAATTAGAGGATTATGTTTCTTGTTGGTTCTCTCTTCAAAAAGCAGGGCTAATTTCCCAGGTAATTTTTTGAAGGATTTTTGGTTTTTGTGTTTTGTGGGTTTTTTGTAATATGTGGTGGAAAGGGAAAGTGGAAAGCAAATTGAGGTGGTCTTGGAAGAATGGTGGAGTAGGGGACACTAATTTGGATTCTGCATTTAAATAGATCTTGACCTTCCTTCTTTTCCTAAGGGGACTTTCACAAAAAGAAAAATAGCTTTGTATAACTGTAATACATGATTTTTTTTTTTTTTTTGGTCCTGAACAGTGGACAAAGTAATAATAAGTTTCCAAGGTGGTGGGATTAGAAAGCTGAGGTCAGGGCAGATGGACATGAAGGTGTCCAGGGAAAGGGAAGTACCAGAGGGGAGCACGTAGACTAGCTGAATGGTTACATTTTGGTGGTTGTGCTTCAGTAATTAAATTCTGACAAACAGATGAACAAATGATCTCCAGAGGTAATGAGACTCAGTCAGTGAACCAAAAGTGTTCACAAGTACTAACAATAAGAGCAAATACAATGGAAAATACAGACCATATTATTCAAAACAAAAGTAGGGAGCTAATGAGGTTGGGGAGTTTCTTGTGTTTTTTTTTTTTCAATGTTTTTTGCTGGAATTAAAAAAAAATGTTCATAGCTTTGGCTGAATTGCCCTAGAGTAGGACAGTTTTCTCACCCTAACCTGACATGAAATGCCATCGCCAAAGCAGCTGGTGAGTAGAATTTTCTCTTGAGGACTACCCTTTGCTATAACTTTTTTCAGAAGAGTGGGGAAAGAATGACATGAATTCTTTGGATTTAGCAGAGAGCAATAGCTAGCTTAGACCCAGTGGCTATGGGAAATGAAGAAGTATGAGGCAGTGTAGCATAGTGCATTTAGAATCAAAAGATCTGGGGTCAAATCCTGGCTCTCCCAATTGCTCCCTGCATGACCTTGGGTGAGTCACTTAACTTTTTTAGAACTTAGAGGTCAGCTTGTCCAATCCTATCAATTTAAAAAAAAATAAATTAGTGAAGTAAGTTCCATTATGTATCACCCCTAAAATGGTCAATGATAAACTTCAACTTAAATTATCATTTCCCTAGTTAGGGAGTTGGGACTTAGTTTGTTAAAAAACAAAACAAAACAAAAACAAAAACAAAAACAAGGAACTATGGAGAAACTGACATCCCAGGGAGAAAAAAGCAAATAAAACAGAAAAATAATCAATGAGAGAGCTAATCATCGAATATTAAGGGAATTTCTATCATGTTCTTTCCAGCTAAAATGCCTGATCATAATATCCAAGCCCTTTATATTAGAATTGAGAAAAATCAACCTGTAGAGAAGTATGAAAATGGCTTGCCCAAAGTTAATTAGTAGCAAACCACAACTAATGCCCAGAGAGCACCAAGTCCATCAAAAGGTAGTGGAAATTGAAAGAGAGAAAAAAAGGAGGTAAGGTGAGAGCACAGAATGTCCTAGGAAGGTAGCAGTCTTAAGGGCTATGGTCTTGGATTTCATTTGTCTCACATAAAATAGTAAATTGAGGTTCTCTTTTACACAAAATACATAAATTTTTGCATCTGCTTTATAGAGTAATAGTATGATGTCACATTTTTCTGGTTTTTCAAGTGTTGGTTG
Organism: Gymnobelideus leadbeateri; assembly: GCA_011680675.1. NCBI lineage: Eukaryota > Metazoa > Chordata > Mammalia > Diprotodontia > Petauridae > Gymnobelideus > Gymnobelideus leadbeateri. The sequence continues at coordinate 1,291,786 of WOXC01007087.1, forward strand.
GTGGCACATGTGAATTTTAAAAATTATATCATGGCAGAATGAGGTTCTGCTGCATTCACTATAAAAGGACAATTCCCCCTTAATGTTGTTTTTTCAGATTTTCTTTGTGCCTTATGTGGAAACTCTTATACTTTGTCAGTTCTTTTCTAGCAGATAGTAGCTCATCAATCTGCCCATGACTTGGCCCTGTAGCTTGATAGCATTATGCCGAGGACTGAGTGGTGGATATGAGTTCCCTCCGTCTTCTCTGTCCCTTTGATTTGAGTAGAGTTCAGGGAGGGAATGTTTAAAATAGAGCCCAATTCAAAATGCAGATTCCAGAGAGTAATTGAGTTGGTGGTAGAGAGAGCTTGGTACCTAGCCTAGGGGTAAAATTTAACCTGGGAAATAGAATTGAATTCTCCTGGATGATATGATAACCCATTTCCAGATGCTATACCATCTTCTAGCAGGAGTTCCAGGATCAGTGACTAATTCAGAAGAAGACATTTAAAAAGCCAAGGGATACATGAAATGTGAATTTATGAACAAATGAATGTACTTTTAAAGTACCCTTTTGAAAAAAATGCCAGCTTATTGCATGGGCTGTTGTGATTGTCTTTCTTCTCTTCAGTTAAAATGATTAATAACCCCCATCAATCACATCTTACAGTTTGGAACCTCCAAGTAGCAGAGCGTTTATAAAATATACTTGGCAATAAGTCACAAAAACATTCGTATTTTTAATAACATTTTTGAAGGAGAAAAATCTGTTTTCCAATAAGTTCTGGCATAGTTTCCCCTCCAGATTTTATTTCTCATTTAAAAATATCTTGGGGTTGATTTTTTTTTTCTGTTCATTGGCCCTTTAAAACCAAATCTAGGTTTCTGCCTGATAAGATGAATAGGGTGGCCAGTTTCATAAAGCAATACAAAATGAGTACAATTCTATGTCTATAAAACTTTAGAATTGCAAGTTACTGATCTGGGAGTATAACAGTGATGGAAGTAATGAAGATTAGTCAATTAAATTTAACTGGTAATTTGTTGTCTGCATTTGATGAACACAGCTAAAAATTTTCCTCATCTCAACCCATTCATACTGTGCTATTGTTATAAAATTGTCCTTATACATGAATTTTTCTTTGTAGATTCTTTTATTCCTGTATAAATTACAGATGTTCCTTTCCAGTGCTGCATTAGATGACTTTTTAAATGGACAAAGCTCTTAATGGATTTTATATTATGGTGTTAATCCTATTAATGTGAGAACTCACTGGCCCTAATTTTAAACATTCTTTATACTTGTACAGTTATACTGGGCCAACAAGTTGGCACACTTCTCCTTATTTAATCATTGTCTCAAGTTATTGGAAATCAGCAATGCACTATACAAAGACTTCGTGCCTATTGTCAATTCATCAATCAAAAAGCATTTGCTAAGCACCTACTACGTGCTCAGCACTCTTGCAGACACTGGGGATACAAAGACAGAAGTGGTGCCATTTGCCCTGTGAGAGAGCTTAATAAATATAAAGTTCAATTGAGTCATAAGATCCATGGTTTGGAAAAGACCTCAAGAGGAGATTGAGTGTAACCTCTGACCTCATCAAGCCTCTCCCCCTATCCTTTGCTTTTCAAAGCAACAAAAATGGTTTGAGAGATTAAAACAGAATGAAGAATCATACAGAAGCTGCTGTATTTCTGGGAGCAGGCACCTAGGCAGGTGAAGGAGGGGAGTTTATTGAACTCACTACCCCCTGAAATCATTGCTATAATGGGATGTCCCTAAAACCATGTTTCCTTTCTTTTTTTGTGAAGGTCCCATCCATTGAAACAAAAGCTACATTGACATTGAGGTAGGGAAGTAGTGAAGACAGATGAAATGATGCCTTTTTATGCTCTGCCTGGAGGGATGGATTTGGGGACATTTTACAACAATTCCAAAATAATTATTTTATTGCTGCACCTCATGTTGCTTTTAATTAGCTGTTGGTAGTGGTGGACAGTTTATTCAGAAATATATTTCTGATGTGTTTCCATAGTCTGTTACCTGTGGCCCAGGGAAATAGTGAAGAGGGAGGGTTGAAAGACAAACCCACTGCAGGTTGGCCTGCTGATTTTTTGTTTGCTGTGAACAAGAGGAAAAGTTCATTTGTTTCCCTCCAAGTTGAAATCTCTCAATTAGAAGGGGGAAGGAAGGAAGGAAGGGGGAAGGAAGGGGGGAAGAAAGGAAAGAAAGGAGGAGAAAGGAAGAAAGGGGGAAGGAAGGAAAGAAGGAAGGGGGAAGGAAGGAAAGAAGGAAGGGGAAGGAAGGAAGGAAGGGAAGAGGGAAGGAAAGAAGGAAAGAAAGAAAGAAGGTAAGAAAGAGAAAAAGAAGAAAGAAAGGGGAGGGAAGGAAGGAAGGTATCCATCTATTACAATCTAGAGATTTTCATTTTCATGAAAACAGAACCCAATGTTTATTTGTTCATTTTTAAGTTTTAATTTTGTTTGCAGATTCCTTGTCATTGGTAGGCTTGGCAGTTTATAATACTTTTACACTGAGGTTGGATGGGAATCTTAATTATAGTAGATAAGACTTGAAAAACTGTAGCAGATTCATTTTTTATGGAATCAGATTCATTCATATTCTCTTTCCCTTTCTTTCTCTCCCTCTCTTTCCCTCTCCATTTTCAGAGTAGTCTCTACCTTCAAGGTCAGAGAAACTTCACACTCATAAAAAAATGTATCTTTCTCCACAGACTGTAATTATAGTTGTTTTTTTGTATTATCAAATTCATAGGCCGCCCAATAGCCAAGAACCTGGACTGGCCTCTTATGACATTCACTATGTTTGCTAAACAGCAAGGATTCATCTTTTCTGGTTCCCGGTTGGTTTATTCCTATTACTCTGGCACAAAAGAGACAAACTTCCAACCTGTGCATCCCAAGCATCATTCCTCCCTTGCCTGGAATAATTTTGTTTTAATATCATCCTGTGGGGACCGTATCCAGTTTACTACTTCATTCTTACAACCTCATATGAGGTTGTAATGATCTCCACTTTTGTTGACAATTTGGATAATGACATGAAAACAGCATAATTGCAGAGGCATCTTGGTTTAAAACAGTTTCCTGGGGGAAGAATCAAGCTCCTATACTAAAATTATAGTCCAAATTTAATAAATTTATGTTTAAAGGTGTTCTTTTCCAAAAGGAAGCGACATGTTATAGGGTACTTCATTGTGCTAATTATAATGATACTTGATGGAGCTGCTGTGGTTAAGCCCTTTTTATTTCCATTTTCATTATCATCCCAAATTTTACCTTGGCTATTCACTGTCAAATCAAACTGAATTTATAAAAATATCAAACATCAATCATTCTGCCTTATCCCCAACACCTAGCACAATGCTTGGCAGACAGTAGGCACTTAATAAATGCTTGCTAATTGATTAGTGAAAAATGGGTCTTTGATATATTCTGATGTATTTTCCCAATATGTTGGCTTTTAAAATAATCAATTTCAACGCTGAATACAAATGAGCATTCGAATAATGCTTTATGTTGTGTGTGGCATGTGATATGAAGGAAAAAAATTTTAAGAATTAAGCTGGTCTGAGGTAAAGGAAGCAATATAGATTCATTTCATAAAAAATATATTCTTTTCTTTTAAAGAATCTACTGAGAGATCTGGATTAAATGGTCACTAAGATCCCTTCCAACTATAAATGTATAATTCTATGAAAATATTTTTGTGCTGAAGAGATATATTATGGATATTCCATATTTCTGCTCAGTAGTTCAAAATCTGGTTTTTGTTTACTGAGGCCTTTGTTTTTACTTCAGAGATTCTTTAGAGGTGTCCCTTAAAATGGCAGTCTCTATGTGAGAGGGTAGGCCTGGCTGCTATGACTGTAGTCTAACACTTAAGTAATTGAGCTGTTCAGGTTTATTTTATCTGCTGAGCTCTTTGTTGTTTTGTGGGTAGCTTTTCAGAGAAATCTAAACTTTAACATCTACACAACATACAGTGATCCCAGTAGAGTGGAGATACTCTCATTCAAATAAAAAAAAAAAAAAGATTCAAACCCCTAACTGTCATTGTAAACAGCCACCGTTTTAATGTGATAAAATTGCCATTTGGGTGAGAGGTGACACAATTACTGACTTTTATTTAAAGAAAGAAAAAAGGGGAAAGAAAATAGAATTCAATACAACTGCCCCAAATAACAATAACACCATAGACACACATGCAGCTCCCTTATTTTTGATATATGACGAATTTGTGTTGTGACACTTACCATCAGTGGTTGTATTTTGACCCAGTGAAGCATGAGAGAGCTTCAGATAAGGGTTGTTAGTCAGAGAAATACTGACTGACATCACCATTTTTACAATTGGCATTTGGTCTCCCATATTGATCTTGACTGCCACCAAAGTACACAGAGGCTCTATTTGTGTTCAGATAAAGCTATATTTGATAGTCCATGAATTATAGTCAATGATTAGAGAGGGAGGTAGTGGTTTCCATTTATTTGATTTCATCTTGTATATTGCTACAAGCCATTATAAGTCTTCTGTCAGACAATAACAGATAACACTGCTATCTGCAGCTACTTTTAAAAATATTTTAAGAAGTCCCAGGTTTAGTTTTCTAGGAGCAATATAGGACTCTTTTAAGGATCTGTGTATCAGCCCTCAGAATGAGATTGAGCAAGTGATGAAAAATATACTTAAAATTAAGAAATTGCTGCTATTGTTAAGTTGTTTCAGTCATGTCTGACTTTTTGTAACCCACTTTGGAGTTTTCTTGGCAAAAGATGCTGGAGTGGTTTGCCATTTCCTTCTCCAACTCATTTTAAAGGAAACTGAGGAAGAAAGGGTTAAGTGACTCATTCAGGATCAGACAGCTAGTAAGTGTCTAAGGCTGGATTTGAACTCAGGTCTTTCTGACTCTAGGTCCTGTGCTCTATTCACTGAGCCACTAAACATGCTGAAAAATATATAATTTTATGCTCTAGAAGAATGGGCAGCTAGGTAGTGCAGGCCTGGAATCAGGAAGACTTGCATTCATATTTGGCCTTAGACACTGATCAGCTGTAAGATTCTGGATAAGTCATTTAACCCTCATTTGCCTCAGTTTCCTCATCTGTAAAATAAAAATAATAATACTACCTACCTCTCACCATTGTTGTGATGATAAGTGAGATAATTATAAAGTGCTTGGTACAGTCCCTGAGACAAAGAAGCACCATATAAATGTTAATTACTATCATCATCGTCATCGTCATCACATAAACGTGGGCTAAACAACCAAAAGTTAGGATCATCACCCTTTACTGAATGTTAAGGAGTGATCTTCAGATCTACCCACGTGCCTCATAAGGAGCATCGCACTGTATTGGGCATATAAGTGGCTACCCAACTAAGAGTGTACAACGCTATAACAAATCACTAGTCTTTTTCTAGGAAAGTATTTTTTAAAAAGGGGAAAAGAGCTATAGAGTTAATTTGCATTCAGGGTGTAGTTTAAACAACCTCTTTATGTTCCCACCACCCCTATGATTCAGTGAGTAGCAAAGTTTAGACATTCTAAATTTAAATCAAATTTGGCTATATGAATTGAATGTAAATACCACTTGACCTGAGGAGGTTTTACTCTTTATTTTTATTTTTGAGTAAAAAAAATGGAGCTTTTTTCATTGAAGCACAACCAATGTTTTAACACTTAAGCCCACATCTAGATAAATAAATCAATAAGCTCATTAAGTGTTCTCTCTGGGAATATAAGTACAGGGAATGAAATTCTACTTTCAAGAAGCTTACTTTATGTTCTTACGTGTATATAAATATATGTAGAATAAGTACAAAATAATTAGGGAGGGAAGAACCCCAGCAGTTGAGGTAGAGGGAAGACTTGGTGTAGAAGGTGGTGTGAATCTTGAAGAGGATTCTATGAGCAAGTGCATTCCAGGCATGGGTACAGGGGGTGAAAATACTTGGAACTGGGAGATAGGGTACTCTGTGTAAAGAAGAGAAAGTGAACTTGATTGGACCAGAGTATAGGAAAGGAAGTAATGTTTGATGAATGTTGAAATATAGGTTGGGTCCAGGTCGTAAAGGGCTTTAAAAAACAATGAGTCATTTCTATATCCCAGGAACAATAGGGAACCATTGGAGTTTATAGAGTAGGGTAGTAACATAATCAACACTTAAAGAAAATCACCTTGGAAGTTTTTTGAAGAACGGCCTGGAATGGGGAGGGATTTAAAACAAGGATTCCAATTTAGAGGCCATTGAAATAGTCTAGGTGACAGGTGATGAAGACCTGAAATAATTCTGGAAATGTTGTAGAAGGCAGAAATGGCAAGATTTGGGAACTGATTGGATACATGGGGTGAAGGTTAGTAAGAAATTGTTGATAGCCTGGGAGGCAGAAAGAGAGGTGGTGCCTGTGACTGACACATGGAGGTTTGCTAGAGGGGTAATTGGTGTAGGGGGCAGGTGAATGAGCTCTGTTCTGGATACATATGTAGTGTTTGAGATGCCTTATGGAACGTCCAGCTTGAAATTTCCAATACGCAGTTGTTGATGTGAGACAGAAATTAAGGAGAGATACTAGGACTAGATATGAATCCAAATGCATAGAGAATCATCTATCTAGAGAAGATGCTAAACTTGTAGAAATTGATTGAGGTCCCTGAGTGAGTGTAGAGGAACGAAGGTCCAGGGAAAAGCCTTGGAAAATATCCACAGTGATTGAGTGTGCAATAGAGGATGGAGAAATAGTAGTCACACAGATAGGAGGACCCAGGAGGGAGGGTAGTGTGAGAAAGCCCAGAGCAGACAGGAGGAAGGAGAAGGGGGATCAGGCCACACAAGGTCACGTAGGGCAGAGGTTAAGAGGCATGAGGACTAAGAAATGCCTATAAGATTGGGCAAGTAAAAGATCATTGGTAACTACTTTGGGGAGAGTAGATTCAGTTGAGTGAATAGATCAGAAGTCAACAAAGGGTGAGGAAGCAAGAGGAGCAATAGTGGCGACAAAGCATGAATAGCTTTCTCTAGGCGTTTGATAAATGGAGGAGAGAGACAATGATTTCTCTTTGTTCTTCATTTAACATTTTAAAAATTCTAAACACCAAAGAAAATGAACATTTTCGTATGTATAGTGGGAAGAAGAATAAGACTGTATAGGAAACTAAAAGTTAGGAAATCCTTTTGGAGGGAATGGTAGCGATCAGGGAAGGATTTTTAAGGACGACTGAGGCTGAGGCACGTTTGAAGGCCATAGGGAAGGAACTAGTAGATTAGAAGAGATTGAAGATGGGGGGGGGGGGTGTGTTGGGGGAAGGGAAGTGATCTGCTGGAGAGGTTAGGAAGGAAGGAATTCAAGGCCACATGTTAGTTTCAAGGGGCAGAGAAGTGTTTGGAAGCCAAATGTATTGGCCACCCTTTTTTATTTACTTACTGTCTGAGACCTCCTAGTTAAAATCGTTGGTGTCAATTCTTATTGATCATTTGTAACCGTATAGTGAAAGTGCTTTGTAAATCAATCAACAAGCATTTATTAAATAACTACTAAGTGTGGGAGTATTGAGGATACAGAGACAAGACAGAAATAATCTCTCTCCCTAAGAAGCTTATGTTGTATTGACTTATTATATATTGGAGAACTCACTGGCTCTTGAATCAGAGAACTGAATTCAAGTTCTACCTTTAATGCTTACTGCCTGTCTGACCTTGGCCAATTACTTGACCTCCCCAATCCTCAGTTTCTCAATTGTAAAATAACCCTTTTGAATCTGATGGCCTCAGAGGTCCCTTCCAACTCTAGATCTGACCTCATATATCTAACATATACCAGGTCACTTACAAATTCATTTTAATGACAATAATAATACTCTGAGTTCAGATTGTTATCCTGAGGACTGTAGCATTCTGTAATATGCCCAATATACAGAATCAACACATTTCTGGGACGAAAGAGCCTTTTGCCCATAGGAGTAGCAACATGTAGCACTTGAAGTTTGCAGAGTGCTTTTGCGTTCACTAACTCTCTTATGAGTAGGTGGTTGTTCTTCAGTCATTTCAGTCATGAATCCCTTTGGGGTTTTCTTGGCAAAGATACTAGGATGGGTTGCCATTTTTCCTTCAACTCATTTTACGATGGGAAACTGAGGCAAAAAGGGTTAAATGACTTGCCCAGGGTCACATAGTAAGTATCTGGGGCCAGATTTGAACTTATGAAGATGGGTCTTCCTGACTCCAGGCCTGGCACTCTATCCACTGTATCCACTGAATAACCTAGTTTCTTGTGAGTAGTTACTCCAAGTGTTGTTATTGTTGTTGTTCCCATCTTACGGATGAGCAGATTTGAGATACAGAGAAGTTAAGTGACTTGGCCAGGATCCTTCAGTAAGGAAGTATCATGGGTAGGATTTCCTGACTCCGAGGCCAACAGTTTTCCACTTTATCACACTGCCTATCCTCCAGTCATATTTTTAGTTTATTGGTCACTGAAATGATAAATTTAAGCCAGGCAGAAACTGTGTTTCCAGAACCTATTTCTCTCAGTGTTCTCAAAAATTACTATAAAATATGATTTGCCTCTATTAAAACAATAGATCAGGGACCTACCTCTGTGTCTAGGGATCTCCAGGATGCAGTTGTTTGAAGTCTGGTGAAGAATTAACAAATGAGATTGCACTGAAGGACATATGTGCCCTTTATCATACCAGGTGGGAGCTGATTTTGGAGACAGAAAGCCTAGCTTGAAATGCCAGCTTCATCAGCCACCTACTTCACCTGTATGATTTGGGGGCAAGTCTCTTAGTTACTTTGGGGCTTGGTTTCTTTGGGTACACAATGGACTAGATAGTCTCTGCTGCTAAGTCAATACCCCTACTTCTTCCTCCTTGAGAAGAGTGTTGTGTACACACATTTAGGAAAGGGGAGAAAACACTTCTGGGATGGTTGAATATCTAGCCAGGCTACTTTTTAATTCAGTTCCTTTCTAAATCACCTCTTCAGGAATTTAATTGTGAAACTCTTAAACATTATAAAGAATTTCCCCATCATTCCATCAATCAGCAAGCATTTATGAAGTTCGTGCTATGTTCCAGGCAATGCGATAAGTGTTGGGAATACAAATAGGACAAATTAAATAATCCCTGCTTACAAAGGAGGCTTTCCACAGGGGGGGTGGGTGATTCGGTGCCTGCTTCCAGTATGACCCTTGCAGCTTTGATGACCACGACACAGCTGTGGAGGGGACCGAAGTCCTCTCCAGATTTGCCACTCAAACTGGATTCCCACTTGGTTTGAATGGAGTCTCCTCAATCAATAAGTATTAGTCAGGGGCCAGTAAAACCACCTGCTAACACTATTTCCTAAGTGGTTCTGAAAGCTGCTTAGCAACTGTCAGGGACCAGAGCAGCTGCCCACCTGAGAGAATAGTGTATCCTCTCAAAAAATCATAGATTTAGACCTAGAAGAGACCATAGAAGCCAGCAAACCCAACACCTTTCATTTTGCATTTTAGGAAACTGAGGCCCAGATAAGCCAAGTGACTTTTCCCAGGGCAGCACCCCTCGTTAGTATCTGAGGCAGGCTTTGAGCCTGACTCCCAAGTTCAGTGCCCCATCAGTTCCTACATGCTGCCTCTCTCAGAACAGCTGCTGTATACCATATCCACAAGATTCAAGGAGAAGGGAGGAAGAGGCCTATGTTTTTGGACTTGTGAGTGTCTAAGAATCTTCTGTTTATCTAATGATATGATCTCCTAAGCTCCCTTTACTTTCTAGAGCATACTACCCTGACTTCATGCAGCTGATGCCTGATGCAGAATGGCTAAATCAGTTCCAGCCAATCATAAGGCAAATCTTTTCTATCTGGGGATCAATGAACTAGTCACCAGTCCTTGTACAACATTGAACACCAACTAAGTGTTTGATTGATTACACATTTTAGTTGAACTTGTTTTTATAACAGAAGAGGAACGTCCCTTCTCACTAGCATTCAATTTTAAAATCCAATGTGTGTCCAGGGTTGTGCGATTCTCATTTCTTTACTTCTAAGCACATTCTATTTCCCAACTTCTGCCCAACAGTGTGATGTATATTATTGGACCAAGTACCCACCTGGTCCCTAGGGACCTCCCTTTCTATCTGTGAGCCTACAGCAGGAGTGGGGAACCTGCGGCCTCAAGGCTACATGTGACCCTCTAGGTCCTCAAATTTAGCCCTTTGACTGAATCCAAACTTCACAGACCTCAATACCACAGATTCCCCTCCCCTGACCTAGATAGAGCAAAGTCCTTAATGAAACCCAGGACTTTCCTTTATCTCATGCCAAGACAAAACCATAGGAAATGTAGGTGTTATTTACTATTGGCCGATATCCTCCACAGTTCCCTCCTTCATAACGTCTTTCAGCCTCTTAGCAATGATACTGTCAGTTTTGTGATGTATTTTCTGAGAGTCAGGAGACCTGAGTTGTCTTTTCTTGAGAATTTTTAAACTTGAATGATCATTATAGATTTTTTGTTCTAATCTCTCCCCTCCCTTTTTTTCCAAGTAAGGAAACTGAGGCCCAGAGAGTTTAAGGAATTTACCTAAATTTGCATAATTAATTAGCACTCCAACCTAGTATACTTTCCCTGTACCATGTTCCCTCTTGCCTCTCTAGGGGTTGAAATTCCTTGTGGTTCAGCTTTCCAATCATCTCCCTATTTACGGTTTCTGTGATGGATTTCTTTCAGCCCATTGTTGGGCTTCCCTGCTCTTCACCTTTAGCATTTCCCTGAACTGTTGAATATAAATGCTCTTATTTCTCTGGTAAGTGTCCAATTTCTAATTTAATCATTACCTCTCTTGACTTCTCCATCCATTGTGTCCTCAGCTACATTACCATGACAGCTCCCTGAGGAGGTAGAGGTAAAGGAGGTAGAAGACAGATGTACTTTATTTTCCCTGCATATATGTTCCTAAAAGCATATGAGAAAATCAAAACACATTTCAAATGCATTAAGGGATCGTGCTATTTTTGGAATCTCCTGGTTATTCCTTTTGTAAAGTGCAAAATCATTTCTCATTACTTTTTCAATTAAATCCAGATTTTCTTATGTCTGATTTCCTTAAAAGAGGGGGTGGTCCTATATCTAAGAACATTAACAATAGGTACTAAGTTAAGTATCTAGTTTAGATGACCCAAAAGTTGAATATTTCAATACTTCGTAGCCATTTAATTAAAATATGTGTAAAATTCTTTGCAAATCTTAACATGTCATATAAAATTATTATTATTGTTTAGAAATTAATTTTTTCCATTTCCTCTTATATTCTACGTATCACCATCCCAAATGGAAGGACAGCTTGGGAAAGAGGTCCTCTAAACTTACTGCTGTAAGCATCATAGACCTGCTGGAACATGGGCCGATCAGGTGGAGCAATTTGAGTTTGCCTTTTCAAAAAAAGGATGGATTCAGTAACAACTAGCCCAAGTCACCAAGCTAGATGCCAGGGAGATGAAGGAGAAGAAGTCTCGATATTTTCCTCTCCATTTCAGGGAGGAAAGAGAGGAGGGTCATGATGATATTGATGGATGGTATTCAGTGGAATCATTGACTTTCTCAGTAGTGAGCTGACAAAAGACCATTTCTTCAGAGAGTACCCAAGTGAAAATGTACAAAGAAAGATGTTATGTTGTTGGGCTTCTTATGTTTGTCTCAGGCACTCTAAGCATGCCCTTTACCACATCGTAATTCCATAGCTAATGACTGACAGCTTTGGCCTCAACTAGACAGGGAGAGTAAGATATTTGAGAGGATGGAACAGTATATTTTAAAAATCCAATTTTTTGTATACTCATTTTTTAACTGAGAAAGACTGAAAGATGATAGAATTGGCCTCTTCTCAAACTCAGACTGACATTTCATTAGTGAGGGTTCTCATTTCATTAAGCCTTCTTGGAAACTAGTACTATCATGTAGCAATACTTTAAAATCCTTTAATGAAAAAGAAATAGTTAATAGCAATGCCCAGGTCTTTTTTAATGAAGTGAATTTTGCCTGAGGATTTCAAGGACTTCAATGCAGTGAAAGTCTTATCCCCTTTTTAAGGATTGGAGAACTAAGAATATAATCTACACATGGTTATGGAGGTGTAGCTATCAAAAATTCACTTAGAGTTGGTACATAATAAATGGATATTAAAGTTGTTATCATTTGTAGTTGTTGTTCAGTTGTTTTAAGTCATGTCCAACTTTTTGTTACCCCGCTTGGGGTTTTCTTAGCAAAGATACTAGAGTGGTTTGCTGTTTCCTTCTCCAGCTCATTTTACAGATGAGGAAACTGAGATAAACAAGGTTTAAGTGATTTTTTGCAGGGTCACATAGCTAATTAGCATCTGAGGCCAAATTTGAACTTAGGAAGATAAGTCTTCCTGACTCCAGGCCTAGCATTCTATCCACAACACCTGCTAGTTGCCACCTGTTATCCTTAATGATAAATAATATTTGTTTAAACAGAGATGTGACATGAGAATAAACTCTATTTCTTGTTCATCTACATTCAGTTGCAGTATGTCTCACAAACTAGGAATTTATTCTTCCTTTCTTCTTTTTCCTTTTCCTTTCTCCTTTTTCTTTTTCTTCTTCCTCCCTTCTCCTCTCCTTTCTTCTTCCTTTCTTCCTCTTCTTCCTCTCCTCCTTCCTCTCTCCTTCCTTCTTTCTTTTCCTCCCTTCTCCTCTTCTTCTTCCTCTTTTTCTTCTTTCTCTCCTGGAAATACAGTAACAGAGTGTTTGAGGATAGTTGTATTCAGTGCTGTCTAGGGTTTTTATTTTCTTTCTTCTTTTAAATGGAAAGTCTCTTCTTGTCAGTAGCTTGAGAAGTATTCCAAGTGCTTATCTGATGTTCTCTCTTTGCTCATTGACAAGTATACCATCACATCAGAGGGGTTATGGATAGAAAAGATTGAAATAATGAGAATGAATCTTGCCATCTTAATGACTATAGTATAGGCAAAGGGCCGTGTATTTGTGTTAGGTACACTGAAATGCAGTGTTTCTTCAAGCAATTGGACAATGCTAATATTGGAAACAGCAATTCATTTTGGGAAAAAATGCTCATCTAAAGCACTAAACATTGCATGTTATGAATTGGGTGATGCTAGCAAATTTTCAACTAGGACAGGCTAATCCTTCTGTGAGAAAAGTTGTAGCCTTGATGCTTGTTTGATCTTGGAAGGAACAACGTTTCATGTTGGGCCTACCTATTTCTAGTATACTCATAGTAGCTTTTAAAATCTACTCGGGAATATTTTGGAGGGAGAAAGCAGAGATCCATTTGGAACCTTTTTTCATAAAGAGATAATGGATCCTTTCATTTTTCTAAGAGAGAACTTTTCAAATTGTGACTTGAAATGTACATCCTTCAGTATTTCTTGAATAGGCTTTTTTTCCAAATTGTCCTCATGGGGTGCAGATTGTAGAAGCACATTGTTTGACATCCTGGACCTAGTACTACTCTTATTAGTCCAACTTTCTGACCTCTGCATTTCACTTGTCAACTAGGCTGTATGTAACAGGGCAGCAAACTTCTGTTTAATTTTGATGGTTTGGTTTAAGACAGATCAGAAAGCATGGTGCAGGAAGAGCACTGGCTGTAGTGTTAGAAGACTGAAGTTTGAATCTTACCTTTGTCCTTTCCTGCTGGTAAGAACGTGAGTAAGTTAGAACCTCTCTAGATCTTCGCTACCTCATCTATAAAGTGAGAAATGGGGACCAATAAATGACTATTAAGGTCTCTTCCAATTCCTAATCCTATGGAGTCTATACCATCAGCCACCAGAATGAAGTGGAAGAGGTTTTGATGGATTTTTCCAAACCCTTTGGAGACACAGAGGCGTTTTAAATAGGAAAGACAGTACCAAGCTAGAGATGTTTTAACAGCAGAGAGACGTGTCAAAAATTGGAGCTGGAGGGGAAATTTATTATTTGGCTTTAAATTAGGGGGGCTTGAGAAGAAAGAAAGAAAAGGGGCCAATTAAGAGTGAACTGGATTATTTCTTTTGTAGATGGGGTGGAGGGGGAGGCAGAAGAAAAAGACCCAAAGTAAGAAGTAAGTAAAGAGTTTATTTTTAAATAGAGAAGAGGTGAGAAACAGTGATGGACTTAAGGGAGAGATGTCTCTATATATTTGTTTTTAAAAAGGAGAGGGTTGGGAGGAGTAATGTCTCTGTTTTTAAAGTTTAATGGAGAAAATCTCATAATAAATGTGGACAGAGCTTAATGTTCCTTTGTCTTTAAAAAGGAATAGAGGGAGAGGTTGCGACTATAAACCCAGGTCAATGAAGGAGAAGGCTGGTAGTAGTACTGAGCTCAGGTGGAAACTGGAGAATTTCCAAGGAATAGGCACAGAGCATCAGTGTGTTTTAAGGAAATGCAATGGTAATCAGCAAATTACCAGACTTTGGGAAGTCTTGGGCAGCTAAGGTGGTTTTATGGAATTGAAGGTCATAAAGAACAGCAATTAACATTGGTTAGGAATTTGAAATAAAGAGTGATTGCAAGAATAAGCATTGTAACACGACTCTATTTTCTAAATAAAAAATTGGGATACATAGTCCAATAAGTGGTATTCCTTTTTTCAGAACTACATTAAAAGTTGCCTTTTCTTGAAATAATGATTGTACTGAAAACCAAGAAAGCAGCTAGGTGGTACGGTGGATAGAGTGCTAGACCTGGAGTCAGGAAGACTCATCTTCCTGAGTTTAAATCTGGTCTCAGATATTTACTAACTGTGTGCTTTTGGGCAAGTTACTTAACCCTGTTTGCTTCAGTTGCCTCATCTGTAAAATGTGCTAGAGAAGGAAAAGGCAAACCACTCCATTATCTTTACTAAGAAAATCCCAAATGGAGGTCACAAAGAGTTGGACATGACTGAAAAACACCTCAACAACAACTGAAAATCAGAATGTATATTTATATACATCCTAGGGAGGAGTATGAAATGGAGACAAGCAAAATTTTTGCATAGTCAATGGACTTTTCTATATTGAATATGACAAGTTCTTTTGAGAACAGGGAGAAGAGCAGGTGAAACTAATCCTGCCTAACTCCTGTTTGTGATTGGTCTCTGCTAGGTCTGTCACAGGGAGTGACTCATTCAGTTTGACAGTTCGCCTTGACCTGGACTGACTAGCATGTCAGAGTGTGCACAGATGTCCAGGTTGAATTCATGACTGATTCTCTACCTCTACTCACTGAACCAAGGAACCTACATAACAGAATCAACATTCATAGGTTTACCGACATTGGTCTATTGGATTGTCATCCCTTTAAAAAATTTCTATTGCTCTTTCTTTGGTGAATTGTGTAGACTTTGGGGAATCTTTGTTGTCAGGAAACTTGCCAGCCTTCAGCTTTGTGCATAATGTCTTGTGTGGTTTTCTCCAGACTAAAAATATAAGTGGGAAGAATTACAGATGATTCAATTAAACTTGCAATTGGGCAAAAACAGCTCAGAACAAATCCAATTCTGGGAAATGCTTGTATGCTTTGATTATTACATTCCTCCCCCTCCCCTTCCCGTTAATTTAAAAAATAACATTGTGATGTAATGCCTCTTTTAGGGTTTCCCAGGGGGCAGCAAGTATGTATCACAAGGAATTTTTTTTCATTTTTCTTACATCTAAAATATTATTCCATTAGTATTCACAATGCTATTAACCCTCCAAAAAGCCATAAATACACTGCCTTGATAAAATGTATATTTTAAGCATTTATTAAGCACCTGTTATGTTCCAGGACTATATTAAACCCTTGGGTACACAAGGAGAGGCAAAAGACAGTCCTTGCTTTCAAGGAGCTCACAGTCTAATAGAGGAGATAAAATGCGAGCAACTATATGCAAACAAGATCTATGCAAGATAAATTGGAAATAACCAATAAGAATTTCCAAAGCACTTCCCTCACAAGAACATGATATGATAGGAAATGAAAATACTATTATCCCCACTTTACAGATGAGAGAACTGAGACCCTGGTGAAATGATTCACATAGCTAATCACCATATCTGTCAAATCTCAGTATTAATGTTAGGAGTTTTGAGAAGGCTTGACCTTTTAGGACAAATCATTATCAACAAAGCCTTTAGTGTAACTCAATTTGGTCTTTGCTCCCCATGCACATCAATGACCTTCTAAGACCTAAGACTTGGAAAAATTGCGTATACCTTCCCTAGTGTAGATGCTGTGAATTTAGACAGTGACATTGAGAGTGATGTTCAGTAAACTGCGGATTTAGGACTCCACTAAAGAAGCAGATGCATATATATAATTTTTTTTTTGCTTTTTGGAGGGCAATTGGGGTTAAGTAATTTGCCCAAGGTCACATGGCTAGGTTTTTGTTTGTGTGCGTTAAGTGTCTGAGGCCTGATCCGAACTCAGGTCCTTCTGACTCCAGGGCCAACGCTCTACTCACTGCGCCACCTAGCCTCCCCGAAAATGCATATTAAGAGACTGTTAGCTGTGGACTTAGGGAGGCCTTTTCCAAAGTTGTGCTTGGAGGCCTGGAATTTCATTTTATACTAACTGGAATACAACTTAAAAAAAAAACAACTTTTCGACCAGGAAAAGAAAATTAGCTTTCTAGAAGAAGTCATGAATTAAAATAAATAAAATAATAAACAAATAAAAATACTTTTTAAAAAAACTAACCAAAAAAAAACCCCCAGGTATTCAAGCAATTAGCCAGATAATTTGTTTCCTGATTCTTCTCCCCTCCGATCCTTTCATCCCACAGAATAAATTGGCTATTCTTGAAGGTTGCCCTTCTCAAAACTCTTACAATACTTTCTCTTGATTTCTTTGCAATACATCTTCTAACATATTTTTCTGTGTACATGTCTTTCCCGGCTTATTTACATTTTTAAATTTTTTGAGGCCTGAGACTAGAGCATCATCTATCCTTGTAACTGTCATGCCCAGCACAATGCTTTGTACAAAGTGGAAATTAACACATGGTTGTTGAATTTAGCCAAATACCAGTTGTTTCAAATGGGTTCATACATAGGTACAAACCATGTGGCCATCTAGAGGTCAGTAAAGTAAAGCTGCATCTAGATACATACCAGTGAATATGATTTCTTTTCATTGCTTTGTTTTTATTGGGAACGTAAATATAGTTAATAGAGTCAATATAGACTGAGACCCATTCTAACGAGTATTCATGTGTAAAGAAAGAAGGGAATAAAGCCCTGGGTCATTAGGAATCTTTCAAGCTTCTCTTGTGCTAGTGAAAGGGCTTACAGTAGAGGGAGTCACGTCTGTGAGTTAGTGGGATCCCTTATCCATATCTGCTGAAGAGCTGTCAGATATGAAGTAAATTTAGAGACCTACTTGTCCCTTTAGCTATTCATCACTGTTGATTGGCTCTAGTGGCAGGCAAGGGGTATTTTTAGAGAAGCGAATGATAGGGAATTTCTTCATGTACAGAACATTAGCTGATCCCATTACTCAAAGCTACTCAGAAAGTCACAGCTGACACTTCACGCGGCTGCAGAGGAAAAACAATCGGCTTAGAAGGCAAAATACGGAGAAGATGTATGTGATGGAAATACAGGTGAATTTGCATCAAGCCTCACTATTACTAATCCAGTTTCAATTTTGTGACTTGTTAGTTGTCAGTGGCTTAAAAATGAAATTTGTATAGGAGCCTATTTTAAGTATACCTTTTCACATTATCAAGCAGCAAGAAATATGGCCCATTTTTCACATGTTATGCCATCATCCACTGGAATATACCTGGCATTTGTACTTTGATAGGTGCTATGTGAAGACAAAGAACAAAGAACATTGCTTCCCATTACTCTCTGCCCAAAGTTGCCTGGCTCTAAGTATCCCAAAAAATATGGGCAGCCAACTAACAAATTATTTTGCAAATGACCAAAGTCCTTCAGAGGATTATCATTAATTCATAAAAGAAAAATCCATTTAGTTTGATGCTATAGGCTTGTTCATTTGAACTTCTTCTCTGTAAGACCTCCAAACCATGGTAATGTCCAGAACACCCTTCAGAATGTCAGAAGACTATATAATATCTAATTTTCACTGACAGTAAGTAGCCTAGCTGGAGCCAAAGTAGTTTCCTTTCATTCTCTATTCTTTGATTCTTTTTTAAAACTTATAAATAATTAAAATCCAGAGCCTTCGTGGCTATATTAATGGATAATATGCAATGTGTGTATATAGATAGCTCTGCATATACATAAACATATAAATGTATACATATGTATAGTTCCAGAGACTTGTTTCATATTAGCTGACAATAACCTTCATCTATAATAAAACCACTAAATGACAGGTAGTGCTGCTGGTGACATTGTTGAATGTTTGCCTTTGACAGCCATTACCTCGTAATGCTTTTCTAAAATCAGTGAATGGTTTTATTTCAGAGGGACCATTTGTTTTGGAAGCATTCATGTGTACAAGAAAACAGTGAATCTAATAGGGGGAAAGTTTTACTTGGTATCTCTAAAACAATGGGTCTCAAATTCTTGGACTCAATTCAATTCCATAAACGTTAAACACTATGCATGAAGACAGTTAGTCCCCTAATATTTGTTAAATACCTAGTATCTTCCAGGAACTGTAGTATATAACAAGTTACAAAGACAGAAATTCAAGTCTCTCCTTGCCCTTGCCTTGAGGTGCTTATATTTACTTCATTAGGGAATGACCCACCTGACCTACCCTCCATACTTGTCACTGCCATTTTTTTTAAATACTGCATGAGGAGGCAGATTGCAAGTGATAATCTCTGACAGCTAGTGGCTTTGAGATGCTGAGCAGTCCTTCAGTGCCCAAGGTAATTTCCTATAGCCATAAATTACAGGGGATGGGGGAAGGGGCAGGATTCACAAGTGGTATTAGAATGGTGTAGGTATCACCAAAGATCTTGTTAGTGATCATAAGTTCATACTGTACACTAAAGTATAACTGTCACGCCCACATGAGTACTTAAAAATGACCAGTTTGTGAGTTACATTGATCTGCAGACCATATTGGGAAGCAATAGTCTAGATTCTCCTTGCCTTGTTTCCTCATTCCTCTTCTTCATATTTCTTTTTCTAGTGTGTTCTCGCTCTCTCTGTCTCTGTCTCACCCTATCCCTCCCTCCTTCTCTGTCTCTTTCCCTCTCTCCTTCCCTCATTCCCTTCCCCTATCTAATCCTCCTCCCTTTAAGATTTCTCAGAGCTACCTAGAATTCTCTTCAAAAGCAACCAATAATAAGACTGCCCTCTTGCTTCTCTCTCATTTTCTTCTTCCCTTTCCTCTCCCATCTAACGTTCCCTGGAGTTCTCCTTACGGGACACTTTTCAAGGCCTGTACCTAATTTGTTTTGTTTGGGTTTTTTATCACAGTATGGAGGTAGTGTTTAACTATTTAATATTGATAAGCATAAAGAAGCTCAGCGATGTTGCTAACATGAGATGGCCATGATCCCTGTTCGTCCTCTTTAGAATGTAGCCGTCGGTCCCTCATTCCAGGTGATAAAGAACTGCCAGTAGACATGTTTGCCAGACCATTTAAAAATGTATGATTCTCCAGAGAATGTACCTTTGAGCAGCTCTGGTACTGACCCTGAGCAATGTGATACTGAACTTCGAAAGCTTTAGGCTGAGGTCGAATAGCATTCATCTTAGTTTCTGGTTCTGGTCTTGTAAAAGCTGTCATGCATGCACAACCTGAGAGGCCATGTCACACCTCACAGCCTTTTTCTGTACTAGCCTCTTATACATTTTTTATAATTCAGAGCGCATTCAGTGCATTCTGCCTCAAAAGCTCCTTTGCCCTCTTGCCTGTGTAGTAATGTTTCCTCTCTGTTTCAGAGTTACAAAACAACAGCAACACTAACAACAAAAAAGAGTAAACAGCAAAAATGTAAATTGTTTTAAATGGTTTATAAATAATCAGGAAAGGGCTTTTTATTCTTCTGGATTTCCAGGACTTAAGGCACATTTGTGAATGAAACCAGGCCCCAGTGTTGAGCCTGATTTGCGCAGTACTGTCCCCCAGTCAGTAAGTGTTTATTAAGCACCTGTGGGATAGGAAATAGTTACTAACATTTACATAGTTCCCAGTGTGTACAAGGCACTGTGTTTTACAGTCACTTTCTCATTTGAACCTCACAGCAATTCTGAGAAGTAGATGCTATTATTGTCCACACTTTACAGGTGAGGAAACTGAGGCAGAGAGATCTTAAGTGCCTTGTCCATGGTTGAACGAGTAAGTATCTAAAGTTAGATTTGAACTTGTGTCTTCCTGACTGCAGGTGAAGTGTTCTATTCACCACCCTTGTTGACACTGGCAAAGAAAAAAAAAACAAAAAACCCATTTATAACATTTCTTTTGTATTTTTGGAATCAACCCAAGGCAACCATACAAATGTTTCTTAAATCTTTGACAAGTATTTTTATTTCATTTCTTTTGGAGATGGGGAGCAAGCTGGACCTGTGATTATGTTTGCATGCAAATCCTTCCAGCAATAGTGGCAGGCCTTGAACCCAATTATTCCAACTTCAAAACCAACCTTCACTTTATTGCATGTGTCTTTTCTCTTGTCAAGTGTTATAGCATAGAATGTTGTTGTTTTTCAGTCATGCCCAACTCTTCATGACCCCATTTGAGGTTTTCTTGGCAAAGATACTAGAGTGGTTTGCCATTTCCTTCTCCAGCTCATTTTGCAGTTGAGGAAACTGAGGCAAACAGGGTTAAGTGACTTGCCCAGGGTCATAAATCTGTAAATATCTGAGGACAAATTTGAACTCGGGTCTACCCGACTCCCAGCCCAGCATTCTATCCACTGTATCACCTAATTGCTATAGAATAAAATATATCTAACTAAAAGATGATACATAGGATGAATACACATTGAGTGCATATAATGACGTCCCTATCTTACATGTACAGGTGTAACACGTGCATGCTACCCATTACATGTTTTTTTAAGATGTGCTTCTCTTGAGAAACTAGTGAAATAGATGCATGACAGGTAATTATCTTCCTTTCTGAGATGAATGCACTGAGGCCCAGCAATTTTAAATGAGGCCACAGTTAGTCAGTGCATGAGCTGAGGTTAGTCCCCCTGGCCTCACCATGCTCTGCTTCCCCACACTTCCCTTTTCTCCCCCCCCACCCGCCCCACTCCCAGCTCATACAGATACTTTATTATCTGGGCAGAAGAAATGTTAGAACCAATCAGCATCCTTATTCATGTCATTGGGGGAAAGGAGACATATGGGGAGGAAAATGTAGAGCTTTTAGTGTTACTTCATCATTCCTGTGCTCTTGTCCTCAAATCATTGGAGCAGGGGACCCAGAAGGTTAGCAAACCCAGATTTTATTTTGGTACTGATTGGGTGACCTTTGACAAATCACTTAATTCATCTGCTCTGTTGTCAGTCTCTGTGAAATGATGGTAAAGCAGCATTTGGCCTCTTGCCTGGCTCTGATTAGGAGTTAATATTGGAAAGGTGAATGGAAATATTCAGACCAAACGTGTTGTTTAAGGTCATTACCAAAATCGGCCATCGGGCTGATCAGATTCTGAAATAATACTAAGACCAGATGGGTGATAATGACTTATCAACAAAATGAGATAAAAGGAATGCAATTCTGTCACCTTCTGCCTCTCCCTGTTAATAGAAATGAGAAGAGAAATATAGTACTTTCTTCCTCTAAACTTAAGATTTTCACTAATAAAAACAATGCTAACATTTCAAAAGACATAGGATTTCATCATAATAAACACAATTTCAGCAGATGGTCTTTTCCCAGCTCCTAAATCCCTCAGTGGATAGAGCATTGAACTGGGAGTCAGAAAGACCTGAGTTCAAATCTCAGCTCAGACAATTACTAGCTGTGAAATCATAGACAAGTAAGTTACTTAACCTCAGCCTTGGTTTCCCCCCTTTGTAAAATGGGCATGATAATACCACCTACCTCCCAGAATCACTGTCAAGATGAAATGAAATGGCATTTGCAAAGTGCTTTACAAATCTTAAAAGTACTATGTCAGTGCTAGCTGTTATTTAAGCATAGATTTAGACCAGAAAGTGACCCTGGAATTCATCTGGTCCAACCTCCTCACTTTACAGATGAAGAAACAGAGGCCTAGAGATCACATGATTTACCCAAGGTCACTCAAGCAGTAAGTGGTAAAGGTTCAAAATTCTATTCTCTGACTCCAGACTCAACCTTCTTTCCACTGTACCAAGCGATGGTGGCTGGCCTTTAGCTGACACTCCTCTCTGAAAGTCATGCAGCTGGATCATATGTGAAAACAGTCTCTTTGCTCATCTATACTCAAAGTCCTTCCTGTTTACTAGGACTTTTCCATTTTTTTCCTCCACCAGCATCTTCTTCCAAGGTCACCCTCTCTAATGCAATGGGACTTTAGTGAAAGGAAGTAACAATAGCAGTAATAAAGCCCTTTATTTCTTTGGTACTTTTTAGTTCTCAGAATACTTTCACATGCTTTTCATAATGCTTTCTTCCTCAGAAGGTATTCTAAGTATTCTAATTCCTGTGCAGAAATGAGGAAGGGAGGAGACCACCTATGGTCCCTTCTGTACTTCATAGTTACTGAGTAGCAAGATTTTCCTGAGTGGTTTTTTGCCAAAAGGCAAAATTCCAATTTGTCTTTGCCATCCCCTCCCATTTAGCATCTGAATCAGGCAGAGTCCATCTTTTAAGGAAAGGGCCAGGAATGACCTCTGAATTTCATCCTGGGAGAGTGGTCTGTGGTCTATCCCAACTGCTGTTACACAGTCATTTCATCTGGGCTACTTTTTGAATAGTGACTTGTTTGACCTGCTTCCTTCACCATTCAACAAGGCAAACAATTCGACTAAAATGTCCTAACTGAAGGAAGATTAGACTCCATTTCCTTCCCATATTAGCTTAAAGACATTCAACAACCCTCCTGATTGCAGCTTCATTTAAATTGAAGTTTACATGATTACTAAGGATCATCTCCTGTTCTTTCATCTTCCCAAGATTCTGTGGGACTGGTGAACTGGGCTCCTGTAAGCAGTGGTGTTTGTTAGTTAGCTCTGGAACGACAGTCATGATGGGGAGAGCCTTCTGCTTTCTTTCCTGGTCACTGGAGTTAGGTGCTGTCAGTTCTCTTCTCCCCATCCCCCCCCTTTCCCCCAGGTTCCTCACCTCCCCCAGCATTCGTTGTGACTAGTTGGGGTCCTTGATTTCCTAGATGATTATCTGAAAAAGGCAAAGGCCCATAGTGATGCCCACAGTGAGCACTAGAGAGCAAGCCGTGCAGCTCTTAGGAATACTTCACGGGAGCTCTTGCTCGTCTGAAGCTTGCAGTCCTTGAAGTGCAAAATTACTGCAGGTGCAGTTCAAAAAGTGTGGAGATCAGCCAACCAGTGCCTCTCAAATCAGCAGCTTTTAAGCCTGTCCTTTTGCAGATGTGCTGGAAGCTTGTGGGTGGAGAGGTGGCCAGCCTGCAAATGAGGCTTGCCTCTCCTCCTCTCCTACTGCCACACAGGCTCCAAGTCATGTCTGTGGCAGGGAGAGTTCAAAATATACCATCTTACACCCAGATTCCCCGGGGGGGGGGTGGTTTGCCAGTCTAAATAAGTGGAATTTTCAACTGCACACTTCACACAAACTCAGAAATAAAAATAGTAGCTCTACACCCACCCCTACGCCTACAACCACGAGGTTTAGTCTGGTTAATTTTGCTCTTGTTCAACTATGTGATTACTAAAAATTTTAGGCCTACCCCTGCTTTTTCTGCAGGTAGCCATCCTTTGCTGGTTTATAATGAAATAGACCTTTAGGATCCCTGAATAAACTAGGTTCCACGAGTTTCCATGATGCTAAGCTACTAGACCATTTCCAGGCATGGTAGGCTACTGCAGCTTCTTCCTACCTTTTACTTTTTACCTGTGGAAAAAGTAAAATTAGTGAAGGTTAGCCCTCGTTCCCCCACAGGGCATCCTGGCAATGTTTCACTATCCTTTGGGATAGTCCGATTCTGAAAATAAACCCACATATTATATATGTATTTTATATATATCATATGTGTATGAGACATGTGTATACATAAAAATAGTCTCCAGTCTGATTCTGGAAGAATAAAATGCATGCACACACATGCACACCCCATCTCCTTCTTTCTCTCTTTCTAGATCTCCCTCCTTTTCCTCCCTTCTTTCTGTATATATGCATATATGTGTAGATGTGTGTGTGTGTGTGTGTGTGTGTGTGTATATATCTATATATAGATATATATATATATATATCCTCTCCAATTGTGTTCCACCCCCAAGGAGAGTGAAGATGATACCTCTTTTTTTTTTTAAAGTAATTGTGGTTAAGTAACTTGCTCAAGGTTACACGGCTAGTCATGATTTATATGTGGGTGCTCATTTTCTGAGGCTGGATTCGATCTTGGGTCATCCCAACTCCGAGGCCGGCGCTCTTACTCACTTCGCCACCTAGCTGCCCCTGAAGATGATACCTTTTAAATGATGTTTGTGCTTTCATCTACTTTTTCAGCAACAGCCATGAAAAATATTTGTGAGCTGGAATATATTTTGTAGTTCTTTTCTAGACAGTCAGGGAGGAGGAGACTAGAAAGGTAGATAGTAAAATATCCACCTGTCTTGAAAGTTCTGGTCCCATCCAGGTACTCCAGGTGCTTGAGACATTTCTGGAGCTTCTTTGAGCTCCCTGTCCCCCCTTCTTTCCCATTTTCAAGAAGCCATGTGAAGAGAAGGCTAGTGGATTTCCTTTTTTTTTTTTTTAATAGAAAGCTCCATTCATCATTGGGAGCAGTTTCTTTTTGAGCAATTTCTGCATCAAAGCCTTAGCTGCACACAGGGTATCTCTTCTGAATTCTACATCCTGTCATGCCTGACATGGTGCAGAGCAGCTCTCCTTTGCAGCGTCGCCCAGCTATTCTCTTGTGTTGTTATTGGGCGGGGGTGGGGTGGGTCGTGTGTGTGTGTGTGTGTGTGTGTGTGTGTGTGTGTGTGTGTGTGTGTGTGTGTATGTCTATATTCCTCCCCCCCACTCAATAACGATGGCAACCATTGGAATAAAATGAACCACTTACTAATCACTTTAGTAACCAAGGACATCTGCTTTATACAATACTGAGCCAAATTAGGAATGCTTTCGTGATGTTCAGAAATTGTTTGACAAAGTAAAAAAACAAAACAAAAGAAAAAACCTCATGGTGAATCAGTTGGCTTTCTCACTGATTTTCAACCAGCTGTGTCCTGCTTCCAAACAGCCACCTATTTGTGGCTTTCCAGAATTCTTCAAAATGAACAATACCTCCCATAAATACGTTCTAAAATCTTTTCTAATTTGATAAGGTGCTGGCAGGGATGGAGTTAAAAGCTCTTTCTGTCACCTATCCTAGTTTTTCCCTATTATGATGAAGGAACATATCACTTAGCAGCACTTTGAGAAAATAGGGGCCGTTTCTCACCTGCAGATCTGTCACCAGGCTTCAGTGGGAAAGCTGCTATTAGATCTCACACCAAAAGTTAAAACCCCGAACTTCACCCATTTATAACCTGGTATAAAAAAGTGAAATCTAGCAGAAGATGAATTTGATTTTTAATTTTTCCAGAATGCTCATGGAAAAGGAGGGAGCCAAAGTGCTTTCCACCTTTACTCAAATTTGTTCTCTCTGAAATGATTGTGTTTACTACATATAGGTGTATAGAGAAGGTAAACTTGCAAGTGCTTACATAACTACATACATTAGAAAACCCCTTCATCATTCCTGCATCAAAGCCTGGGCTGCCCATAGGGTATCACTTCTGAATTCCACATCCTGTTAGCCCTGACATGGTGCAGAGCAGCTCCACTTTGTAACCTATTGTTGGAGACCTTTATGTTTGAACCCTTTAAAATGGTTGTGATTCTTTGATACCATTTCTGTTCCTCTTACTGGCCCATTGTTAACATACGACATCAGAAGTATATGACAGGGTAAAGGAAAAAAGGAAATGGCAATGGATAGTCAAGGTACTCATTATATTCAGTTTTTCTGCCAAGCATCTAATGATCTCCAATCAATCAACCAATGGTTATTAAGCACCTTTGGCGTGCCAGCCACTGTGCTAAGAACTGGTTTTGCACATGTTTTGGAATAAATTTAGAGAACTTGGGTTCAAATCTTGCCCTTCATTTAATACTTATGTGACCGTGGTCAAGTCATTTAACCTCTCTCTGATCTTCACTTTTATTAGTTGTAACAAGAGGGTGTTGAATTAGGTGGTCGCAGGGCCATTTCTGCTCTAAATCTGTGTGTGCTCTTATAATGCCCCATTGTAATTCGAGAGAAACTTAAATCAGCTCTCTGGTGATGCAGACATCATGAGACTATCTCAGTAATTGCAGAAGCTTGCTTCACTCGGTCTGTGGTAGCAGCTGCCCTGCCATACTGTAACTAACCTTTCCAAAGCATTCATTACATTGACAGATTACAACCCGAAGCAGTCTAACCATTGAAGTAATTCTGACAAATCCAAAGAGGCTACTAAATCTATCCAGGTGTATATACAAGAACGCAGGGAGCTTTCAAACAAACAAACAAACCAACAAACTTGGGAGAACAAGCGTGGTTCTTGTAGAAAAACTGTACTGACTGCTTTTGTTTTTACATCACTTTCTGTCCTTCACCTGCCCCCCAACAAGCCATCCTCTGTAACAAAGATTTTTTAAAAAGAGGAAAAGCAGTCCAGAAAAACAACCAGTCTAGCAACCTTGTCTAGCAATAGACATGATACTCCACATTCATGGTACCCCCAACCAGAGCAAAGAAAGGACAGGAAGTTGTTCTCATTGTAGTCTAGTTGTATCTGACTCTTGGTAACCTCATGGTCTCTCAAAGTCTATCCAAGCTTATGTTATTTCCATGATACTATCTACATTTTTGCAGCTCTCCTCTGGGACTAAAATTGGTCATTGTAATTATTGACGATTTGATTTCTTTGTGGTGGTGGTGGTGTTTGGTTGTTGTTGGTGGTGTTTGGTTGGTGGTGGTGGTGGTTGTGGTTGCCGCTGCTGCTGCTATTGCTGTCTATATTGTTGTAATCATGCTGTATAATATTTTTTCAGGTTCTGCTAACCGTATTTTGCATAAGTACCTCCAGATCTTTTCCTATTTTTCTCTGAATGCTTCATAGTTACCATTCCCAAAAAGTGCAATAACATTTCATTACATTCCTGGGCCATAATTTGTTTAGCCATTTCCCATTAGATGTGGTACAGTGGATAGAGCATTCGACTTGGAATCAGGAAGACTCATCTTTATGAGTTCAAATTCAACCTCAGATACTCAATAGCAGTGTGACCCCGGGCAAGTCACTTAACCCTATTTGCCTCAGTTCCTCATCTGTAAAATGAGCTGGGGACGGACATGGCAAACCAGTGGAGTATCTTGGCCAGGAAAACCCCAAATGGTGTCTCAGAGAGATGAACACAAATGAAAAATGACAACAGCAACAAAACTTGGATTAACTGAGATAATACATGTAAAATACTTTTACTAACCTTTAAGCCCTATATACCAATTTTTGATATTATAAATAACAATATATCATTATTGTAATATACTTTTGTTATACCGAAGCACTATGTAAATGCTATCTATTTTGTTATAATAGATATTAATGCCTGTTATAACATATGCTTAATATATTATGTATCCCAGTTCTTTGGCATCATAAAAAGTGCTACAATGAGTATTTTGGCATATATGGGACATTTTTATCCCCTGAATCTTTGACCTTATTGGAATATAGGCCTCACAGTGGATTTTCAGGGTCCAAGGGTATGCACATGTTAGTCAAAATGTTTTACAGAGTGACTGAGCCAATTCACAGACCCACCCACACTTCATTAGTGTAACAGGCATGGTTGTTAATATGTGATTTGGAGAATGATCTTCATGCCACCCTGTATTCATTAAAGAAAAGATCAATATAAATTAGGTATTTCCTTTCTGACAAAGGTGAAGATTAAAATCACTGTGGACTGGAAGAATTTCAAGTTGAAGGATTCCTGGAGGGTTATTCTTGTACAGTTTAATATTAAACTTATTACAAATGTTCTTAAGGTTTTCCAAAAGACTTTTAGCTCAGAAGGAATTTTTGCATTAAAAAAGTAGAAATAAAGCCAAATGTAATTATAAATGGCAATGTAGCACCTATTTGAAACACTTAGAAATTATTTCTGATTAAGGGCCATCTCATGGGCAAGGCAATAAGCAGCTACAACTTTATGAGCTGTCAAGTGGAGTTTGAGGTTAAGAGAGATTTTATCTATTTATAATTAAATCTAATAATTACTTTCTGTTACTGATCCTCTTAGCATTTAACTGGTTCATTCATGCCCATTTTAGGAATCTTCTGTTTATTCACAACAGATACAATCCAAGTGCACATAAAGCAGATTTCATTC
This sequence comes from Gymnobelideus leadbeateri, assembly GCA_011680675.1. Lineage (NCBI taxonomy): Eukaryota > Metazoa > Chordata > Mammalia > Diprotodontia > Petauridae > Gymnobelideus > Gymnobelideus leadbeateri. The sequence goes on from WOXC01007087.1 coordinate 1,320,262, forward strand.
ATTCTTGGCTAGTTTAGTCCATATGGCTTCATTTGCAACAGAAAGCATTTGCCCAGGCCATTACATTTGATGGTTTTAGGTTCAATAGCCCCTCTTCTGGATCTGACCTGATCAGTGGTGGAAATGACAAGGAACATTGCAAAATGTAATGTGGGCACCTCTGGGTCTCAAAACTCTGAGGATCATTAAACTGAATAACCATTGAACAGTCATAGTCAGAATACCCAGAGTTAAAGAATGACCTGTGATGTTGCTAGCACTCAGGCTCCCAACTCACTTCAATTGTGGGGATATATGGCAAACCTTCTATGGACTAGAAATCTGCATTTTTAAAATGTCCACTTTTAACTTGAAATGTGGGGGGAAATCGCTGTGAGTACATAATATAGCCTAGGGAGAAGGGGCAAGGTGAGGATTAGTGATTCAATAAAAACAGAATTTCACAGAGATAACCAAATGGCCCAGTGACTATGATAGCTCATCTCTTACAGCAATAATCCCCTAAGATATTAGATCCTACGCTTCCTTAGAAAAACACCAGTAGACTGATGATCTATTATCTAATAATGTGTTTTCTTCATTTTAAGTTACTTTAAAGTGACATAATGATCCAGTGTTGATGCAATTAAAATAGTGATAGTAATATTTTGTCAAATAGCCTGTCACCTTTTAGTTTCTCTAACCCACCTCCTTACTTTGTCACTGTAGCCCTAAATCCCAGCTGTCCCTATTAAAGTGTCTGCTTGTCTCCCGAAACTCATTTATACTATTTGTTTTTGATGACTTCCTTGGCAACTTAATTTATGGGTCTGCTATTTTTCAAATAGAAAGTAATCCTCTGTGCTTACTCTAAATTTCCTGTTTTTTAAGTCACAGACTTTGAATTTTTTAAAACTTTCATTGGTGTAAAGAGATAATTTCATCTTCTTTTTATTGAGGCCCTCTTATAATTTTTAGTGCATTAGATTTCCTCAGAGATTTCTTTCCATCTTCCTTTTTTCACTTTACAGATAGTATTATAAATCCTACCACTAATGGTGACTGCATTACATTTCATATAGCCCAGGAAAACCATAATGTAGTCTCTGAAAAACAGAGTCCAATTTAGGCTAGCTGATTTAAGATGACTGGGGTCTTGAAGGGGAGTAACAGTGTTCTATAACACATTTCATATTCTCTGTTCCTCTATTTTTCCATTACTCCATCTTCAAGGCTTTTTCCATCATGACCTACAAAATTCAGATCCTAGTAGAAATAAATATAGCCTATCTAATAAGCAGTAGTCTTTCTTTATTACACTTACCTACATTTGATCATTTAATATTTTGAGACACCCAACACTATAGGCCTTGGGAGAATGGATCATAATATAAAGTACACTTGGAATGTCTCTAGAGATTTCCAAGATGCTACTGGATATTAAAAAGCAAACATTCCAGATATGATAGCAATCCTTCCCTTAGTTAAGTCTGGCATTTAAATGATATTGATTCATAAAATGGAATGGACTGGAATGAAAATAGGAATCTTTTAAGGTTTGGATAAACTTAATGAAGTAGCAGTAATTTTATGTTTCTGGAGTACCTTGCAATCATTTGTTGCTTCATTTTCGCTATATTTATTAGGTCCATCCTAGTGTATTTCTATATAGATTATGTGATGTAGTGAAGAGAGGCCTTGAAACCAGTAAGACATATGTTCTAATCCTTCCTCTGAAATATCCTGGTTTTATGATGCTCTCAGCCCTCTAGACAATTCTCTAACTCTTGCATAATTGTACCATGCATAATTTCCTCTGTATTGCTAAGGTAAGTTTCTTCTCTGCAGAGTTCCTAGACCACTGAAATCATAGATCTAGTCTGAATCTAGATAGATCCCTATCTAGTATTTTCCTAGTACTGAACCATTGGAGATATAAAATTATTTGTTCAAGGCCAGTCTGAACACCTACCTAAATAGATGATCCAAGATTGTTTCAGAATCTCATTCTTATAGTTATTCTTCTAATTACCTCCAATACTTCCCTGATTACTTACACACACACACACACACACACACACACACACACACACACACACACTCATGTGTATAAATCTTTCTTGGCTCATTTATATACTACTACTTATGTCTAAGTGTGAAAATATATATTGAAAATTCTGTTAGAGATAGATAAATGGTTCACCAAACAGATTAGCTGGAAAGCTTAATCAGTTTGCAAAAGGTATATATTGCATTTCCTCAATAGAAATTCTTGACCAAATTGTAAATTCACTGAAAATACAGTTTAAAAGGAGGAAAAAGCATGTTGAACATCAGAATAATTGACACATTTTTAAAAAATCTTTTCTGTGTTGTTTCATTCGTATCCATGCAGAGTCAAACAATTTACATGGAGGCCCTCATCGTGTAGGTGGACTCCCTGGGTTGCATTTGCAAGTAGACATGCATGAGATTTGCAAAACCAAATGGCCTGGCTATGGTAGGGTCTTCTACTACTGGAGCTGGAGCATCCACATCCATGAGATCACAGACCCATCAAAGAATCAAGAAGGGAATTATTAACATGATTCCTAGGAAGTAAAAGGTCATTAAAAACAGCCAGCCAACCAACCAATGTCCTTTAAAGAGCTCTAAATCTTCTTGCATTTGGATTACACCAAGAATATTGATTGCCAGGAGATAGCTCTTGCAATCTATCATGGATATGGCATACTTGGGTTTCTGGGAAGATATGCCCCATGAAACTTTTGTAGCACTATTCATATGTAATTTTAAGTTCTTATGGTCATCTCTCTGTACTTGAGTTAGGATTTGGCTAGCTGTTGAGGCACACCCTGGGATTAATAAATCCCTCTAAATGCTGGCTTTGACCCATCATCACTAGAACCATCAAGGAAAGTCTAATGGTTTCATGTAACGCATGCCACTGACTTTATGCACCAAAAATCTTTCCCCACACACCAAATTCCCAAGGCACTTTTCATAGCTTCATCCAAGCAAAAGATGACTATAGACACACAAAGTAAGATGTTTTTTAGCCTATTACCTTGTGATTAGCAGGCATGAGTTGTTTCTTTTAATGATAGTGAAAAATAAAATGTTATAAGTGAGCTATCTGCTACCAAAAATTGGAGCTTCACAATAAAATGGCTCTAGTGATTTCTTCAGGGAAATAAAGAGCTCCATGGTGAGAGGGGGGAGGTAATTAAAGGTTTGGCCCAGGGATGTAGTTTTGCAGCTGGTTGGACATAAAAGCCAGCATTCCTGAATGTGTAGTTCTTAATGAAAGATGGGGGCTTTTACTAATTCAGAAAGAATATTTTGAAGAGACTGAGTGAGTATTTGAGGTGCTTTTTAGTTGTCTTTATTTATATGAGTTTCTTCTAAATGTAAAGACAAAAGGAAGTGAAGGACTGGCTCCTAGCAAGAGAGTCTCCATTTGTTATGAACATTTTGGATTTTTTTTTCTTTTTGTTTTTTGGAGGCCAGTTGGGGTTAAGTGACTTGCCCAAGGTCACACGGATCGTGTGTGTGTGTGTGTGTGTGTGTGTGTGTGTGTGTGTGTGTTAAGTGTCTGAGGCCAGATTTGAACTCAGGTCCTCCTGACTCCAGGGCTGGTGCTCTATTCACTGTGCTACCTAGCCGCCCATAGTTTTGGATTTTTATGGGGCATATACACCAATTTAATTATTCAATATTTTATTATTTGGTTATTGGATTATCTGGGTCTCTCTTGTATATATTTTAAAACTTTCTTTGCTAATAACCCTTTACAAGGTCACACAGGTTCTACGGTAGAAATTAAACTTACCTCTTGTCCCTCTGCATTCTCACCCTTTGGTAATCTAATTTACTTCTTTAGCCTCTGCAATCAAACTATGACTTCACAGATGACTCAAAATATATATATATATATATATATATATGTATATATATATACATATATATATATATATATATATTCCTAGCCTTATTTCTAAACTTAAGACCAGCTATATTTCCCACTGGCAAAAGGAACTAAACACATCTAAATCCAAGCTGCTTATCTTTCCCTATAACTTGCTCTTTATTCCCATTATTTCTGTCTGTGGTACCATTATTTACCTGGTTTCCCACATTGGAAACACTGGAGTTCTTTAGACTTTCCAATCTCTCTTACTTCATATATTCAAGAAGAGTGACCATAGAATCATAGATTTGGAACTGTAAGGAAACTTAAAGGTTGCTTGGTTCAACCCTCTTCATTTTATAGTTGTGAAAACTGGAGTCTGGGGAGGTTTAGTGCCTCGGGCTTAATAAATGAATGTTGATTTTTCCTGTCTTTTTTTTATTCAGGTCTAATCCCCCTATTTGACTGTTAACTCCATTAGGGCAGGGATTGAGTCTTGCTTGAACCTAACATCTTGCCCAGTTCCTTTAAGCAGTAGTTTATGTACAGTAGATGTTTACCACATTTTTGTTCAATTTAATTGAGTTGAATTGAAATTAAAATCAGTCCATTTTTCTTCTTATTCCAAAAGACTTGCTGGGTACCTAATTGTTTAAATTAAGTTCTGGGTTGTTTGGATTGTTTTCAGTAACTGAGATAGTTCTTATGATCCCCTCCCACAGATGTTCAAAAGTTGGGCTTAATAGCCCTGTATGTACTTAAAAAAAATTGAAGACAAAGAGTTACAGTAAGGTAGACTGTCAACTGAAAAACACACCTACCTACTCTAGCTTTAGTAATGTCTAAATTTCCACAAGACTTCACAGCATAAAAATGAAAATAAGCCCCCTTCATAATTCAGCAAATACGATCAACAGAGTTATATTGCCAGAAAAATCAACATGGTTCCAAATACTCTAGAGATTGTACATTAAACAATGACAAGGCCCAATGAAATTGTCTTTCTGTTATAAGTTTTCAAATGCAGAAAGTTATAGCTCATTCAAGACCTAATATCCATAATGCTTTCTGACAGCAGCAAAATCATTCTACTGCCAAAAGGCTTAAAGGAAAAGTAGTGCTAAGTGCTTTCCTACATTTAGCAAGGTGGGGGTTGGGGGATGGGGATAGGGAGGAGAATGACATAGAGATATCTATTAATGCGTATTAAAAGGGCAGTATGCTCCAGAGAAATAGGACCATGGGATAGAACCAGAGACTTTGCATTTCTAAGCATACATTCAAGGAGTTTATCATTTGCTTTGACACAGTAGATGAAACGTTAAACCTAGTGTTAGGAAGACCTGAGTTAAAAACTGACCTGAGATACTTATTGGTTGTGTGATCCTAAGCAAGTCACTTAACCATTGTCTATCTCAGTTTCCTCAACTGTAAAATGGGGATAATGATATTTCCCAGGGGAGTTGTGAGAATATTTAAAAAGCACTCAGCATGGTGCCTTATATATAGTAGACACTACATAAATGCTTTTTCTTCCCTTTTGCTTTTCAAAAAGATATACGTAGCACCCAATTTTTCCTTCTTCAATTGTTTTCCAATTGTATCTGACTCTTTGTGACTCCATTTATTGTGATACTAGAATGGTTTGCCATTTCTTCTCCAGCTTATTTTACAGATGAGGAATTGAGGCAAACAGTTGACTGCCCAGGATCACATAGATAGTAGGGGTTTATGCTGGATTTGAACTCAGGAAGATGAGTCTTCCTGACTCCCAGCCCAGTACTCTATTCATTGTGCCACCTAGCTGCCAAGCTTTTCCTTACCTAACTGCTAAACTAAACAAGGAGGTTACTAAATCATCCAGAAAGTTATCACCAGCAATAATTAGCCTATCTGGAGCAGTGGTTCTTAACCTGGGGTCTGTGAACTTGTTTTAAAAAAATATATTGGCAACTATTTCATTTCTTTTGTATTTTGTCCTATGTATTTTATCTTGTGCACTTAAAGACAACATTGTAAGAGAGACTCATGATATAGAACAGGTAAAAAACCCCAAAGAGTTAATGGAAATAATGGTGAATCAACCTCAACTGAGAATTTACATATGACAGAACAAATACCATAATGTAACAAAGCATATGTTTAGAGAACTGGCCTCAGATGGAGTCAGGACAACCTGAGTGAAAACCTCTGGTATGTCCCTAGGCAAGTTATTTAACCTTTTAATGATCCAAACAACTTGCAAAGTCTGTGGATTGGAAATCATCTACAGATTTCCATTAGTAGAGGTTTCCTCACTGGGGAGGTTCCTACACCTCTTTCCCCTGAATGGCCAGTCCCCCCAAAAGAATAACTGTCAATTATAAACCTGAAAAGAGTCCACAGAGGGTGCATCTGCACCATATCACCAGATTCAGAAATCATTTAAGATAATGAAGGAGGCAAGCAGACATCTGTTGTTTCCCTTATGATCTAACGGTATATTAATGCATAATTCCACCAAGTAAACCTGTCAGCGCACAGAGATCCACTGAGGAAAGGTAAGTAATAAGTGACTGGGTTCTCCATAGACTTTGTATAGTCAAAAAGAGTTTAACTGGAGGAGTTCTACCCAGCCACCTATACTCACTTCTTTAAATATCTTATTATATATAACCTTAGATTGCATAGTGCCTTAGAGATCACCCCCCCAAAAATCCTTTTACCAATTAATTCATTTGATCTTTTTATTTGACTCTCGGAGGAGGGTAGGGATGGTATTGTTGCTCCCATTTTACAGGTGAGGAAAGTTTGGCCCAAAGGGACTGTGATTTGCCCATGATCTCACAACTAGTGAGAGACAAAATTAGGTCTTTAAACTTCAAAGTCAGTACTCTTTCTACCATGCTACCAGCAAGGTGGTGAAGTGGTTGGAGCACTGGACCTAATGCCAATTCAAAGAACTGAGTTCAAATCCAGCCTCAGACACTTAGCAGCTATCTGACCCTGGACAAGTCATTTAATGTCTGTCTGCTTTTGTTTCCTCATCTGTAAAGTGCAGATAGTAATCACAACTACCGCACAGGGTTGTTGTGAAGACCAAATGAGATGACATTTGGGAAGTGCTTAGCACAGTGTCTAGAGCATAGAAAGCACTTAATAAATCCTTATTTCCTTCTTTTCTTCACCCCAACCTCTTAGAAGCACTTTGGCAGCCATCGTAAGTGAGTTGGGATTTCCTTAAACCACTGATCCCATCTTCAAATGCAAGAAAAATGGTACACACATACTGTTAGACATCGTTATTGTTATATGCATATTGTGCGTACACAATATACACAACTCAGATCTCAATAACAGGCTATAATATAGAGGATAGAGAAGCCTTGCGCACACTGAACAGTTTGCCAGTTTGTGGTATTACATTAGTAGTAGAAGTAATCTACTGAAGGGCAGGCAGGGGCTATATCTTTCCAAAAATAATTTTATTGCTATAATTTGTTTTCACATTACCTTTCATTATTATATATTTCTCACAGATGATGAAAATAAGGCATAGTATTAGTGGTTGCTAACACTTACATAGTGCTTACTGTGTGCCAGGCACTTTACAATTATTATCTTATTTTAGCCTTACCACAACCCTAGGAGGTAGGTGCTATTATTGTTCCCATTTTATAAATGAGGAAACTGAAGCAGAGGTTAAATGACTTGCCCAGGGTCACACAGCTAATAAATGCCTGGGGCAGGATTTGAATTCAGGACTTCTTGATTCCAGACCTAGCACCCTAATCATTGTGCCACCTAACCAGCCAGAAAATCCAGTACAACAGACATCTCAACTCATGTCTCATCTCAGCTATTTTTTCCCACATGCTACCTTTGTTGTTGGTTGTTTTTATTAGCTTAGAAATGCCCTCTTCGTTGTTCATTTAATTGCTTTATATCACTGAAATATCAGGATTCTTTTCCTATAGATTATAAAAGTGCCAGCCCAATTCCATTTGTATGCATTTTGCTAAGGATATTTTTGTGTGTGCTTAAAGCTTAATATCACTGTTGTTTTCCCTGATGCTTGAGTTAACTCTACCCCACAGGGCATGTTACTCAGTAAAGAAGCAAAGGGAATGGTAGCCCCAGAGCAGCATTCAAACCAAATGGTAACAACTGAAACACAAGCATTTTCTTGACTCCTTTTCTTCTGGCTCTAAAAAATACGATATGTTCAAAAAGCCTATGTTTTGATACTATTCCTAAGCCTTCTGCTTATACATAGTTAAAAAAAAACAGAATAAATGTACTTTCAGGTGCCCTAAATGCAGACCAGTTTGCCACAGGGGCAGTAAGATAGCCAGGAAATCAATAGTTGCCTCAGAAAAAAAGCGTTTCTTGGAGCTTTCAGAAAACTGCAAGCAAGGTTTCAAATACACCTAGATCTGCCCTGCCATGAGCTCTGGTATCTTAGCTTCTTGCATCCCCCATTCTGATCTGTGATTGCATCAATATGGGGGAACTCTCCAGTCTAGAAACTCCCTCCACTAAAATAGATTGACCTTCAGTCCTCTGTAACTTAGAGTCTTAGAGAGGGACCTGGGGCACTAAGGCAGGATGTGATTTGCCCAGCATCACAAAGCCAATATATGTCAGAAGCATGCCTTCCTTCCTCTAGGCCAGTTTTCTCTTTACTAAGCCATGCTATCTCTTTCTCTCTTTTATTTCTTCTCTTTTTCATGACTAAGACATCTTTATTTGTATTACAAAAAATATATTGTTAAAAAAATCCCACCTTTCTCAGTAAGCATATTTAATATGCTAATTTTGTATAATAATTTTTCAGTGTGCACCTCTTATTCCTATTAAAAAGGCTTCATTTCAGGCATGTAGCCTATATTTGGATCATTACCTTAACTTGGTCGTATAAGTGTAAGTGGGGGAAGAGGTGGTTTCCACAATTCCCCTTTCAATTAATGTAATGTCATTAGTGTAAAGGTTTGATGGAGTTTTAAAGGGGGAAATAGGATGAGCCATAGCCCATGATCTCTTTTCCATGTAACCTTTTTGATTGGAATAAGAAAGAGAAGGGCTGATGGGCTCACCAAACAAGCTAAACTGCCTCTGGCTAGCTTTAAATAACTAACTGGGGAATTTCTGCAGATAGGATTCCAGAGGAGACCGTCCCAGTGGTATAAGATTTCACTTCTCTAAGTTGAGAACATTCCAGTTTAGCTAAGACCCTGTGAGGGAAATCATCTTGGAAGGAGGAAGTAGTTTCATTCAAATCATGAGAGAGAGAGAGAGAGAGAGAGAGAGAGAGAGAGAGAGAGAGAGAGAGAGAGAGAGAGAGAGAGAGAGAGAAAGGAAAGATGGGAGGGAGGGGAGAGAGAGATTGATGGATTGATCATAGGCAGGTATCAAAGGGAGAATTGAAGATGATCTGAAAAGAGAATTAGAGGTAGGTAGAGTCTCCACTTTCATTCTCCACACTTTAACAGATCTGTTGCTTACCCACAAAATAAGAAAAAAAGAGCTCTAGGTCAGACTAATAGGGACGTGTGTTATTGTGAGTTAGAGTACCCCATTAAAAATGGCCCTAGGCACTGGGTACAGTAGGATGTCATTTATATTAAAATACCTGCGGTCAGTTTGGGCTCTCTCATTTTAAGCTCTCTAAGTGGTTTCCAAATGTTAATTGCTGTAGCCTCACTGTCCCCTGAAAGGGCAGGCCCATAGGCAAGAATGTGACTTGAGGCTCAGGAGGGATTAAGTGAATCAATTGAGGGGTGGGGTGGCAGAAAGCAGTCAAGGGGAAAGAAAAGGATGGTGGGATTCTCTGGTCCCTGGCCATATACGTAGGCCCCTTTCCTATAAGCAATGCACCCTCTTGTGCTCTTGCATAATGCACGGTGACATTATTATACACCCCTCTCAAATGAAAATGCTATCTTTTTTTCTGCCAACTGTGCTGTTGAAGCCTATGAATTAGTAGTTATTTTGAAAAAATTTGTATTCAGCTTTTATATTAACCTGTGCACCTCATTGCTGCTCAATCTCCTGTCTCTAATATGTCATTTTTATACATGGCATGAAATAGTGGGGGGTCAGAAGCCAGGACTGAGTGTATTCTTTGTACATCATGTTTCTTCTGGTCTGTCAGAAGAATTGAACTCTCATCTATTAAAAATCCATTTCTTCTGGCTTGACTCCACTAAACCATAGTTCAGAACATATCAAACAGAAGGCTGATTTTTAAAAATTAAAATATAATTGTACTAATGCCCAGGAAATGTTCCACAAGAAAGACCTTTGCCATTTTAAGAAATGTTATAAATATCTACAGATATTCATTGTCCTGATCAAGGGATAACAGGTTCTTTAAATCACTGACTTCCCCAGCAACGATTACCTCTTTAAAATTTCATCTTCTTGCTTTCCCTCCTCCCTACTAAGAACTTCTTCTTAGTTGGTTGGATATAGAAGGATTGGATTGGATATAGAAGGTTGGATATAGAAGGTTGTCCCAACCATGGAACTTTCCCACTAGGGAATGAAGGAATATGAGGAATCCATAGCAGCAGGTAACATGAAGACCAGAACATACTGGTTTGGTTTGTGTGGAAAGGTCTTGGCTTTGGCTTGTAGGCTCAGAGATTGATTCCCCCCAAATCATCTTTTGAGTCAATAACAAATATTTACTGAATTCTGACTGTTGAGTTACTGTGCAGTACTGTGGTTTTGGGGTTAGGAGCTAGGTTCCAATCCCAGATTTTCTATTTACTTGTCTATATGACCTTGGGGGCAATTAGGGAGTCAGGAGGACTTGAGTTCGAATGCAGCCTCAGACACTTATTAGCTGTGTGATCCTGGGCAAGTCACTTCACCATGTTTGTCTCAATTTCCTCATCTATAAAACCAGCTGGAGAAGAAAATGGCAAACCACTCTAGCATCCTTGCCAAGAAAACTCCAAATGGAGTCATGAAAAGTTAGACATGAGTGAAAATGACTCAACAACACACAACAATGTGATCTTAGGCAAGTCAATTTGCTTCTTTTGGCTCCAGGGCCCTAATTTATAAAATGAGACATTTGAACTCATTGCCTTCCAAGGTCCCTCCCTTCCAGCTCCAAATCCATGGTCTCATGATCCTAAGTTCATATTCCATGGTGTTACAAAGAAATTCCTGCCATCAATGAGCTTATATTCTCATTATGGAAACAGCAGGAGATCAGGCTAAAACTTAAGTCCAGATGAGACAGAAAAAACAGTTTAATAAAACAATACAGGAAAAGTCACAAAGGCAAGATATGATTAACTAAGGAATGAATAGTCCTGATAATAAGTGCTTAATTTTCCTATTTTCTTTCAATAGGACACTGTCTGCAGTAACTTAAAGCACATTAGATTTTTAATTGAATTTTCCCGTGCCAGTTTTTACTTCCTCTCATCTTTTCTTCCTCGACCTCTCCTACTGTTACCTTCTTTCTTCTACTTTCTATTTTTAATTCTGCAATATCTAATGCGCCTTGTTTAAAATTCTCTATACAGCACTAGAGAATACTTGGAAATGGAAAAATAGAGGCACTTTCTCCAAATAGTGTATTATTCAACTGACTCAGCATTATCTATCCATAAAGCATAGGACTGTTAGTTACCTAATTATGTGGAGGGTTATGAAGATAAAATAGGACTTCTTTTTCAAAATGCTACCAGCCTACTTTGCATTAGAGAGAGAGAAAAATTACATATTTGGAAGACAGTATAATTCCAAAGTAAGTAGAACTAAGAATCCTAAGCAGGATAACTTCCTGAGAGTCAGGGTTGCTGGAAATTTGTATGAATTGTCAAAGGACCATGAAGTCTCTCATTGTAAGGATCTTTAAGAAATGTGTAGACATCCTTCAGTGTCAGATGGTTTAGGACAGGGGTGGGTAACCTGTGACCTCGAGGCCATATGTGACCTTCTAGGTCCTCAAATGCAATCCTTTGACTGAATCTAAACAAATAAGGGGATTTGTTCTGTGAAGTTTGGATTCAGTCAAAGGACTGCACTTGAGGACTTGAAGGGACACATATGGCCTCAAGGCTGAAGGTTCCCCACCCCTGGTTTAGGAAGAGTCCCTCTAGAGACTCAAGAATACCTTTTCCACAAGAATACTTATTTAAGAGGCTTGCCATCTCTTAACATGTACTATGTTATGGACAGGCAGCAGTATTAAGGGGGGGATTTAAATCAGAGAGGAGGGAATGTCTACTAATATTTGTTATCCTGTCAGTAATAACATAAAATGTTCATGCTCATTGACTGAAACCACTACAAAGTTGACTTATCCCCAAGAGACAAGGTCATCCCTAACATAGTAAATAATAAAATTTATACATCCAGCCTTAAAAAAATAACTTACTGGCCTTTTTCAATAGCAGTGTCTACATTTAAGCCAACATACACGTGAAAACTGATAATTTATTCTATCTCCCAGTATTCTGATGCTTAGTATCATCTAGACTGGGGTGGAGGGGGGGACCTTCAGCCTCGAGGTCACATGTGGCCTTCTAGGGCTTTGAATATAGCCCTTTGACTGAATCTAAGTTTACAGAACAAATTCTTTTATTAAGGGGGTTTGTTCTGTAAAGTTTGGATTCAGTCAAAGGGCCGCACTTGAGGACCCAGAGGCTGCAGGTTCCCCACCCCAACTAAACAAATCATTATTGGTGAATGTCTGTTTCTCTTCTTTCAGTATAGTATGGATATAGCTATTGTGTTCATTAGAACCTTATTATTAGGTATTGTTTTTAACAAGACAGAGAGGTTTCAAGTGCCACTTTATGTTACCTTGGAAAAACCTGAGGGGCACAAAGTGTGGGGTAGAAGCTCCTACTCACAGTCCTGGGGTCAGGGAGAAAGACTTGAAGAGCCCTGCTGATGAGGCCCCTCATCCCTGATTCAGTCCCAGCTCTCTGTGTTCCCTAAGTCAAAAGACTTGGAAGTAAGGGAATCAGGTGTGGTTAATGCAATTACTAATCTCAACCTTGGGCTATGGTAAATTAGAAGAACAGGACACCCAGACAATCCTGAAATATGTCTGGTGTCATGAGAACAAAGTAGAACACAGCCGGAAGGGATGAAGTAACCCTTTATATAATGCCGACTGCGTGCCTGACACACACTGTGCTAAGGACTTTATAATTATTCTCTCATTTGAGCCTCACAACCCAACCACGCTGGTGCTACTGTTAATCTAATTTTATAGTTGTGGAAAAAATGGAGGGGAGATGCTTACCCAGTGCAAGAGTGGTCAGGCAGGATACACACATGTGGGACAGTCTGGGGTCCTGGGTGGAGTCTGTGGGGAAAATAGGGTGAGCTTTTGTAGGGTTCTTACTTGGATCAAGCAAGTCTAGGCATGGGGGTAGAATAGGGATCATGGGAGTTTGGACATGGGATGTTCCAGGTTCAAGATTGATGCTGCCTCATGCAGAGGGGAAATTGGCTGCTTGGTGATATGACAGATGGGCTTTGGACCATTTCTGCTTCTCTTATTTTGACAGACTGACAGGTTTTATTCTATTTTTTAACCCTTCCCAGGGACAAGTAGAGGAGGCTACTCATGTGTTTTTCTTCTTTTCTACTCCATAGGGTCTAGCACACTACTAAGCAAGCAGAAGGTAATTGGCTCAATGCCTAGAGCACCTAGCCCAGAGTCAGGAAGTCCTGAGTTCAAATCCAACCTCAGACACTTACCAGCTGTGTGACCTGGGCAAATCACTTGACCTCTGCCTGCCTCAGTTTCCTTATCTACAAAATGGGAATAATAATAGCACCCACCTCTCAGTGTGGTTGTGAGGATCAAATAATATAAAAATCGTAAAGCATTAAGCACAGTGCCTGACACATAGTAAGTGCTATATTTGTTCTATAGTTAGCATATAGTAGGTGAATGTTAGCCTTTACTACTACTACTGCTACTACCCCCACCACTACTACCCCCACCACCACTACTATTACTGCTACTGCTGCTGCTACTACTACTACTACTACTACTACTACTACTACTGCTACTACTACTACTACTACTACTACTACTACTCCTGAGTAATTAGGGGTTGGGAACTATTGGGAATCATTAAAAATATGTTGTCCTCAGAGACATTTAGTCAATTTATTGAATTGAACACCTGTCTTACTCTTTTAATCAGCCTACATTTGTGATTACCCATCTTTCTTAGATGTAGAGTTGAGCAGTAAACTCTCCTTTGCATGTTCTAACAAAGAGGAATTATAGTTTAATGATTTACAAAAATGTGGTTGTTGGCTTGAAAGGAGAGTAGTAAAGTGATTAAAAAGCTACATGTAATTTTAAATAGAAAATATGATTTAAGCGGGAACAAAATAATTTTGATACTAATGTAACACTGTACATATATGCATATGAATGTTGTGAAAAAATGTAGGTTTATTGTTCTAGAGCTGGTTAGGATAACATCCCAAATTAACCTGATTATTTACTGTTCCATGTAATCCTAAATTCCAGAAAACTTCCACTCACCTGAATAACATTGCTAAATTGAAATGTTCATAACCAAGACGAGGAACATTTTTTGAATGTGCTTTTGGTTGCCTTTTATTAGGAATTGGGTGGGTAGAGTAATGGGTAGGGGACCAGATCTCAAGTCAGGAGGACCTGAATTTAAATTCAGCCTCTGATACTTACTAGCTGTGAGACTCTGGGCAAGTCACTTAACTATGTTTGCCTCAGTTTCCTTATCCCACACTTGCATTTTGTCACAGTGGGGAAGTAAAATGAACTGGAGAAGGAAATTGCAAACTACTCCAGTATCTTTGCTAAGAAAACTCCAAATGAGGTCATCAAGAGTCAGACACAACTAAAACAACTGAACCACAACATGTTAGGAATTAAGATATTAGTAAACTTTAACACTCATACAAATTGTATCTAAGTCATGCATCCCCTAACTTCATATATGTCTTAAGAATGATCAATAATCTCAAATAACTGATTCTGCAACTATCAATCCTTATAAGGGCAATTACCTTTTATCACCTAATTTTTTCTTGGTTGTTTCATTAACTAACTGAAGACCTTGGGAAAGGCACTAATTAATATAAGCCTCAGTTTCCTCATCTATAAAAAGTAGTTGGACTATCAGGGGTGGGGAACCTGCAGCCACATGTAGCCCTCTAGGATCCCAGGTGCAGCCCTTTGACTGAATCAAAGTTAAAGTCAAAGTCAAAGGGCTGCATTGAGAACCTAAAGGGCCACATGTAGCTTTGAGGCCACAGGTTTACCCTCCCTGGACTAGATAATTTCTGAAGTCCCTCCCTAAAATTAATCATGATAACATTTTCCCTCTAAAATTCATTTATTTTTTAATAATTAGCAACAGTAATATGGTGGCATCATCCCTGCTATTGTGGGAGGCTAAGGCTGGCACATCAATGAATTCAGGTGTTCTGAACTGGATGAGGGCTAAAGTTAATCAGGTGTCTTCGCTAAGTCCTATGGCAAAACAGTAAGTCTTCAGAAGTCAAGGGTCACTAGACTGCCTAAGGAGGAGTGAACTGGTCTAGGTCAGGAAATGGAACAAGTTAAAACTTCTATGCTTATAAGTTAGAATTAGTCCAGTGAGATGTAGTATTTACTTCCTGGACAAGATAGGAAGACCTATTCTCAAGATAAATAAATGAATGAATGAATGATTAAATAAATAAAAGTTTAAAAGGTATAAACACTAGACTAGAGTCAGGAGACCTGATTTTTGATACTGGCTCTGTCATCAACCAGAACTGTGACTTCAAACAAATCATTGAATTTATCTGGGTATCTTTGATTCTTTATTTATAAAATGAGAGAATTGGGTTAAGTTACCTTTATTGTTCCTTCCAACTCTTAAAAAAAAATTCTGAGTATATTCCTAGCAGCTGCCATTGTTGAATGATATACATCTCATAAGCCTAAGAACCTTTTATAAAATTTGAAGACAGAAAGGATGTTCCCAAGCCAGTTAGTCCACTGAATCTGTGGTATTTTTGTCACACTGGGGAAATGCCCCCTACCAATGCCAGTGATCTGGAACATAGTGGTCTTAAAGAGTTGCCTAAGTCTCAGAAGTTAAGTGAGTAGCCTGTGGATACATGGCTGCTGGGGTCAGAGGTTGAATTTGAATTCAGATTTTTTGGGTCTAGCACCTCTATTCACTCTGACACATTACCTATTCAAATTACTGTAAGACTTTATGGAAGAAAATGATTAGCAGACATTCAATAACATAGTATATTGGGGCAGGAGGAACAGGGACACTCCTTGGTCTTCCCAACCTCAAGTGATATTATAGCCACTATTGGCCAAGGGTTGCCTTTGCCACTTGTCTTTGTTAAGCCTTCTACAAGCCAGGCTCACCTCCAAGCTGGTGAGTACCAGATAAATAGCAAGGTCATGAATGTTTTTGTTGTCAGGGGCAACACAAACCTTTCTAGCCTCCCCTATGCCTCTGTTAGATAAACACGCTCATTTCAAAAACAAAGAGGCAATTTAGTCCAGTGGAAAGAGCACTGGACTTGAACTCAGTTAAGACCTGAGTTCAAAGATGGCATCTGTCATATATCATATACATATCATCACAAATGTCAAACTCTCACAATCATCTGCAAAATTCTGGGGTGGATTTTGAACCAGATTAAAATGTAATTAGGAAATGTTTAACAAAAAAATTAAAATACAATAAAACATAGATAAGATTAATTTGTGGTTTGCTAAGTCAAGATGTCACCCAGGGAAACAATTGATTCCACTGATACAAATCACTTCACCTTGCTGATCCTAAATTTCCTTATCTATAAAATGGACATCACAACATTTGTAGTACCTATCTTACAAAGTGATTGTGAGGATCGAATGAGATAATATATGTAAGGTACTTTGTAAAACATAAAGTGCTATGTAATAAATGCTGGCTATTACTGTACTTAAATAGCTTTCATCCTAATTTTCTGTAAATAAGCCAAACTGATCAGATGTCATGTACTCAAGGCAGAAGCCTTGAACTCTGCAGGGCCTTATCTGCTAATCAATTTATAGCAATTTAAGTTGGAAGTTAAGGTGTTCTGAATGGATAAGGTCACATATAATCAAATAAGAGGGGAAAAGTCAGCATTTAGAGGTCAGCTAGAGATGGAACATATTTGAGACATTAAGTGCAGTGATATATTAACTGAATAGAAGGGAGTTAATGTGTAATTTCTGTTTTTATAGTATGGATTTCATAGCTTTATTCTATTTTCTTGGAGAAGTACAGTATAATGTAAATTATAATTAATAAACTCCAAAGACAGGCTCAATTGCTTAAATCATGAAAATTAATTACCGTCATCATATTGAGAATTTTTGACCACCCTGGATAGAGAATAGCCTCTCTAGACACAATTATGCTGCCCAAAGTGTTACTTGTAAGGAAAATTGAAATGAATAAACGGTAAGATTGTGCTGGAGATAAGAGTGGTTTTACACAATTAAAATGTATAAATGTCTCCAACATTTGGTTACTTCTTGGTACTTTGAAATACCTGAGAAATATTTCATGAGGTTTCATTTATTTCAGTTGCAAATTGTTACATTTATATGGTTAAAATTAAGCCTCAATAAGTATTTTTCTTTGCAAAAATGCCAATGATAAAAATGGATTAATCCCATTAAAATCCAGATTCATTTTGGAACAATTCTTCTACTTTTATGATACCAAGGAAAGTCATGCATTGATGTTACTAGTATGGGTTAAAAGAATCCATACTGACACTTCTCTAATATCACAGTAACCTTTTGGGACAATTCAATCAACATGTATTAAATGCCTAGAATGTACAAAGTTCTATGTTATTCAGTGACAAAAGTGAAATAGTCCCTGCCCTCAAGAAGTTTATATTCATCTATGTGAGGGTGACAAGCTTTTAACTCACCAACATGAGAGGGGGGACAAGAATATTAAGAGCTAGGAATATCAAGTTAGGATTTCCCATAAGAAGTGCCAGCTAAGCTGAACCTTGAAGGAAGCTACAGTTATTATTATCACATTTCTTTCCAAAGATGAGCTTTGGGTCAACTGTAATTGAGCTCTTTATGAAGTCAGAGAAGTCTATGATTCATAATCATATAGTATCTTCAATAGAATATTGCTATTAAAAAGATGGATTTTTGTAGCAGAGAGCAGCTGTTATGGAAAGTGTTATATGATATCCCAAATGCAACTCAACCTGATTCCTTCTTGTTCTATTTTGGACCCAGCACATTGTCTATCTGCATGCTTCTCTAAGCAATAAACATGTATTAAACACCTACTATTTACCGGGTACAAAACTAAGATAAAAAATTAAATAGGCCCTGTCTTCAAGGAGCTTATGTTCTACTGAAGGGAAGTGGCACATATTCATTTAAGTAAAATACAACATAAATATAAAATAAATGCAAACCAGTTTTATTGGGGATGGGGGGAAGGTTGGAGAAAGAACTAACAGGGAAATCAGAAAGGGGCCTCTTGTAGGAAGTGGCATTGGAACGAAGCCTTGAAAGAACTGAGGGTTTCCAAGAGGCAGAAGGAAGAAGGGAAAGCATTCTTTGCATGTGCAAAAGTATGAAAATGGGAGATGGATTGTCCTAATCAAGAAACAGCAATGTAGTGTTTGACTGAAATGTAGACTGTGCAATAGGGAGTAGTAATATGTAAGGTCAGAGCCAGATTGTGAAGGGGTTTAAATTCAAAATAGAAGCATTTGAATTTTATTCTAGATGCCACAGGAAGCCTCCAAAGCTTCTAATGCAAAGAAATGGCATGGTCAGACTTGTGTTTTAGCAATGTCAATTTAGACTCGATGTGAGGGAAGAGACTGGATGTAGGGAAGTCAATTAGAAACATGCTACAATAGTCCCCCTGAAAAATGAGGTGGGACTGATTTAGGGTACAGCCATTTAAGTAGAGAAAATTAAAATATGATACATGTAAGGAGTGTTATGAAGGGAAATCAGTAAGACTTGGTGATTGATTGGATTTAGAGTGTAAATGAGAGGGCAAAATTGACAGTGACTCTTAGTTTGCACATCTTTGGGACTAGAAAAATGGTAGCACTCTTGACAAAAGTAGAAAAGTTCAGAAGAAAGGGGAAAGATAATGAACATTCAATCGATAAACATTTATTAAGCACCTACTATATGCCAGACTTGGTGCTCTGTTTTGGTTAATTGGTGCTCTGTGTTTAGTTGCTTATGGGGCATCTAACCACATAGTAGGTACTTAATAAATATTCATTGAGTTGAATGATGCTAACCTCTACCCAAAAAGCTGTAGGAATATAGGGATAGATTGTTACTTTTTCCAACTTATTTAAGGAATTCTGATTCTTTGGCTTAAATTTTTTTTGAACCACAGTAGATTTTTTTTTCTTGTCTATGCTTTCTTTCTTCATCAATTCACTCTGTCTTGCATCCTTCTGAAGTCTATCTTGCCTGCCTTGGATATCCAGATATTTGTGTTTTATGTGACTTTCTCCCTAGATTTCTTCCTAGAATCTTTTTGTTCTTTTTTTCACTTATATTTTTCTATATACTCCATATTTCATCACACATTTCCATATGGCCCCCACAATTGTGTTTTATGCCCTTTTGAAGAACATCACTAAAGATGTAATGACATGCCTAAACCACTGCACTGGACATCTTCCTCTACTCAAAAGTCCTGGAAGGTTGCTTTCCATTTACCTTAATTTTTAATTAAATGGTAGTTTTGATTTCTTTTCAAGTTGGATTTTTAAAATTTTCTTTTGATATACTTCTCAAGAAAGAACAAATATTAAATGTATTCAGATTTGTAGAAGAAAGCTTGTCAACTAATTTAAAAATATGTACAAAATACCTTCCAAGCCAGTGGTATCACCTAAAGTCTGATAAACCACAGCATCAAGTGCCCCAAGAAGTGTTCAATTTGGATTTGAATCTGCTCATAGCATTCCTTCATTCAATGCCTGGCAGTATGTAACTCTTTTCATTTTAAATCGCACTTTCTGTACATAGAACCACTATTTAATGCAAACACTGCCTGCTGATAGACCATAATCACCTGAAGTCATAGGGGCAGCTTCATTTTTGCCTTTCTGTCCCCAGCGCATAGCACATAGGAGACTCTTGACCAATGGTTTTTGACTGACTGATGCTGATAAATATTCAACTTTGGAATATTAGGACACAGCTTGCCATAATTAACTTTGAAAGTCATTTGCTTTCTCAGAGAGTCTACCTTTGATCCCTTTTCCCCAATTTGTGACAAGGTCAGAAAAAAAATAAACTTGAATTCTGAGAAATGTAAAACCAAATTCTGCCACTTCCCTGTCTTATACACAAAGATTGGGTCGGTAATTGGGGAGAGACAGGAGGAAGCATTTTATGAAATGTTCATATTTTTAGTAATCAGATATTATGCCATGAGAGAGAAATATCTTCGTCCTGAGTACAAAGGACCAATACTTCATTTAAAATTCTCCATGTTGTGGTTCCGTAAAATGGACTGATACAAAGATCACAGTCAAATAACAGTGCTTTCTGGTGCTTTTTACTAGTCTGCCTTGCATAATTGTTGCCTTGTCTTTGAGAAAGCAGATTACAGAGTATTAGAAGAAGAAAAGAAAAACCAAAAACACCCTGCCAGAATCCTATATTTATAAATTAAAACTAGGCCCCTCTACAAAAGCCCTCACAGGGCTATATTGGCTGGTGGGCACTATAGTTCTCTTAACATGTTTCTGTTCTGAAGGCAAGGCAGTTTAAAAGAATTGGAATGTAGCTAAATCCCACCTTTTAGTGAAGTAATCTACATTCCTCTAATGCACTAGCCAAAGGTAATCTGCTTGTTGTGCAGTTTCTGTTATGATCTCTGGCAAGTCCCATGTTCTGGAAGCAAATGTTTTATTTACTGTAATCCATGGAGAGAAAAAAATCTTGGGATGAAAATACAAAACAGAATGAATGTAAAACACTGCTGCTGTTTACCTTCTGTAATTGGACTATAAATAAGTCTTAGGCATCTGTATGACAAAGATACTTTTGTATGTAATTTGAAATAGCCGGCTACACTTCCAATAGGTTTACAGTGGCCTTGAGATTCATGAACATCTCCACTGTATGGTTAGTGCTGACTAAGCAAATCGTAGTGTGCTGGGGGTAGGCTTCCTAATGTTTGAAAACATGACTGTGCAGTAAATAACCACACTTAATAGAGAAATCAGGTAAAACCAGAATGGCTGACATGAAACAAATTTGTGGGGTTGGAATAAGAAGGGAACTGGACAGGATCTAGGAATTACCACTCCTCATATCGCCATTCTGTAAGCACATGTGTTTGCATCAGATAACAGCTGCAAGAGGCTGAGGGATTCTGAAGTCTAGAAGTCAAATACAGAAAAAGGAAATGGCCTTGTGGTTGTGTTCATGTGTTATAAATTGGGAGAGAGATAGAGACAGAGAGGAGAAATAGAGAGGAAAAAACCAACAACTTGAACAGATCATGAGGCCAAACACAAAACAGACTCATTTCTAAGATAGTTTCCAAAACTAACGGTCTCTATGGTTATATAGAAAGGGGTGCATAGCTTCTTCCTCCCACAATTAGTTAACATTTAGGGGCATGTGAAATTGATAGGCCTTGTGACTTTTCCTAAACATGTACCTTTTCCTAAATCTGTACCTTTATTCACCTCCAACTTCAAGTGGGGAAAAAAATGTTTCTCTCAATAATTTATTCCTTTCTCCCATTTTCAGATAGTCATCTACCTAAAATTATATAAGAGGGAAATATTAGGTAATTTATGGTAGCATGAAATAAATATTTGAATGGTTGGTCAGCTAAAATAGCTGGTTAAAATAGTAGATTAATCAAAAATTATCCTGCATCTATATTAACATTAAACATATATTTACTAGTTGGGCTAGTGTGTTGGACTTACAAAGGTACTTAGTAGCGTGTCATCAAGCTCTCTCTCACCAGGATATCTCTCTCACCCACATATCTCTGTATTTCTTATATTGTCTCAGATGAAGTATAAAGTACACAAAATGAGGAGGAGGAGTCAACAGCATGAAATAGTTGCTGATAAGGAAGGCAGTCTATCCAGAATGAGAGAAATGATAGTCCCATTATACTTGTCCCAGTCAGGCCATATCTGGATTATTTTTCTGGGAGCTACATTTTAGAAAGAATTTGCTTAATGCCTGTCTATTGACTGGATGAATGACAAACTAGGGCATATCCAGGAGAGAACAAACGAGATGATAAAATGAATGGAGACCAGTACCACAGATCTGTTAAGGGAACTGAGAACTGAAGAAAAGAAAACTTAGGGCAAGCATGAGAGCTGTTTTCAAGTATGTGAAGGGCTATCATGTACCATAGAGATTAGATTTTATCTGCTTGGCCCCAGAGGACAGAAATTGGAGTAATAGGTGGAAAATGTCCAATTCAGTCAAATTTCAATTCAGTGTCTGGGAAAACTTCTAACAATTAGAGCTATCCAAAAAGAAAATGGGCTCACTGAGGAGGTCGTGGATTCCCCATCACTGGCGGTCTTCAAGCAGAGACTTCACCTCCTGGTCAAGGGTATTACGAAATGGATTCAGTTGAATAGCAAGTTAGAATAGATGAACCCTGAGATCCATTTCAACTGAGATTCAGAATGTGAGAATGATTGGAGACTTAGAAGCCTAACTTGGAAAAAAAAGAATATTTTAAGTTAACTTAAAAGTTAATCTTCACTAATTTGTTTTCCCTGTCTTCTCTGTTATCGCCCTTTATGTGGACCATTTAGCTAATAATGCAGGCTTTCAGTAGAGGACCAAAGGAACTAACAAAGTACATTAATGTGAATCTGTAAAATGCTTTCTGCCATGCCATAATGGCTATATGCAAGATCTGTGTGATGGCCTCACTAGGATTGGTTTTTTGTAGATCAAGAGCTATTTCCAGGGTTCTTTCCTTCATAGCCCAGATAGAGCCTGTCTCAGTCATTAGAAAACATATACAGCCCTCAGTAATATTCAAGAGCTTTAGTGTACATAGAATTATTCACATTACCTGTTCTTCCAGCTACAGATTGGAAACTGTTTATCAGCCAGTCCACAACAAAGCCCAGTGCTACCACAAGAGTAGGAAACAAAGGAAACAACTATTTCAAAGATCTAGAAATAGTTGAGTGGGCAAATGCAATTACCCAAATTGATATTTTGGCTTTATTGTGATTTGAAGAAATAATCAGAAAGGGTCAGTAATTTTAGCTACATATTGGAAATAAAGGAATGAGAGATTTGGGAACACAGAAGCTCCTGTTGTCCATCACATTGGGATACAAATTATTGTTTATCTTTGATAAATATTAAATAATCACTAACCGTGATAATAAGTAGTCAGCAATGCCATTCTCATCACTACTCTTTGCAGTTTATTTTTATGAATGAGCATATTTTCTCTCCTATATAATAGGGGAAAACCTAGTGTTTTTTTAATTATGGTATTGTGTGATATGGTATTGTGATATTTCGATTATGCTGATTTGTTAAGACAAATAATTGAGATGTTAGAAGTGGTGATGCTGACAAAGAGGGATTTGGGATGAGTGAGGTTTTAGTTGGTATTTCCTAATGTTTGAATGCTTTGGGGATATTATCCTACAATTCTCTTAAGGTAAGAGTAATTAAAATCCAGTGCTATTTGCCTCCCTCTCTTTTTGTTTCTTTTAATATGAACCCCAAGAGTAGCTATATTCATTAAAAAATAAAATGATTTTGCAAAGCTCATTTCCATTCACCTTTCTGGGTGTGGTTCCCATGAATAGAAGACAGGACATTTTTGTCAGTAGGGAATGCATGCTACATGATTACAGTCTGTATCTCAGAGTTGCATGCTGAAGTAGGCTTAGTGAATGGTTTTCTATTATCTTGAATGAAGAATTTTTAAAACAATGAAAAAATAACCATTACTTCCTGATTTTAAAAGAATAGAGTTGTTTTCATCATGATAGGATGAGTATTTTCATTTCCTACTAGAGACGTTCTTGGTGGTTCACATAGAAGGAAAATTAAAAATTCATTTTTATGAGCAGTTTAATAGTCATTACAATATTGGACTATAATAAAATTGCTAAGCAAAGTCCTCTTAGGGTTTATACACAGGTGGGAGATTCCTTTTATTACAAATAGGAGAAAGAAAGGATTTTCTACCTTCAGAGAGCCATGGATCATCTTGAACTTGTGGAGTTAGAATGTTAGGTTTGGGCCAGGGGTGACTAAATTTTTTGGTGCTGTGGACCCCTTTGAAAGTCTGAGGAAGGTTATAGAATCCTCTTTAGAATAATGTTTTTAAATGTATAAAATACTTAGAATTACAAAGGAAAGAAATTGTGTAGAAACAGTTATCAAAGCATTTTTCTAAAAACAAACTCTCCTGAATTTCAGGTTAAGAACCCCTAGATTGGTCAGTCAAGAATTTATGAAGTCAACATGCATTGACCAGGGGTCCCTTTAAAAGTATTACTCAAATAGTTTAATATATTGGGTACCAAATCACCCGTGTTAAACCAAATAGATTTTATAGCCATTTGAATTGCCATGAACAAGTTCTCATTTTGTGTGACCTCAAGAAACAATGTTTAGAAGTGGAAGTTTTTGCTCTAAGGTCTTAGTTTAGTAGAGAGGAGGATTTAGTTGAGGTGTCCTTTTTAAATTGGTGTAAGAAAGTCCTTGACATTAGATTTCAACTTTGGTATTGATGGAAGACTGTATTCTACTCTATAATTTAAATGAACAATAATCACATTGAGACTTTTCAGCAAGTTTTTAACAACAATAAAAAGAACCATAAACTATAATATGTTGTTTAGATTTTACCAGAGGT
Source organism: Gymnobelideus leadbeateri (assembly GCA_011680675.1). Taxonomy (NCBI): domain Eukaryota; kingdom Metazoa; phylum Chordata; class Mammalia; order Diprotodontia; family Petauridae; genus Gymnobelideus; species Gymnobelideus leadbeateri. Next base: position 1,345,066 of record WOXC01007087.1, read on the forward strand.
AGCTCATGCAATCATTTACACAGGATGGGGCAGAGGGAATTGTTTTTGCTGACTGACCCAGAATAGGCAAAGTATAAATATTAAAGGGAATTTTGCCCAATATGCTTCCTTTTCCTATCTTTAGCCAACAGGGACCAGGATTGTAAATAATTTAAGCTGAGACTCAAAGAAATCAGACAATAGATAGATATGAATTTTAATAAAAGTCAAGAAGAGTTGGCACTTTGGCAAAAAGACACACCCATAACATTAGGGACCAACACAGCACTATGTCTCTTCTAACTTCAGAGTCATGACTTCATAAAATTATCATCTTTATTTACGTTTTGGGGCCATTTATAGTGGTTTAAATAATTTATTATTTCATATATGCCTCTATAATTTATTTCACCATTATTCTCTGCCCGGATTTCTTATGTTTTTCTTCAAAGCTAGACGACATGCACCTTACCAGCCAACTCAGTTTATTGTGTTGCTGATTATTTTGTTTTTTTTAAAGAAAGACAATAAAATAGTGTCAACTTTTGGGGTTAGGTTGGACTTTTTTAGTCCACAGAAATTGCCAGACCTGTTTTAAGAGTCTGACTAGCCTTAAAATAGCTTGTTAATAATACACTGTTAGTGAATTAAAAATTACTTTAGTAAATCTCAACATCATAGGTTCACAGATGAACTGCCTCCCAGCTGGAACCCATTTATCATGATTGCCTGTGTGGGCATGAGACAGAGTAGCCTTTTACTGAGTTATACCCCAGCCTTGCTACCCATCTAAATTATTAAGACAAATAATAACTAGAGATTAATGTATCTGCTGATATTCTGATTTTGTTTTTACACAGAGAGAGAGAGAGAGAGAGAGAGAGAGAGAGAGAGAGAGAGAATGAACCTAGCTGAGCTTATGGATCTTCTAAGCTTATAACACTTAAAAGGAAACCTTGTATCCTCTCCCATATCCCCCGTCTGACAAATCCTTTTCTGTTTCTATAAACAATGTCCTGTGGCCAAAGGAGCTGAACCTTTTAGAAGAGCATCAGAAAGAAAACATGAAGGTTTTGCACCTCATGGGTATAGCTTCAGGATCCATCTGGTAATCATATCATTTTTCCCTCTTCCCAAGCTCTTCACTCCCTTCTCTCTGGCTTCTCATGTTCCCTGTATGTCTCTTGGTTGGAACATGGCCACATTGTCTATCCATAGAGATCATGAGTTATTTTGGCTACTAGTAAAATTTCACCGTGCAACACAGATAAGTCATCCTCAGAACATGGATGTAGATAGAAATATATAATTAGTTACCTCATTAGCTAAAGTTCTTCCCTTATACTAACATTTACTATGACCTAACACCTTAATTTGTGTTTAAAAAAGACTGCTCAAATCGAAAAATAAGCGTTTGGGGGAAGGCAGAGGGGAGTTAAGAGTCACTGTGCCCTAGTAAAGTTTTTTTGTTTGTTTTAAATCTTTGCTTGGACATTGTGATGGTATTGCTATGTCAATTTTTTTTTGTGGTTATTGGTGTGTCAAATAATTGTTGCCTTTATTCAGTCAGTCATAGGGGAAAATCCAGATAAGTGACAATTATCAAGGTAAATGTACATTTCTGGGTTGGATCACAAACACACATTTCTGTTTTGGTTCAAAATCTTTATTGAGTTTCTGGTTGCCAATTTTGCAATACTATTCCCTATGTAGAACACATTCCCATAGTTGTATAAACATGAAGTCTGTCTTCCCAAATCCTTGTGGAAACATGAATGCATTACAAATAACTATGGAAAGGGGACTTCTTTATAGCTGGTGATCATAATGAGTTCCATATTAATGGCTGTTCTTCAGATTTTTATTTTATATTGTTGTCTTTAACATGTTAAAAAATGTAATAATGCTATTTGTTATACTTTGGATGAAGCCTGTTAGCTGATATACTCACAGTAGCCCTCATCTATCCTTTCCTTTGGATCTAAGAAACTTAAGCTACCTTAGATGAGTCAGGTCTTTTCAACATTTTATTTTTCTGAATCTGTATGCAGCAGATTGCCCAGATCTCATTCTCAGATTCACTTTTTGAGGATAAGTCTGAGTTCCTGGCATAAATTATCCCTTATTTCCTTTCTAAATGCAGACTTCCTTTTCCATTTTTCAGCAGATACTGTCATAGAATTATAGAATTGCAGAGTTAGCAGGGAGCTCAGAGATGGTCTAGGCTGAGCTCCCATTCCATGCTCAACCCCACCACATTACTTAGCTCTCAAGCATTTTCAACAAGTGATCCTACAACCACAACATCAACACTTCCATCGCTAGGGGAATCCACTACCTCTCGGGGTAGTCGATTGCATTTTTGGACGGATTTCATTGTTAGGAAGTATTTCATTTATATTGAGTTTAACCCTCCCTCCCTCCCCTCCTCCTGGCTTCACCAAAATCCACAGATTAGTGCTAGATCTTCCCTCCTGGGATAAGCAAAACAGTCCAGTATTACACCAGGACATGTTTGTAATAAAACATCTTCCATATGTCAGTTTAAGGGACTAGGTTTAAGTTTTCCTTTCTGAGTCTGTTGTTTTAAAATTTTTAAACTATCATATTTTCTTAGCATTATTACCAGTGGAAAAGTTTTGCCCCTTGCCTTCTCTATCCCCGCTCCCCATACATTGTGTAGTGACCCAGGGCGGTCAGTTAACCTCTGCCTGCCTCAGTTTCCTCATCTATAAAATGTCACCAATAAGAACAACTACTTCACAGGGTTGTTGTGAGGGTTAAATGAGACACTAAAAGTATAACAATTTGCAAAACATAAGGCACTATATAAATGCTAGCTATAATTATTATTAGTGAGAATTGTCAACTAGGACAGAGACATAAAAGTCTGAATATCACAGAGAATTCTCTCTATAAAACTGAAAGTAAAACCAATTGGCAAAGTCATAACCTGAGGGGAGAGGAACCCAAAATAAGCCAACAGTGCATTGAGTAGCAAGAAAACTCTTGAGAGGACGGAGCTAGTATAACTAGTATGTGAAGATTTTCGTTACAAGTATGTTCTATTTCTTTCTAATTGTTTCCACGACTGAGTTTTTATCTTTACTGTGCATGAAGTGAGATTTTGGGGCCTTCATTTCCAATTGAAAATATTTCCAATCCCAAGTTCCAGATCACAAATTAAATTATTAAAATTAACTAGTGACTTCCTATGTAATCCCTAGGTTCAAGTTATCACTTTAGCCCAATTAAAAATTTAAATTGCTTGTGCCTGGGTTGTTCTTTTTTTTTTAAAGGTGCTCATGCTGTTTTTTTTCCTTCTTCTTTTCTGTCTCTATAGTTGAGTAAAAAAGGATCAAAATGCTAGAGGGTATGGAGAAAAAGTAAAATTTGTGTAGGGATTACTTACCATAAAACCAGAGACTGATTTAGATGGATCAAAACCCTTGTGCACCTTGTATATATCCTGTTTTTTTCTCCCTTTTTTGATGCTGTATCCTGTCAGTGGAGCAGCTAGGTGGTGCAGTGTATAGAGCACCGGCTTGGAATCAGGAATACTCATCTTCCTGAGTTCAAATCCAACCTCAGATAGTTACTAGCTGTGTGACCCTGGACAAGTCATTTAATTGTTTGCCTTAGTTCCTCATCTATAAAATGAGATGAAGAAAGAAATGGTAAACTACTCCAGTATCTTTACCAAGACCCCAAAAGAGATAATGAAGGTTTGGACATGACTGAACAACAACAAATCCTGTGACTAGAACGCCCCTCTCAACACCCCCTTACCCTATGACCTACCCTTCCTTCAAGGCCCAGCTCTGTTGACACCTCCTTGAAGTTTTCACTAATTCCCTTAGAAATGTTTCCTTCCCCAAATCTCAATTATCCCTTGTTACCTATTTTATGTACTTATAAAGGGCCTCCTGGCTTTTGTTTATTTATTCGAAGTACCACATATTTGTGTGTGTGTGTGTGTGTGTGTGTGTGTGATCACCCTTCTACACACACATTCACATACACCTACCCATTGGTTACCACTAAGTTGTAAATTCCAGGAGGGATAAGAGATGCTTCTTAATTTACTATATATCTCCACCAGTCCCAATAGAATGCTTATATTGTGAAAGGTGCTTAACACATAGCAATTGTGGATTGGTCAGTAAGTACTTAACAAATGCCTGTTATTTACCAGGCAGTATGAATACAAAGAGCTTGGGTTCCACTAGAGGGAAATAGTGTGAGCACACATTAAATATAAAATACATACTAAGTAATGAAGAGGACAGGACATTCTGTGTCCTACTGGGGGGCAATGTCAATGGCTGTCCCCCAGGCCTGGAATGCACTCCTTCCCTATTTCTGCCTCCTGGCTTCCTTCATGCCTCAGCTAAAACTCACCTTCTACAGGAACTCTAATTCCAATATCCCTAACTGTTAGGGCCTTGCCTCTATTGATTTTTACGCTAATTCATCTTATTTATAGCCCATTAGTTGTTTGCATGTTTTCTCCTCCATTAGATGGGGCAGTGCTTTTGAGAGCAGAGACTATTTCTTACCTTTCTTTGTTTCTTCAGCACTTAGCAACAGTGCCTGACACACAGTAGGTACTTAATAAATGCTTATTTATTGACTGATAGGGGAAACAGTGGTTTTAGCACAATCTTAGATCATGAATAATTCCTATAGCATCTGTGCCATCAATTGTATGAATCCTCTGTCTTGGTCTCAGTTTAACCAGGATTTTTTTAAAGCATCTTATATGTGTAAAACATTATATAATTGCAGATTATGCATAATATATACATATACATAATTGGAAATACAAACAAAAACTAGGCAGTTCCTATCTTTGAGTTTAGATTCTATTGTATGTACCTAACATGTATACAGATAAGTAAATACAAAGTATATTATATTTATATATTATATACAAAGTATATTATATGTACAAAATATGTTATGTGTATATACTATATATACATAAAGTGTATTACATATAAAATATATACAAGCATATGAGGAGTAGAGAACTAACTAGGAGATGGGGAAAGGCTTCACGGAGTAGATGGCCCTAGAGTTGGGCCTTGAAGTGGGCAGAGGTCATAGAATCATAAGGTTATGTCATTCAGTCCCTTTCTTTTACAGTTTAACACACTGAGGCCAGGGGGATTAATGACTTGAAGAGGGCTAAAATTTCAGATCTAGGCAAGCTGAGTTCCTCTGTGCTCAGGTCCCCTGCTGCTCCAGTCTCTCAGATGAACTGCTTTCTACTGTCCCAGCTAAATTATCCTCTACTCTCATGTGTGCCAGTAGACTCTTTTGGTCCTTTGCTGATTTCTGCTATCATCTGCTGGAGTTCAAACTGCCAGGCAACCTCTCCCTGAAGGAAGAAGACTGTTTCTTAGCCATAACAGAAGTCTATATAATTATACCCAGGCAGATTTTTTTAAACAAGAGGCTCTTCATTTATACTTCATTTCTCCTGTGTTGTCTTAGATTTTCTAACCCTAGTCTTCTCCCTGTCACAAATAAACAGAGTCCTACAATCCCCTTAAAAGAAATCAGACCTGAATAAGAGGGAGGGGGTATACAATGGGGTACTCAATAAACATTGCTAATGGACTGACTGAGGAAACATCTATGAATTGCTAGGTAGAAAGAAATAAAGGTATTGTGTATGTTGTCTTCTAAGAGGCTTTTGTTTTCCAATATTTTCATACCTATAAATTGCTAGGGATGTCAAGGCCACACACAACAAAAGCTAAAAGTTTTGCCAAGCTCTAATAAATGCTGTTCCTATTTTTTTACAAAAAAAATCTTTTTTACAAAAAAATCTCTTTTTGAAAACTCCCTCATTGACCTATTCATGATTCTATATTCAATTTGTGTCTTTATTTTTGTGTAACACTATATGTTCACTTACTTGAATAATTGAAGTATCTGGGATTGGGTTAATATAAGTATCATGTCCCAGGTTATAACACCTCTGTAACTTAAAAGATGTCTTCTAGAGTTGCTTTGACCTTCAGTTTCATAACCTGTGGACAACTGAGTTAGATGAATGTTTGGATGACTTACATAGAGCCAATAACTATCAGGGCTGGGGAACTTGCTGCAGATTCCCCACCCCTTAACCCATACTCAACACATTTTTACCTTCCTAGGATTTTCCAGAGTTAACCTCCAAACCTTTGGCATGACCTCCAAAAGTCAAGGTTACTTACACAACACAGTGAGGCCCAGGCTTCAATGTCAATACCATTTCTACTTCTTAACTTCTTAAATTGATAGTTCCTGTCCCCTACCCCCTTTGACTCTCAGTTTCTTTGTGACTGTTTCAGTGGAATATATATGACTGTGTGACTACACTTAAAAGTGATAAAGGGTTTACCAATTCAATTCAACAAAATGTTATTATGTGCTTTCTGTGCTGAAAAGCACATTCTACTAATTAATGGGAGTGATACAAGTCTCTACATTCATGGACCTTAGAATTTTATAGGATAAGTGTCACATACACCCCATAACTATAATAAAAATAGCATGTGACGAGTTCATAGGGGGTAGTGTAGAGTGATGTATGAAGATAAAAAGGTCTGACAGAATATGACCCACAAATCTGGAAAGACTAGGAAGTGGAGAGTGAGGACGAGGGGGAAGGATTCACTTAGATAAGCTTGGCTCTTATGGTGAAGTTTGCCTGCTAGTGATCTTTTCTAGCTAGACTTCCATGATGCTCAAAGTGCTTAATTTCAAGGAACTGAAACATTATGAGAAAGTAACTTCTATATGCATCTCTGTGCTAAAGGCGGGGGAAAAGGTCTTGGTGTCTTACAAATAGGAGACACACAGTAAATGTTAGTTGAATTCAGTTATGGAGTAACAATTCATCTCAATATGGTTCTATTAATATTTTAGAGCTGGTGCTTACTTTTCCAAAAAGAAATCCAGAGGTTTCATTTAGACAAAGCGGTCGTGTAATAGAGAGCGCCAGGCCTGGAGTAAGGAAAATTTGAGTTCAAGTTTGGCCTTAGACACCTACTAGCTAAGCCATCCTGGGGAAATCACTTAACCTCTCAGTTTCCTCATCTGCAAAATGGGGATAATAATAGCACCTAACTCCCAGGGTTGTTGTGCAGATCAAATGAGATAATAATTGTAAAGTGTTTAAAACAGTGCCTGACACATAATAAGCACTATATAAATGCCAAACATCTTCAGTATCTCTGCCAAGAAAACCCCAAATGAGATCACAAAGAGTCAGTCAGACATGACTGAAAATGACTAAACAACAGCAAAAATAGCTGCCATCCTCCTCCTCATCATTATGATTCATTTAGAAGTATTAGGTTTGCATCATATTTCTATAGGTCTAAAAGGGTCTTTCTCTGCTCTCCTCTCTCTTTCTCCCCCTCCTCTCCCTCCATTCTCTCCTCTGCTAGTTAGTCGGCCTGCCTCTAATCTCTTCCCATTCCAGTCCATTTCACCATTCAGTTATTAAAGTGATTTTCCTAAAACACAGGTCTGATCATGTGACTCCCCCATCCACTTCCCCCTCCCCCATACACAGACAATAAATTATGTGGAATCCTGTCTCCTTCCAGGACCAAATACAAAATTCTGTGCTTGGCATTCAAAGCCCTTCGTAACCCAGCCCCCTCCTACCGTTTTAGTCTTTTTACACCTTGCTCCCCAACACAAAATCATCAATCCAGTGACACTGGTCTCCCGGCTATTCTACAAACAAGACACTTCATCTCTCAGGCATATTCTCTGGCTGTCCCCCATGCCTGGAACACTCTGCTCTCTCCTCTTTGACTAAAAACCTCCTTGGCTCAGGTGGCTAGGTGGCGCAGTGAGTAGAGCACCGGCCCTGGAGTCAGGAGGACCTGAATTCAAATTTGGCCTCAAAACACAGAACACTTACTAGCCGTGTGAGCTTGGGCAAGTCACTTGACCCCAATTGCCCTCCAAAAAGGAAAAAAATTTAAAAAAACAAAAACAACCAAAAAGAAACCTCCTTGGCTTGCTTTAAATCCCAACTAAGATCTCACCTTCTATAGGAAACCTTCTGCAACCCCTCAATTCCATTGCCTTCCCTGTTAATTTCCTGTTTAGTATATTCTCTATATAATTTGCTCTGGAAGTATTTGTTTGCATGTTGTCTTCCCTGCTAGACTGTAAGTTCCTTGAGTGCAAGGACTATTTTGTGCTTCTTTTTTGCATCCCCAGCATGCAGCTCAGTGTTCGGCACATAGTAGGTATTTAATAAATGTTTATTAATAGATTGCCTTCCCCCATTTTTTCTCTTTTAAAATATGGGTAGGTGGCTATTTAATTTTTAATATTCTCTTGCAGTTTTTTGACAGGTTATACATATGCTAATAGAAATAAGCTTATTATTTGAAGCACAGAGCTGCTTGTCAATGAAGCTTCATTAACACCGTTATCACTGCCTGACATTTATCTTATAATTTTCTAGAGCTGACTGTTGTGTCTCCATGGAAACCCAAATTGCAATTGAAACAAGTGAGATAATAAAGGCATCCACTGAGATTGACAGCATGCAAAGCCTGGTTACATTTGTGTATAGTCCCTTAGATAGCTACAACTAGAGAGAAGCTGACCCCTTTTCTGGGTTTCTTTTCCATTCCTTGTCACCCTATATCGACTAGCTACTTATATGCAAACTTATCATAATATCTTTGATTCTGGTGTTTGTAATTAGGTCTCTAATTTTTATTGGAGTCATCTCAAGACATTATGGAAGACTAAATACAAAATTCACCATGATTCTATTTGGATAAAGAAGGAAATTCTCTTGGAGCAATTATGACAAAATGTTGATCAGTCCTTGAACTGGGGGCCTGTGGAAGCTGAGCAGATTATTTTTTTTTTGGCAACTACATCCCTATACTACTATTTTTCCCTTTATATCTAAGGACCTGTGCTCTTTTAAGTTCATGACTCTAAATCAATTTGGATGGTGCCTCAAAGCATAGAGTCATGAAACTGGAGTGGGTCCAGAGTGAATTAATCTGAAATTAATTTGATTCTGAAAGGCTCCATCTGGCTGTGTTTGGGAAAGGCAGTTAGACAGATATATAAACAAACGATCATCTGTATTCAGTGTGCCAGATGTAGTGTCAAAAAATGAAGAAATGGCTTTAAAAAAATCAGCTAAGGGAGATTTTTGATATAATGATATTCGGGCTCTTAGACTAACAACCATTATAATTTAGTACATGATCCTATTTTTGTTCTTATTTATTTGGAGGAGTTGTCTGATAGTGTTCTTTGAAAAGTAAGCAAATTGAATGTCAAAGCCTGTTTTAATATTGATGATTTTTGATGGTAACTGGAATTGATGATTTACTAAGAGTACTTAGTTCTGTGAACTTTAGTTTCAAAATGTTTATTTGGTTTTGATTCCCTTTTTGGAAATAATTTAAGGATTTTTAAACCACATTAATGAAATAACCAATCATGAATCCAAAGTACTGATTCTGAAGAATGTTACCCATCTTCTGACAAAGAGATGATGGACTCAATATACAGAATGGAACGTGCATGGCCAACGTGGAAATTTGACTGTGCATATTTATTAGAATGGTTTTGTCTGTCTTTATTTTTTCCAGTAGGGGAGGAGGAAGGAAGAGAGAAATAAATGCTTGTTAATAGGGGGCTGGGGGGGAGAAGAAATCAGTTTAAAAAAAAAACTGGCACGGGAAAATCCCACATTGGTTTCACAGGTGTTTTGTACTACAGAACACTTATGTTTTGAATCTCCTAAGTACAAGTATGAATGATGAGCTGATAATTGTATTCATGCAGGAGAGATTATGTATGTAAGATTTTCCAAAACCAGCCTGCCAATAATCATTCAACCTATGGGTGTGTTCTTGTATTTTTTTTTTACAGATTAGCTTTGCTATTAAGAATTGTGAACATTGAATTATGAATAATCTAGTGTTTACAGGAGGATGTCATTAGGGTCTGCTCCTGTAAAACTTTATATCATATTCCGTGTGTGTGTGTGTGTGTGTGTGTGTGTGTGTGTGTAAGAGAGAGAGAGAGACTGACTAGAGAGCAGCTGGAAAGTTCATATTATGATCATAAAACAGCTTAATTTATTATCTTATTTTCTGCACCACTCTTCCCACCCCACCCCCAAGTCAAAATAGCCATATTGTCTGGAATTAAAAGTATTAAATCGTTCATTTTGATATCTGGCATTTCATTTTACCTTGATTTAAAAAGCATTAAAATACTAATAGACAAACTTAGCTGAATAGAGTATGTTGAAGATTCTGGTGAACTTTGTAAAGTTTCTAACTAGTAGTCAATATTAAATATATTCTACTGAATTTTTGACATGTTTTATTATATTCTGAGCTATCCCTAACCATAGATCCATCTTGGATAATTAAGTTGAGCTAGTATTTTTGAACTAATACTTTTAGAAATTAATTGCTTTGATTGGAAATCTTTGTTTAATATATTCAGTGAGAAAGCATGGTGGAGTAGATGAATAGGCAACCTCAAAGCCAGGAAAACCTGGATTTAAGATCTTCCTCCATGATCCCCCAACAATTCACTTAACCCTTCAGTGTTCCTGAATGCAGCCTAAACCAGATCCAAATATAATTGGGATATGTTTAATTTTATTAAATTATATTAAATAAAAATACAACAACATACAGAAATATCAAATTAAGGGGCACAAGATTTGGCAACTTTTTGGATATGATGGGTGAGAGAGTGAAGAGTCAAAGATGAGTGGATATGTGTTCTAGGTTCTGCCCTCTGTTAAAAGAAAAAGCTAATAAGACATGGCCAGCAGGGATCCTCATGTACAGATCGATGTTTCTGTTTCTATTTGAGTTTGACATTAGTACTTTGGGCTACTTTTCAAGATTAAGGTGTGGAATAGGTGTTGACCTGCAGTGATAGAGGGCATTACCTCATCTGGGAGTTCCCTATAGTAATGAAACCCTCGATCCAGTCTCTATCTTAATCCCTATAGGACTGTACCCTCTCTCCTGAAACAGAATATGGTAAATATAATTGAATTTGTTATTCTGAAAGGTGATGATTTTATTTTGTTCTTACACTGCTTTCACTAGCTCAAATTGAAACCCTTAAGAATCACCTTGTCTGAAAAAATTATCACCTGGTGGTCAGCCTTCTGGTGATTGCCAAGCATAATTTAGCTCATTTTTTTCTTGATGACTCAGTAATAATACTAAGCAAATCATATAATGAATATCATTTTTAGTACAATGAGGTCCTTAAGGCCCAGAGAACTTGCTGGTTTTCTTAGACTGACCTTAACATTTGTTTTCATTCCCTGGTCACACATCAGTTGATAGAGAGCCAGAGATGATGGGCCAGAAATGGGTCCGGTGATAATGAGAAGCTGACCCAGAACTACATTTTGCTAGAGCTAATCAACAGTGTCATCAATACATACACAAATAATCAAGAATTGACTAATGCAAAGGCATTGGGGTCTAAATTATACAGAACTTGTTATTGACTGAAAACCAGACAAGTTATCAAAAAGATTGACACCCCGGGGTAAAATTATATACTATGAGCACCAACTCTAAACCAAGTCCTTCTTCTTGGTTTTTGTGTCATGAATCAATCAATACACATTTATAAAATTCCTACTATGTGTCTGGCATTCTGTTGGGGATGGATACAAATATCCATGCCCTGAAAATACTTATATTTTGTTGAGGAAAACAAGGCATACACATATAAGTGAATACAAAGTAAAGAACAGGTATGTTATGAAGGCATTTTGTGAAGGGAGGTAGAGAAGAGTGACCCTGGGCAAGTCAGTTAACCTCTGTTTGCCTTAATCCACTGGAAAAGGAAATGACAAACTGCTTCACTAGCTTTGCCAAGAAAACCCTTGCATGCTATGGGCCAAATGGTCACAAAGAATTAGACACAGCTAAATGACCAAATGATAAGGGGATTCTAAGAGGCAAAGGGGAGGAAAGGGCATTCCAGGTATGAGAGTAGGGAGGCTGCCTGTGCAATTGCATCATATTCAGGGATGGTTTGGCTTTAATGTAAAGTATATGAAGGAAAGTAATAGATGATTGGAAGAGTTAAAGCCAGACCATGAATGGCTTTAAAAACCAAAAAGAGAAGTTATTTTATCTTCAAGGCAGAGCATCATCAGAGCTTGTGGAGAAAGGGGAGTGACATCTGACCTCTGGGCAGGTGTGTGGGAAAGAGATTGGAGAGGAGAGAGACTTGAGGCAAAAAGACCATTTAAGCTGTTGTGGTTGTCTAAGAAGGAGGTGCTAAGAATCTGAATTTGGATAGCTTTCTCTGAGTGGAAAGAAGGGGCACAAGATTTGGCAGCTTTTTGGATATGATGGGTGAGGAAGAGTAAAGAGTCAAAGATTAGTGTATACATGTTCTAGGTTCTGCCCACTGCTAAAAGGAAAAGCTAATGAGACATGATTCAGTCATCTTTGACTGGCAGGTAGCATGTATCTTTTTACTTTAAAATTTAGTTCATTTTTATAAGCATTGACAGTGTCTCCTTCCCAAGCCCCTCAAGCGAACTATTTAAAAATAACCAAAATTGCAATTATGTATAGCAAATATGCATAGTCCTACAAAACAAACTCCAACTTTGGCCTTGTCCAAAACTGAAAGGTAGCATGTATTTCCTATTTCTCCTGTAAATCTTCCTCATTCTACCCTTATTCTGCATATACTCAAGCATTAGTAACATTTTCCACTTAATAATTCATTTAGTACTTATTGACTGACTAAACACATAGTATGTTATACTGAGGTATCAAACTCAAGGACAAGCAGCTGGCAAAACTCTTGTATGTGGCCTGAATTGTATTAAAATTATAACTGGGAAATGCAGAACAGAATAATTTAAAATTCTATTTAAAAAGAGATAATAATTTGTGGTTTTCTGAGTCAATACAAGGCTGCAGGGATGTGGTTCTATTTGAGTTTGACACACTGGTATAATAGAGTTCTGGACCAGAATCAGGAAAGACCTGTTTTCAAATCCTGTCTCTCACCCTTTACTGGCTCTCAGACCATGTGACCAATCACTTAACTTTTTCTGAGACTGTTTTCTACAATAATAACTGCTGTGCCTACATCAAATTGTAGTCATGAAGTGTAAATGAGATGCTGAACACTTCACAAACCTTAAAGCAATATATAAATGGCAGTCATTATTGTTAGATGGCATCAGAAGGGTGACTTATGGGCATTTCATATCAGAATGATTGACAGGCAACAAGTTGTTCTGTTAGTTGAGCATCTACCATATGCCCATCTCCATACAAGGATATAGGAGACATCTAATATGCTGTCCCAACCTTCAGGCAGTTTACAGTAATGACAAGACAATATATACACAAAGACAGAACAACAGTGCCAGAGCTGGGGGACCAGAGGTAATCAGTAAATATTCTAGGAAGACCTGAAAGAGAGAGTTAATTGGAGAGCCAGAGAAGTTTCAGAAGTCTCTGTGAAGATAATGGGACTTGAGGGGAAGGCAGGAAGACCCATTGGAATGATGTTGGAGATTGAACTGGCGCAAATAAAATAGAGAAGAAAACATAAATAGGAGAAACATCTTTTTTTTTGGAGTGGGGAAGGTAGGGCAATTGGGGTTAAGTGACTTGCCCAAGGTCACATGGCTAGTTGTGTGTGTGTGTGTGTGTGTGTGTGTGTGTGTGTGTGTGTGTGTGTGTGTGTTAAGTGTCTGAAGCCGGATCTGAACTCAGGTCCTCCTGACTCCAGGGCCAGTGCTCTATTCACTGTGCCACCTAGCTGCCCCAGGAGAGACATCTTGAAGGAGGAAGTTACAGGACTTGATTACTGATTGGATATAAGAAGAAAGAAAAGAAGGCAAAAAAGACTCAGTCAAAATAATTGTTTTTAATAGATTATATCCTAACTGTTGTGGGAGGTTTTATGAGGCATAAAAGTAGTAAAAGTGAAAAGTACAGAAGGCCAAAGTCAGTGTTGCATAATATTGCAAGTCTGGACACCAAAAAAAGAAGATAGATCCTATAAAGGAGTTATAAAAGTAGTCTCTTTGCCTCTCTGGACTTTAGTTTCCTCATCTATGAAAAGGAATGGCAATAAATGACCTTTAAGATCCCATCTAGCTTTTAATCTCATTATTTAAGGGTTTTTAGAAAAGAGATCCATCCAGAGTAGGACAGTCATGGAAGTCTACCTAAGAGGCAGAGAGACAAATCTAGTGATGTAGAGAAGATTTAGTCATAGAGCTACTGAGGAGTAGAATTGCCCCCCAACAATTAGAGCTGGGGACAGTGAATATCTCCCCATTGGAGGTCTTCATGGAAAGCTAGATGACCAAATTGCAAAGTATGTTGTAAAGGGCAACCTCATGAGTGGATTGGACTCAGTGGACACTGAGAGGTCCCTTCCCCAAGAAATCAGGCAGCCCCACTTCCACCAATCCATGTAAAAGGGGACTCTGAACAAATCTTGGAGCTATAGAAACTACAAAATGACACAGAGAAGCTAACCTCCCTCTGAGGAGAGCCTGGCAGGGAGTGGCCAGCTCTAGGAGCTGACCCCAGGCCCATATGAGCCAGAGGTTTTAGCGCTAGGGCAGCCTGACCAGCAGCCAGCTGGAGGGACTCCAGAATACCAACAGCTGTGGTGTTTCCAGAATTATCAACACATAGATGCCAAGGACAAAGTGAGAGGTCAGTGCACTGTGGACTTTGGGACTAGTGGGGAGAGTGTTGGCTTTTTCCCCCGGGGTGAGACACCACTGAGATGTTTAGGCACAGCCTGTACCACGTTGCAGCTTCAGCTACTGGCCTGTGAACTGTAGGGGGACCTGGCAACCAGTCTAGGGAGTAATCACTCTTGTTTTAACCTTCTTGGATCTGGATTTCAGTCTGGGGTGAAGGTCCTGGGGTGTATGAGCAACTTGCCAGAGCATATGGAGGCTTCAGAGAGGGCACCCAACTAATACCTCCAGCAGCTGAGAATACCCCAGTGTTTGGTACAGAAGCTCCCCTGGCTGGTGGCAGAGTCCTACTGTGGCAGAAATCCCAGGGGTCAAGTGACTGAGTGGCGACGTGAGTACGCAAAGGAAACAAAATAAACAGAAAAATTCAACATTACACTCCTATTTGGGGGGCAAAGAGGATTGAACCATGGAACAGTAAGAGGACTGTGAGGTCAGAACTCCTGCACCAAAAGCTTCAAATGAAAATACAAGCTAGTTACAGGCCATAGAGGACCTTAAGAAGCAGATAAGAGAAGTGGAGGAAAAATTGGGAAGAGAAGTGAAAATGATGCAAGAAAATTATGAAAGGAGAGTCAATGGCCTGACTGAGGAAAATAATGCCCTAAAAAATAGACTAACTCAAATGGCAAAAGAGGCTCAAAAAGGCAATGAGGAGAAGAATGCCTTAAAAAGCCAACTTTGCCAGATGGAAAAAGAATCTCAAAGGCTCAAAGAGGAGCATCTTTCCTTCAGTTTTAAAATAGACCATAGGGAAGCTAGTGACTTTGTGAGAAATCAAGATGCTGTTAAACAGATCAAAACAAATGAAAAAATAGAAGGCAATGTGAAATATCTCATGGGAAAAACCACTGACCTGGAAAATAGATCCAGGAGAGATAAGTTAAAAATTATTGGACTGCCTGAAAGCCATGATTAAAGAAAAAAACCTAGAAATCATCCTCCAAGAAATTCTCAAAGAAAACTGCCCTGGTGTATTAGAACCAGAAGGGGAAATAGAGGTTGAAAGAATCCACCAATCACCTCCTGAAAAAGAAATCAGGCTGCCTTAATTCTCCAACATGTTTTGATTACTATGTAGTGGTCATCGTTGTCTCTCCTAACTCCAAGCTTCTGTTATGCCAAAGGCTTCATAGAAGTCAAGAAGAATCAGACATATATACGCTGTTAGGTTGGGCTAGGAAATGATCACCGTTAATCTTTGTTTGAAAAACTGTAGTAGAATGATGTTGTAAACGATATTATAAAGAATTGGATGGGAAATGATCAGAAAGGAAGTGATGGCAATTTTAGAATGAATGAAGAAAGCTTTTATTAACCATTTATTTTATGTCAGGCACTAGGCTAAGTCCTAGTGAATGGTCCTGCCCCCAAGGAGCTCACATCCAGATGGGGAAACAACACATAGAGATAAGATGGTACTTACAAGGGGAGGTATAGCCAATTGAAAATTATCTACACAATAGGGAGATTTGAATGAAGGGGGGGGAGCAAGTATCCAGGGGCAGGGAAAGAGTGAAGATATTAGAGAATGGAGATAGTCACAGGAGTGAGATCCCAGAGGAAAAGAGAGAGAACTGGATTGAGAGAACAGTGTGAGAGGTGAGCTTTCCAAAGTAGATCCATAGGTTAATAGAACTAGCAGTGGTGCCTTTCAACTAGAACAACATGAAGAAATAGAACCTTGGAGAGATTTGATAACTTCTCTAAGGCCAGTCTCTTGGTTAGACACAGAACTGAACCTTGAACTCAGGTTTCCTTGCTTAGTTCAGGGTTCAGGGCTCATTCCAAGACTCTAAAGAGCATTCCTAAAGAGCATTCATTAAAAGATCTTCTTGAGTTCCTATCACCAGGGAGGTAAATTAACCAGCCATGCCTGAAATAAGGCAGATTTTACATCATGGCAGAATTATCACATCTGCCGTAGCTCGTCCCTATTCTGTCTTCTAGTGTGTGCTGTTTCTTAAACTGCATGCTGTATGGCACACTAGCCATCACAGGGTCTCCCAACACAAGAATCTTTTATGGAAGAATGATACTGTTGGGGAATAGTTTCCTTAACTCCATTCAGGGGAAAAAAACAACCTTTTGATGCTTTTGATCGTTTCTTTAAAACATCTTAGAGTGGAATCATAAGGGCCCAGAGATTTCTCTGGCTTACTGTCACTCTGACACTCAGTTTATTCTTTAAAAGCTTCTCACCAAAAATTGACTGCAGGGAGTATGGCCTAGTAAAACATGTTGGACACTGGGTCCACTGCTACATGCTGTGTGAATTGGCAGAAATCTTTTAACCTCCCTGCTTGGGCTGAGAAAGAACCAGAAATGGATTTGGATCACCTCAGAGAAAGATGCTTGTGAAAACACAAGGTATTGTAGTATTATGGGGAAATCAGGTGGTGCAGTGCATGGAGAGGGCTGGACCTGGTGTCAAGAAGTTGTTGTTCAGCTGTTTTTTAGCCATGTCTGAATCTCTCTAACCCCATTTGGGGTTTTCTTGGTAGAGATACTGGAGTGTTTGCCATTTCCTTCTCCAGCTCATTTTACAGATGAGGAAACTGAGGCAAACAGGGTTCAGTGACTTGTCCAGGGTCACACAGCTAGCAAGTGTCTGAAGCCAGATTTGAACTCAGGAAGATGAGTTTTTCTGACCACAGACCTTCCACTCCAGACTCCAGTCCCTCCACCCCTCTCTCTACTGTGTCACCTAGTAGCCCTGGAGCCAAGAAGACCTGAGTTCAGAGGGCCTCAGACACTTCCTACCTATGTGACCCTGAGCAAGTCACTTAACCTCTATTTGCCTCAGTTTCCTCAGTTGCAAAATGAGGATATCTGCCTCCTAGGGTGGCTTGAGGATCAAATGAGATATTTGGAAAGCACTCAGTGTGGTGCCTGGCACATAGTAAATGTTACTTATTATTATTATTATTAATTTTTATATAATTGTCCATTTGATAATGCTATTTTTAAATGAGTGAATGATTAGAAAAGCATTTATAGGACATCTATACTGGATGGCGTTAGGTATAGAAGAGAGAATACAAAAGTATTCTTCTTGTCAGTATAAGTGGCTTACAAGCAATGATTATAATGCAACATATCCCAGTGAAGTTGAAATTTTGCACCAGAGTAGCTCAAACAGTTTTTCAGACATATAGATAAATCCTGCTAAGAAGTTAGTTATAGTTTGACCATCTGGGGAAATGGACCACTAACTTCCTTCAGACCCTTTAGAGTCTGTTTAACTGTCTTCTGGAGAAGACCTTATCTCCTAGGAAGACCTGCTAGTGCTTTCCCCAATTACCTTCAATTTAACAATGTTGTGTGTGAGTGTGTGTGTATTTTCTTGTCTCCCCCATTAGATGGTGAGTTTCTCCAGAGCAGGGACTGTTTGTGTTTTGTCCTTCTTTGTATCACCACTGCTCAGCACAATGCCTGACAGGGATAGGTGTTTAATAAATAAAATTTGTCTAACTGCACTTAATTGCAATACCTATTGGTATTACTGTGTTTGAGTAAAATTTTAATAGTTATATACTCCAAACCTACCCCACAAGGAAATAGGAAGAGAATTATTTTCTCTGTCCTATAAGTAAGGATGATGACACAGAGAGTTAACTTGACCAAAGAAACAATCACTCAGTAGTTCAGATAGGATAAGAACCTAGTTTTCTCAGTCCATTGTCAAAAGTTAGACTCTCAGATGGTTATCACCAAAAACATAGTGGATCTCTTTGAAGATTTTGCTTCATTAAATCTTGAAGATTTTGCTAAATGTTCATCAATTTAAGAGATTTTTGTTACAGGATTTGGGGAGGAAATGCAATTTACGGAATGTTGGATCTGAAGTTTAGATAACAAATTATGGGCCTACCTTAAATCAAAAGATGTTACGCGTGGCTTAGAATCAGTTAATAAGCTTTTTAAATAAAAGGGACATTTAGTACTCTCTTTTTGTATACTATAAATTTAGAACTCAGTAGATATTTTTGATTAATATGTGATATAACAATTTTAAAATTTAGAGTGAGTCAGATCTCAATTTCTATTCCTTCCTTTAATTTTCTAGGTACTATAAGCAATTCTTTTGAGGCTGTGCTAGAAAAAGCATAGTGTCCAAGAATAGGAAAGTAATAGTCTCACTGTGCTTTATCCTGGTCAGACGGAATCTGGATTGTTTTATTCAGTTCTTGGGCATCATAATTTGGAAAGGCTTGGATAAGCATGAAAGTTTCCAGAGGAAGGGAACCCAGAGGATATAAGGCCTTGGTCTTGTGCCATATGAACACTGTTTGAAAGAACTATAGGTGTTTAGCTTAAAGAAGAAAAGACTAGGGCATTGGGCAGGAAATGATAGGCTGTGTTCAAATATTTGACTATGTGGAAGAGAGATTCTACTTGTTTTCCTTGGCTGTATAGGGCAAAACCAGGAATGATAGATAGGAATTGCAAAAAAGGCAAGTTTAGAGTTGATATAAGAGAAGACTGACCAACAATTAAGAGCTTTCCAAATGTGAAATGGAGTGCCTTAAGAGACAGTGAGTTCCCTTTTTTTTTTTGAGGTCTTCAGAGGACAGCTAAATGACCAGTAGTTTGGATATGTTTTCCTGTGCAGATATAAGGTAGATTAGACAGCCTCTAAAGTCCTTTCCAGTTATGAGACTTTGTAATATCTACAATGGTAACTTTAGTTCTTTGTTCCATTATTTTTACCAGTCTGAAAATTGGGGCACAGAACAGATAAATAATGGTCTTAAGAACACCCTGTAAATTAAATCAATCATGTAGCTAGGATTGCCATCCATATTCCCCAACACAGTTGTTATATTTGCTGAGCTACATTGACTTCTACTAATATAGACTGGGAATATTAGCAATATTTTGGAAATAGAGTTGGGAAGGACCTGAGTGGCCATCTAATTGGACTCATGAACAAAAGAAATCTTAACAATAACATTCCAGACAAGTGATTACTCAGCCTCTGCTAAAAGGTCTCTAAGGAGGGGACCCCTACCAATTCTCAAAATACATCTGGCCTTCTTAATGCAAGAGACAGTAATCCTTTGAGAAGGAAGAAGGGAATTTTGCTGGTACCTCTAAGTTGAATCCTAATAGTTTAATCCTGTTCTTAAACAGGAACATTAAGAAGTAGAAACAGTGGAGGATGTGTTAATATTCATAATTGCTGTCCCCACCCTATTAGTTGTCAGCAACCATCCAAGCCTTTCACCAGATTTCTTTATGCTTCTCTCTTATGTAGCTTAATCGGCAAAAAGTTTCTATGACAACCAAACAAAAACAGTTTCTTTAGATGCTATCATATAAACATAAGTGATATTAAAAAATTATTCTGGTCTCTGTTGAGAAACTGGCCTGTCAGCTAAATGAAAGGATGGGACAGTGGTCAGGTTATTAGAAGGGACATTTGCACAAACTGAAGGAGATGCTCTGACCACAAACACAAATAGCTTACCCCTCCCACACACTTATAACAGTTAATATGTGCCCTTGAGCAGTTCTCCACAATGCAGAGAACACCCTGTCAGCTATTAAGCCTGTGGACTGGGTCACCCATGGCCCAATGCACTAAATTGTACACACAGAAAGAGTCATGTTGTGAGACCCATGCAGTTTGACAAATCACCCAAATTCTGTCATGAATGAATCATCTCACCTAAACTATACTTCTTGGAATTAAAAGCTCAAAGTCAGTAGGCAGAGATTCTCTCTCATGCCTGGAATGCATTCCCTCCTAACTAGTTCTGGAAGTGTCTTGGTATATCCATGAGACATGCAAAAGTTAAACCATTGTTGGGGTAAGTGACTAGCCCAGTGCCACAAGCCAACTAGACAGGCATATAAGACTGGACTTCTGAGTTCATGACAGGTATTTACTTTCTTCTACATTTAACCAAAATCAAGTGAGAAAATACTCAATCCAATGTCTGTACTTAATGGAATAAGGTTCTCTTTTTGTTTCTGAATTTCTATACTTCCTGCACTGACAAGTGAGTGTGACATTCTTTGGAGCTCTCTGGAACAGTAATTTAAACTCTCTTAGTTTCTATGTCTCTATGGATTATCAACCTCAAAGGGATCCCATGGGAATACCAGTTGGTCCTTGGCAAAATGTAAATAAAATCCACCCTAAGAAACCCATTGTATTACTGGGAAAATGGAAGCAAAAGTATAGACAGATCTCCAGGCCTCTGTGAGATCCTGTTGCTTAAACAAGAACCTCACAATTTAGAAAAGGGCATGGCAAGTTAACCATCATGCAAAGCATATTCACTGAATTGGATTCTAAGAGGTCATGGGGTGGTAGAAATGGGTAATAACATAATCTTATCTTCCAATCTGTAGTCAAGAATTCAAGTTGTCATATATTTATGAAGAGAGAGCCTCCTCAGCTTTACATGCAAGGGGACTAATTTGTCTTCCTCGATCTACTGCAAGGATCATGCCTTAATTGGGCATGCTCAGAAGTGCTGCAACTGACAGAGACAAGAAACAAGACGTCTGTTAGTCTCCACTAGAACTGGGCACACACCCAGACTGGTTTGGCATTAGAAGGAAAAAGAAGTGTAGGTGAAAGACATTCAGGATAATCTTCTTATGATCTGATTATTATAAAACCATCAGGAAGGAGTAGGAACAGGGGATGGTATCAGGAATGTAGTGAAGACCCAGTGGTCTTCAGTCAACAATGTGGTGATCAATTAACAAGCTTCTATTAAGTCCCTACTGTGTGTTAGGTCCTGGGAACACAAATGCCAGGGATGGGAACTGAATCTGTGATCACATTGTTATAGAGAACTTCTGGGTGAGGAAATCCCTCTACCAATGCAAGTTGGCACCTTCTCTGCAACTCATAATGTTAGAAATTTGCCTAGAGCACTGAAAAGTTAAGTGATTTGCTCAGGATCTATATATAGCCAGAAAGAATCAGGCAGGATTTGAACCTAAGTCTTCCTGGCTTTGAAGCCACCTCCCCATTAAGAACAAAATGAAATTTCCAAATCCATTCTCTCAAGAAGTTTACATTTTATCAGAAATCTTGAAAACTATGGTCAGACTTGAATTCTGCTTTAGGGAACAACTGGAAATTATTTGAGCTGGATGAGGAAGGGGCTGACAATTGTATAATATCCCACCTATTGGGTCCTAAAGGATAAAATCTTGGTGCTCATCTAGTCTAGCCACCTCATTTTATTTTATTTTTTTGTTTTGTTTTATTTTGCTTTTTGGAGGGCAATTGGGGTTAAGTGACTTGCCCAAGGTCATATGGCTAGTTTTTGTGTTAAGTATCTGAGGCCAGATTTAAACTCGGGTTCTCCTGACTCCAGGGCCAATGCTCTATTCACTGTGCCACCTAGCGGCCCCACCACCTCATTTTATTGATAAGGAAACTGAGACCCAAGGAGGAGAAGTACAGTGACTTTCCTAAATCCCATTTAGCTAGTTAATGGCAAATCAAGGATTAGAAACCCAGGTACAGTCCTATTGAATCCTGGTGACACTGCCAAACATTCAGTCAGTTTCTTTTAGGCCATGCCATGCCCATATCCCTTAGAAACTGTCTCTAGCTAGGCCAGCTATATGGCATAGTGAATAGAGCACCAGCCCCAGAGTCAGGAGAACCTGAGTTCAAATCCGGCCTCAGACACTTGACATACTTACTAGCTGTGTGACCTTGTATTATTTGACTTAGCTGTGGGTAAGTTAACCCCAATTGCCCTGCCTTCCCCCTCCAAAAAAAAAGTTAAAAAGAAAAGCCCTCATAAAATTTACAAACATAACTAGTAATTCTGAAGCTTAACCAACTTGTTTTTGTTCCCCTCCTACAATTTTGCAGCTTCTGTGTGTCTTATACCCTTTGAGAAAGTAAAAATACTATCTATTAGACATTGGGGGCTGTTGGCTTTAGAATCTGAAATTTAGAAACAAACCATAGAAGTGATAACAATATTCAGACATGATTGAAACAGGCAGCAGTTGGTTCCTGCCTCTCCGAGGTGGTCAGTTTTAATTATACTCTGAGAAAAGAAGATGTAAGGCTGAATTCTTCTGTCCTCACTTTCTGTAGAAGCTGAGAACTGGGGCAAAGTCTTCCCCTTTTTTGATGGGCTGTTGTCAACTGTGGTAACCACAAGGCCCTTCCTGTCCCAGAAATAAGTCTTGCCTCACATTCAACCTGCTACAGACATGTTGAAACTGTATCACTGAGGGGTTTTTTGTGTGCTTTCTGACACGAATACAACTGAAGCCATAATTTCAACTTTTCTTAAAATGTTCATTAAATTCTCAAAAAATTTGTTGAAAACAGGGTAAGCTTGTAAGAAAACAAAAATATTAAACAGTTTTAGTATAAACATAATATTGTATCTAAACGTTGAAAGGTTTTATAATTCGTATTTTATACATTATTTCCTTTTTGAAAAACCAAGAATGATTGAAGCAAGTGATGAATCTTCTGAAATGATGATGAAAACAGAATTTGGTTTAAAGAAACCATAGAGGGATATAATAGAAAGGAGAGATAGGAGAAGAAGAAAAAGTTAAATGTATCTAACACAAGTTTTTTCATTTTCTTATAAATTTTAAAATTTCTCTTTCCTCAAAACAGTTTCTTTTTAGTTACTCATACTTCATAAGACACAGAGAAGCATAAAATCTTATGGATTAGAGGTGAAGGGGTCTTAGAGGTCATTAAATCCTGGTTTCTTAACTTTTTGTGCCATGGATCCTGTTTGCCACCAGAAACCTTAGTGAAGACTTCTTAGAATGATGATTCTATTTAAAAAATTTATTTCATAATTGAAGGGAATATTAAATTTTAGTAAGAAGCTAGTAAAAATAAAAAGACCTTCCATTGGAGTGCATGGACCTTCGAAAATCTTTCCATAGACTCCCCAAAAGATCCATGGACCCTAGACTAAGAATCCTTGAATTAATCAGGTCCCCTATCATCTGAAAATGAGGAAATCAAAGCCCAGAAAAACTGAGTGAATTACCCAGTCACATGGGCACTAAGTATAGCTACATTTGAATCCAGATTTTCTAGCATCTTCCCTTACTAGCACACCAGATTTTCAGTACACTTTTACCAAATAAAGAAGTCTTTATTTTATTTAGAGAATGTTTTCCTTTGAAAATCAAATAATAACCTGAAGGCAAAAGCGAAATTCCACATGCTCTAAAATGTTTAATTTTTAAATAAACATGTATAATTGCTTTAGATTTTTTTTTCTGATCATTTTGCTCCTTGTAATAGAGGTTGTGGTGTTTAAAGGGGAGCCCTGCAGTATCTTACATGTATTTAGATACAAATAAGACAGGTTTCTGCCATGAAGATATCTTATAACCTGAGAATCCCAGCTAAGCACAGTACTACAAATGAACAGGCAGCAGGGCTAAATCCAGCAGCTGTCTGCTTCCTGGAACAGGTGGGCTTCGGGATTCTATTTGAAGCTGAGGAGAGGGAAGGTGCTGATCTGTGTAACACATGCTTTCTTTGCTGATCACATCTTAAATAGGGATGATCAGAGTAAACAACTGAAAATTACTTTCAGTTGCTTGACGGTGCCATGAATTTCAGCCTCCGAACCCCCATTAGCACTTTTAAAATTTGGGCTCTAAAAAAAGATATTTAGGAAAATTGGTATCTTACTCCTTACCCGCCCCCCAAACATTTATGGGATGTCCTAAGACTGAAATGGAGAATTTTTCTCTCCAAGTACCCCACCTCCCCTAAACAAAACAAAACAACAAAAACTTGTGATTGTTTAGAACTCAAGTACAACATCTGGAAATCAGATACAGGGAACAATTTATGGAGTGTGGAAGATGTGAAATATTCAGTGCCCTTTACAGGGAACTCAACTTTCTGAAGCTTAATGGTCCTCCCCCCCCCCTTTTTTTTCTAGCACAAAGCAGGCAATTCTGAGGTTGCCTTTGCCTTTCTGAATCGTGCTTTGTGCCCTAGCGCCATGAACAATGCGCTTTTTTAAACTGGAGCCCCCTTCCCACCCCTTTCACGTTCCCATTCCTTTTTATAAAGCACGGGCAGCCAATCAGCTGCCACCAGCCACATAGTTGGAGTGTTTTCCATTCTGAGCAGCGATGCACTAATTCGATGCACCCGCGGATGCTTCACACAATCTGCAAATTCATCACTAGCATCTTGCATTCCTCATCTGACAGATTGCCAAGTGTTTCCTTTTTTTTCTTTTGTGGGACTTGATTATTACAAAAAATAAAATAAAATAAATTCTAGCAGAAAGACAGCTCAACTTCTGTCGTCTTTCCCTCCCCCCGCTCCACCTTTGGCTCCCGTTGCCGGTTTGAGGTTGATGCCTGGCTGTTCTCTTGATGGCAGCCATGCAAAAAGCCCTCCTCTTAACTTGAAACCGTCTCTTCTTCAGCCTTTGCTTTCAAGATGTGCAAACCCTGGCTGATAGCATGCGGTTCTCAGCCCTTTGCTCAGGCTATGACACTAAACAGCAGCCCGCAGTACAAACCTTCACCCATGAGCAATGTATTTGTGCTCTTGCTTTGTTTTAGTTGGTGAAATTTACACGACTCATTAGACACTTTCCTCCCCTTCCCCCCCCCCCCGACTTCTTCTTCCCTTCCCCATCCTCTACCCCACCCCCTGCTTTTGATTCTTTTTTTTTTTCTTTCTTCCTGTCCCTCAACCATGCTGTCCTAACTCTGCCTTCTGGTTCGGTTTCTTGACAGTAACGGTACAGCTAACAAGATGAACGGCGCTTTGGATCACTCAGACCAACCAGACCCAGATGCCATTAAGATGTTTGTCGGACAGATCCCCCGGTCGTGGTCTGAGAAGGAGCTAAAAGAACTTTTTGAGCCTTACGGAGCTGTCTATCAAATTAATGTCCTCCGAGACCGGAGTCAGAACCCTCCCCAAAGTAAAGGTACAGTATCCAGTCCCTTTGCTGGATTTGCTTTCTATTTTAAGGACGCCTCTGCTTGTTCCTACGCCGCTCTCCTTAGGGTTTGTATTAGAGATGCCTGGCTTTTTTTTTTTTTTTTGAAAGATGCTAAACAATTTAGCAGCCCTGGGGGAAAAGAGCGCCTATTGAGCTACAGCCTTCCTCTTCTCCTTTTTAGCATGCCATGTTAGAGGCTCTAGTCTCTGCTTACAGAGGAATCTTGGGCTCTGCCCAAGGTCATTCATGAGAGCTGCTCCCCCTCCCCCTTGTTCCCATCCACAGAGGATTGAGTTGTGCCAGGATGAACAAACTGTTTCCCAGGATTATAAGGTGTCAAACACAACTTTCCCTACATTTACCTGCCCTCTCTGCCCCTCCCCCGCCACACACCCATCCACCTCCACTTTCCAGGTGGGAATAATCCAGCTTGCTCTAACTGGAGGAAGACAAAGTAACGTACTTTGGGATCCCCTCAGGGGCAACATTCAGGAAATCGTGCCTTATGTCTAGATTCTTGATTTCTCTCTTGAGGTTACATTATAGCCTGTAGACTACTCTAAGAGTTGCCTCTCTAAGTGATAATTTTTCTCCACCTTTTGTTTGGTGCACTTACTATTTCCATCCCAATTTTAAGATTACTGTATGTGCAATTTTATTTCATACTCATGTGACTGGTGGAGATCACAAAGCATCTTGTAAACAGTAAGATACTAATGTATAAAGGTCCAAAAAAGCTCACTTTTAAGAGTAATTCTTTGGAACTGACTAGCTGTTTATTAGAGGAACTATTTGTAGTTGTAGTACCCCTGTGGCCCAAAATACTTAACACATCTCCTAAAATACAGCAGCTCTATGATGACTGATGGGATTAGGCCCACAATTTGGTGGGCCTATAGTGTTGCCTCCATTTTGAAGATGAGTGTGACTGAGGCCCAATGGGTTGTTTTTTTACGTACACTAGGAAAGTGTTTTATAAAATTGTTGTAAATGAATCTTAGTAAACTATAAAGCTATCTTCTTTGCATATTGATCTATTTATTTTTTTTCCAATTTCTTTATTTCTCAGTTCATTGTTTCAGTCTCTCTGTTTCTTTCTCTTGGACTCTGAATTTTGCTTTTACACTGTTATGCAAGTCATTCATCACATTTATTTGTTAAATTAAGGCCCATCTCTTGGCTACCCATCTTTGTATTAACCTTTTTTAGTTACTGATCCCCATAGGCTGCTGGTTAGTTGTTGTTGTTTTTGCTCCAAAAGGAAGATGTCTCTGGTGTGGTATATGTTGATAACTTCAGCCATGGAAGCTCCAAAATGTTTCCCTAATGCCAAGCCCAATTGGGGCTAAAATAAAATCTGTGATCTAATATAACCTGGATCTGTTACAATTCTGAACTTGGTTCACAGACTTACCCTTTTGATTGGGTTCTCCCAATCAATCATGTAGCAAGCCTTTTAGCATGTGCCCCTCTCAAAGCTAAATGCAAATACAAAGAATGAAACAAAGCCTATTTGCAAGAAGCTTACATTCTATCCAAAAGAGAAGTGAAAGAATTCTCTCATAAAAAGCCAATTGATACCACCATTCTCTGCTGAACTTTTGGTTAAATTCTCATACTTAGGTGTTTAGGTTGTACATTAATCCAACTAGAAGTAATATCATGGGATAGAAGTTATAGATTATTTCATTCAGGACTTAAAATTGAATAGGTCAGATTCCATTGGTAGATTCTCTAAGTTTCATGTCAGATACTACTTTAAAAAATGGGTCTTCAGATGAGCCTTAGGAAGATTTTTATTATATTTTAGTTGTAGCAATATTGATTGTAATGGAATTTGACTTATTAAATAACTTTAAGGGGGTACTATCCCTTAATCATATATACATACATTTGTGTATGCATATGTATACACACACATTCCATCTTGTTTTCCTGTGATAGTCATGTTCTTTGTATTAATTGTAAATTTCACTAGAATATAAACCCTAATACTCCACTGGTCCTGGATTTTTCAGTGGAACATCACAGAAGAAAGGGAGGGAGAGAGGGTAAAAGAAATTGCTTATTACTTGAGAGGCTCTGTGCTAAGTACTGGAGATACAAATATAGGTAAAAGAGAAAGATCCTGCCCTCAAAAGACTTATATTCTAATGAGAGAAGTGGACCCACAGAAGAGAGGAGGATTAATGTTCCAGGTACAGGGATGTGACCGTATTTTCCTAGAACTTATATCAGAACCTAAGAGACAGACAGAATTTTGCAGATGGTAATGAAATTGGGTCAGTTCATTACCCAACCCATGTAAATACTGCCTATTTATCAACTAATGTTGTTATGGGGTTTCATTGATTCCAGTTTCTCTCATCCTATCACTATTAGGTATTACTTAGTTCTTTGGTACTAATGACTCCACATCCCTTAGAAACTGATCCTTTTTCATCAGTGCAATTACTTATCAAGGAGGCTCAGATATGCTGGAAAATAAGGAAATAAGATATTGGTACCCCCAGGGTCCATTGAGAGAGTGTTCATTCTTTCCCTGATTGAGTAACTCAACAGTATGCATCAGGCCTCTGCCTAGTAGAGATGAATAGGGCAAAAAGTATACTTTCAGAGGAGCTTATGATCTAATATGGAATGTAAAACATAAACATGAATATGATTTTTAAAATTTTCTGTATAAGAGATACAAATACAATGTGGGATTTGGGGGCAAGGGGAGATCACTTCTGTCTAAGACCAAGTTGATAAAGGGGAAGAACAAAGGAAAGGCATTATCAGAAGAGATTTTGCTTTTATATGAACTTCAAGCATTTTAGGAGGGGGTCATTACAGATAGTGAAAACATCAGGAACTAAATTCACAGAGGAAGAACTATAAATGGGCCATTACTGCCAGGGTAAATAGTTTAATCTGACTGGACCTTAAAATAGGTGAATAGGAATATAGGGAGCAGGAAATTAGATGGGGGCCTAAAACGTCAGAATAACAAGATGAGACTTTATTCAATGAGAAATAAAGAGTTATTGAAGATTTTTGAGCTGAGAAGTAAGAGTGAGCAAGTCATTTAATCCCTTTGGGCCTCTGTGGTCCCTGAAGCTCTGTATGCCTATATGCTCAGCACCATATTTGAAGATTACCCTGAAAGTATGTATAGGGCAAGCAAGCATGTATAGGACAGTTTGGAGAGGGGTATGAGACAAATAGAGGAGAAATTAGTTAGGAGGCCATTATGGTAATCCTAATATTAATGAGGGACTAGACTACAGGAGTTGTTCATGACTGAAAATGGTGTATTATTAAAATAAAATGGTGGTATTATTAATAGAAATGAGAGTCATCTGCGGGAGGCAGATTTGCAGAGGAAGATAGCTTCAGTTTTTGATATGGAGTTGGAAATATTCACAGGACACCTGGCAGAGACATAAGACCAGAGTTTGAAAGAACAGAACAGGAGATATATTTTAGGGTGTTGAAGCCACAGGAATCACTGAGAATAGAGAGACAAGAGAAGATGACCAAGGATAGAACCCCAAGGGAAACTCACATTTATGGAGCAGAAGGGGAAAGAAAAAGAAGACCATAAAGATAAGGACAGTAGGGGAACCATGAGAGCATGGTGTCATGGGGTCCATGGATGATAAATTTCAAGGAAGGAATCAGTACTATTATGCTGCTGAGATGTCAAGGGAGATAAGAGCTGAGAAAACTGTTGAATATAGAAAGAGCTTATCAGTGACCTTCAAAAGAGCAGTTTGGGGAGATAAGTGTGAGGGGAAACCAGATTTCAAAAGAAACTCAATAGTAGTAATGTGGAGGGAAGCTGTAAGAAAAATGTAGAGCAAATAGTCTACTCTTTAGAAATGTTTCATGGTAACAGCAAGAGCACCTCATGGTTCTATAATGCTTTATGGTTTTCAGAGTCCTTTGCACGCATGATCTCATCCGTTTCTCACAGCAACCCTGTGAGATAGATGCTATTATTATCCCCATTTAACAGATGAAGGAACTAAGACTCAGAGAAATTATGATGTGCACACAGATCATAAGGTTGGGGGAGCATTTGAAGACTCCAAGTCAAAGAAAATCAGTACTTCAAACATTTCTTATGTGTTTAAGCCCATACGTATTTTTACCTCTCTGGCATAAAGATAACTATGGACCATCCATCTTTAATCGTGACTGTTCTTCTGGACCAATCAAAACAAACAGTTGTCCATCTATCCTCTTCTCAAAAATATCTATAAAAAGAGATTGTGTAACTGTCTCTCATGTATTCAATTCTGATGTCTCTGAAACAAAATAGTCAAGAAGTAATTAATTTAAGCCAAATTCCCTTATATCCTCCTCTTTTGCTTGTATGTGTATTTTCTTCCTAGCCAGGTTCTAATTTCCTCAGAGTCAGAGATCATGTCTTATATTGTCATTCCTCCCACAACAACTAGTAAAGCTAAAGGTGTTTAGTGAATGTTTGATTGGTCTAACTGTCCTTACTAGAAATATGTAAGTTATTAGATATTGTTCTTATTGATCTTCTAGCATAGAACTATAGAAAGTACACTGGCTCTGTAATGAGAGGTCCTGGGTTCAAATCCTATTTTCAACACCCACCACCTGTGTGATCTTAGTCAAGACATAAAACCTTCTTGGGCCTTAGATTGCTCAGTTCTAAAATGAAGAAAATTGGACTGGATGGCTTCTTTGAGGCAGCTAGGTGGCAGAGTGGATAGAGTGCCAGGCCTGGAACCAGGAAGACCTTAGTTCAAATTTGACTTCAGACACTGTGTGATCCTGGGCAAGTCACCCAATTCTGTTTGCCTCAGTTTCCTCGTCTATAAAATGAGCTGGAGAAGGAAATGGCAAACCACTCCAGTGTCTGCCAAGAAAACTTCAGATTGGGTCATGAAGACTCTGACATGACTGAGAAACGACTGAACAACAATGGTCCCTTCAAGTTTTAGATCTGTGATCCCACATACTGCAGTCCCCTCTGATTTCTCAATCTTTTTTTTTTCCAATAAGAGGTCATCTTCATGACAGGATAATTTGTTTTTCTTAATTGCTCTGGTCTTGTCACTATAATCCATTCATACTATTTTTCTCTCCCCTTTTTCCAAGTTAATCAGAATTGTATATTTTCCTTTCTTGGATTCCAGAAAACTTAAAAGGAATGTTCTGGAGGGCAGATACTATAATTCTAATTTTATATGTGGGCCCCCTGAAGGCCAGAGGTTAAGTGACTGAGTTAAAATCACTTACAAAGAAGTGATTTTGAAAGAGCAAGGACTTATTTTTTCAGTTTAGTGACTTATTGACCATGTTGTCCTGCTTCTTTGGGGGCCATTTTTATTAGCCTAAAGAATAGAAAGATATTTGAAATCCATATCGTGTATCTTTAACAGCTAAAAAAAAAAACACCTTCCTTTCTCCTTGCAGTGTGCCAGCTATACCTAGCAACTCACTGTTTTTTCTTTCATTTTCACTAAGGGACCAAAATATGACTATTTTGTGACAGTAGCTCGTAAAATGCTTAGGAAGGAAATCTCATATTTATCCTCTTTTCGCTTTGCTCCCACGTGGGTCACCCTAGTAGAGGCCTTCATTGCTACCCACCTGGATGATTGTAATAGCCCCCTAATAAGTCTTCAAGCTTCCGTTAATTATCCTCATACAAAGACTAGGCCTATCAGGCCTATTCTGAAAGTCTTCATAGCTCCCTCTTTTCCTAGTGAGTAAAGTTCAAATTCTAAGTCCTTTCGTTAAAGGCAAGCTGCTACTGGCTGCTACTCTCACTACCATCTCAGCTGAACCACTTGCCATTCCCCATAAAGGTCTCATACTTTCCCACATTTTTTGCTTATGGTCATGTTGTTCTTTATGCTTGGAATGCCCCTCCGATTGGAATTCCTCCCCTGCTCCAATTCTGCCACCTCTTTCAGGATACTTTTCTTGATCTTCCCTCTACAGTAATGACCTTTTTTCTTATTGCAGACTTCATATAGCACTTTATTGTTTTCATGGATTTCAGTATAATTTTGTATTATATTTGTTTTTATGTATATTATAACCTCTCAGTAAACTAGAAGCTCCATGAAAGCAGTAGCACTATGGGGTTATAAGGTCATCTAAGCTGACCTTATGATAGACAGTGGCCTACGTTATTTGAGGGCCTTAAGGAAGGCTTTCCCTCTCCTCACTTAGAAGTATTACCTGAATCCTCTCACCCCAGTAGCAGTACCCAAAATTAATAGACTAATAAATATTATCTAATTATATTGCTAAATTGAAACTTCACCATATTCACTAGATTATTTCCTTTCGATCTTGAAGCTTTTCTCTCTTGAAGATCCATTGTCAAACTAAAATATTCTGTGAAAAATCTCCCATTGTAAGCTCTTATCAGCTGAAAGCCTAGCACAAGATTGGTCCTTTTGGAATGGGATACAAGCTAAGTACCTGAGGAGAAAAATCATAGGTGTCTGAGAGGTGGAGTGAGAAACACAAAATTGGGAAGTAGGAAGGTGCCAAAGACCTCATTTCACAATTTTGCCTAAGGCCAGAATGTTTACAAAATGCTGTTTTCTTCTTAAAAGATTTTTACTGCGTATGGGAGAGGAAGAGGGAGGAAGATGAGAGAGAGAGAAGAAGAAGAAGAAAGAAGCCTTTTTTTTTTCTTTCATCAGATCTAATTTTTACAATAAATTTACGTAATTCCTTAAAACTGTCAGAAAATTCATATAATTGGGTGAGGAAGACTTGGTACCATTATTTTAAGGGGTATAGTCTCCAAATCTGTAAGTAACAAGATAACTCAGGTACTTAAGTAACTAAGCTAGTTGTATTTTCTGTTGTACAGATGTTGAGAGCATAGATTTCCTCCTCTGTGTCTTGAAAATGATAGGCTATTCTCCAAATCTCCTAGAATGTCTCCATTTGCATAGATCTATTGCAGTAGCATATAAGGTACCAGCAGTGCTATTCATCTTGTAACATCCTTCTGCAGTTGGGAGAAAATGCCAGGCATAAAATTTAGAGGGACTATGTTTATATCTCATTCCCCCATCTTTTGGAACAATTTAAAGACATTTATTAATACCACAGGAGCAGCTAGGTAGTGTGCTGAGCATAAAATCAGGAAAACATCTTCCTGAGTTCAAAATTGCCCTTAAACACTTACTAGCTGTGTGACTCTGGGCCAGTCACTTACCCTCGTTTGCCTCAGTTCCTCATTTGTAAAATGAGCTGGAAAAGGAAATGGCAAAACCACTCCAGTTTTTTTGCCAAGAAAACCCCAAATGGGGTCATGAAGAGTTGGACCAGACTGGAAAAAGACTAAACAACAACAACAAAATCGGGACCACATGTGTACAGGAGAGCTCCCTTCATTATGGGTAGGAACTATGTGGAATCAAAATGGACTTACTGAAAATATCTTATTGAGGAGCCAAGAGAAGTCAGTTCCTTTCTAATAGTAAATAAGAAATAATTTTAAGTGGAAGTTTGGATCATTTTGTTTTGGACCTTAGGCCCTGCTCATCATATATAGTAGTAATAACTGTTATAGATAATGGTGATAACCATTATATAAAGCCATGATAACTGAGGAAGGTTAAACAATACTTGGTGTTCTGATTTGAAGGAATCTCTTGTTTTCTGTGCTGTTTTTGAGAGTCTTTCTTCCACATCAGTATATCAAAGAGGTTCTATTACGGTGACAGACCTGATTTGTCATAACTATTTGTAAGACTGAATTTTGGTCTATTGACAGCTCTGTCAAAAGAAGTTACTTCAGAGCTCCTCAGGCTATTTTCAGTTATTTCCCAGTATCATGGCCAGTATGCCATATCATTAGCCAACATTGTACATATGAGAAAACTGATTCCTAAGGATGTTTAGTGACCTGCCAAGGTCACCACATGCGAGATAGTAAAAGTGAAAGGTGGGATGTGATCCGCCCCCCTCAAAAGCAAGTGCCTTCCCTCTCAAATTACCTCATATTGAGCTACTTTTATATTTATTTTTGTTCATTCACTTTCTGTTTATGGTTTATGCTCTTTATATTTTTATGTCTTTTTGTCTTTCCCATTAAATTTAAGTCCATTGTAAATAGAAATCATTTATTCTTTATACTTGAATCTCCACAATCTAACACCATTCTGGGCATATAGTAGGAACTTAATTGTACCCAGGTTCTTTGATCCATACTGTCTAATGTTAAAGCAACAAACTGTCAGAAGTCACAGTGAGGTAAAGTGAAGTGAAGGCAGTTTCAGTTGTAGACCAAAGGGAAGCCTGCTGTTATGGCAAAAGTCTCCAGTAAGAAGGAAGCCACAGTCCCATGCCTTAGAGCAGACGTGGGAAACCTATGTCCTCAAGGCCACACATGGCCTTCTAGGTCCTCAGGTGTGGCCTTTAGACTGGTTCCAAATTTTACAAAACAAATCCTTTTAAGGGGATTTGTTCTGTGAAGTTTGGATTCAGTCAAAGGGCCCCACTTGAGGACCTAGAAGGCCACAGGTTCCCCACCCCTGACTTAGAGCTATTTTGATTCCTAAAACAAAATTTACAGGTTGATGGAAAGAGGAAAGCTAAGATATTTTACCAGCTCTCATTTGTCATGAAGTTTGCTTATTATGGTCAGCTTTTCTACCAATACCTCTTTGCCTTTTCAGATGAATGTAACCCATTTTCTTTACCTCAGAGTCTATCTTCCATCAGTTTATTGAGGAATTACATTGCTTGGCAGGTGCCCAACCACGTGTTAATCTGCAGCCAGTCAGCTCTGAAATGAAAAGTGGGTCGGAGAGGGCTGCAGCACTAACCAACGCCCCTTTACATGTTTGCATTGCCTGAGAGCTGCTGCAACTAAACAGATCCTCTCCCTACCCACTTCCGCTTCAAAACCAGAACTTATTTTCCCAGTAAGATGCCTATGTAGATTGAGTAAGGCATAGGATAGAGAAGGTTTAGAAGTATTTATTTCATTTCCCTTAAACTTTGCTATTGTTTGGACCACATAAAGCTGCCATGGTTAGTTTGCATTTCTGTAGTGTTTGGTGCAATTCGATTAAACAAACATTTATTAAGGGCCCAGTGTGTTCAGAACAAGGTGATAAAGACGAAAGCAAAACAATCCTTCCTTTCAAGAAACTTGAATTCTGCAGGGGGAGGGGAAAACACTTATCTGCTGATAAATAAATACATGACATTTCAGAAGTACACAACATATCACAGAGTCATTTCAGGAGGTAGAGAACACCAAATACTGGGAAGAGAGATCAGGAACGGGTTTATTCAGTAGACAGGCTGACCCTGCCTGTTTGATCCTGCGCAGATCATTTCACTGGGAGTCAGTTTCCTCATATGGATTTTGTTTTGCAACTGCTCAATGCACTTAGCACATAATTTGAAGGAGCTGAGGTATTCTACAAGGCGAAAGTAAGAACAAAATAAATTTCAGATTTGAGCAGCAGCCAGAACAAAGGGATGGATGTGGGAGATACAGAGGAAGGAATAGTTAGAAAATCATTTTGACTGGAATGGAAACTACATGAAGTGTAGCATGTCATAGTGACAGCATGCTGGGTTCAAATCCTACATCTTATATTTAGAATCCAGGTGACCCTGGGCAAGTCCCTTACAATCTTGGAACCTCCATTTTTCTCATCTGTATAATGAGAGGATTGGACTAGCCTCTAAGGGCCCCTCCAATTTTCAATCATTGATCTAAGAAATAAGATTGAAAAATAGGAGAGAGTGTCAGGCCAAGAATTTTAGTTTTGATTCTAGAATCAATAAAAGTTACTAAAGGTTTTTGAGTTAGGGGATGGCATGGTCATATCAGTATTTTAAGAATATCAATTTGGCAGCTGTACAGGGGGATTGAGAAGAGAAGGGAATTAGCTCAAAGCAAGGAGACCAAAATAACTTAGTGTTAAAATACCTTGTAAAAAAAGCTACAGTCACAGAATTACAGAATTTTAGAGTCAGAAGGGAATTTCTAATCTCAGCCAATCCAACATTGACTTGTACAAGAATCCCTTCTCTACCAATACATAAGCAGTCGTATAACTTAAAAGCAAAGACCTCTCCTAAATGGAATGCCACCATTTCACTTTTAGACCACTCTAATTATAATGAAGTTTTTTCTTGCACTGAAACTACATCTACCTGTCTGCAACTTTTACTCATTTCCCTTTTTTCTGCCTCTAGAAGCCAAGCAGAACATGTCTACCATATTCCCAAATACCTTCTCTTCCCTAAGCTTGGCATCTCTGATTCTTTTAACAGATGCTTAGGTGGTGTGGTTTTAAGGGCAGTGAGAATGCAAGATTTTATCCTTAAACATTGCCATGGCAGATCCTTGTAAGATGAACTTGCTCTTTCTGTTTTAAACTGTGCATTCTGTATTTTGGGTTATGTTGCCCACAGTGATCAAAAGCCCCAGGCTTTAGTCCTTGAATCTTTGATTTCTTGTCCTACATTCTCTGGTTCCCGGTACTTTTGTCAACATTGTTTACCAGATAATAATAGGCAAGATATTGGCAAATATCTTGCCAATTATCAATTGGCCTATTAAATTAGTCTTTCAATTTTATCTCTTCTGCTTCAACTTGACCATTTCATCTGTGAGTGAGGATTGTTTCATTCTTTATACTTATATCCCCAGTGCCCAGAGACTGGCACACAGTAGATTGTTAATTTGATTAATCTTGTAGATTCAAGGTACTTATTGGAAATAGTGAAAAAAAATCAATGGAACTTTAGGAGCTAGGCTTGAAAATATCTATGAAATACAGATGTTTGAAGCTGGCTATAGGAAAAGCTAATTTGCAAAATTATGGAAATACTAAATAAAAGTGATTAGCATGGCCAATGGCCACTCAAATGTAATGACAAGGCATTAAACAATCCATTAAATGATTTGATTTTTTTAAGTCTATTTTCTAATAAAATTAAGGAAGGGGGTGAAGTATGATTATTGAGTAAAGAGATTAAGTTGAGGGAGGGCTAGCTTGACATTCCATACTCATGATATGGTTATCTGCTGTGGCTTTATAGGAATATGATGGGACATTGGGTTTAGCAAATTTGGGCAAGAGAATTGTAAATGCTTCTCTGCCCTATTTTGTGTACCTTACTGTGAAATCAATTACATAGCATGTTTCTCGGGTTTAGATGATAAAGAAATTTAAAGAGGGCAAGGTTAAATAGATGTATTAAAGAATATGAGTCTTCAAAATGTGATGATCTTTTCAAACTCTACTTGATTGGTGGGAATTCTGGGGGAAGAAATTCAGAGAATAGAGGCATGTGTAGGATGATGGCTATAATATACTTGGATTTCCCAAGGGGCAGGCATAGAGGTAGCAAGCCGAGTTGGCTGCCTCTGTAAATGGAAAAGGGAGCTTAGTTAGCTGAACAGGGGCAGGTTATAATGGTAACAGCTAATGGGTCAGGGAGAAAAGGGGATGACAATTGAAACACCACAGGAATTGGAAGGGGGATCAATATTTTTTCACTCTCTATGTAAATGACTGAGAGGAAGGTGTCCCTAACCTGGCATCCAAGTTCTGGCATGAGTCCAAATGGGAGAAACCTATAAAACATTCTTAGGACCGAAGATCAGAATGAAGGGCTTAGCTGAATATAATCTCTTCATTATCATTAAAAGTGTATGAAAGATAATTAAAGGGATTCAAGAAGAATATGCACTTGTGGTATTACTCAGAATTGACTAGAAAAAAAAATCTGATGCATGTAAATATAATTGAGGTTGCTCTCTGTGCAGAGCAGACTTGAGCTGTCTGTGGTCTTTACAGTAGTCTTCAGTTACCCTGTGCATTGTCAGAGGTTCCTGCTAGCTAATTCCCTAAATTGTCAGCATTCCTCTTTCCCCTCAATATTATTTCGTGCTAGGATGCTTTCAGAGGTCACTGAGTAGCATCACAACAAATGTTAGAGAATCTCACTGATGGACAGCTTCTGAGGGCAAGGTGGAAGAAGGCCCTAGGTCGGGCAGTGTTCAAAACTGTATCATGAATGCCAAACTTTAGAAATGAAAGTGTTGAGGAGCAAATAATTTGGCATTTTTTACAAAGAGCTGGTTTTTAAAAAAATTTTTAAAGATCACATTTAGAGGCCACTGTGCCCAGTATTAGGAACTGTTATTGAAGACACATCAAGGAGATGCTGACGTTCCGGAGGAGAGCAGCACAAATCACAAAGGTCCAGAAAAGCAAGCCTACATGGAAAGGTCTAAGAGGTTTAACTTGAAAGCCCAAGAGCACAGAGTCAAAGGGGAAAAGGTTTTTAGCAAAACATAAAAAAGAGGAATTGTGCTCACCAGAAAAAAAGAAAAGTTAGAAGGAGCAGTGATTGAAGTTTGTAAGATGCTAGAGTGCAGGGAGGGTGACGCACACACACACACACACACACACACACACACACACACACGTACACCCATATATATGTGAAACCCTGGGACTCTGCTGCAAAGGTCGGAACTCTTTGAAACAGCAGATAGACTATAGAGTTAAGGCCAAACATTTTACAGTCAGGGGGTGGTGAATTTTAAGAACATTATACAAGTTAGAGAGCTGGTGACCTGAACTATCAGCAGTTCTTAATTATAACAAAAACAATAATAATGGCTAACAATTTATATACCACCTACTATGTGCCAGGACCTGTGCTAAATGCTTAGTAATAATGATAGCAAATGTTTATATAGCGCCTATTATGTGCCAGGAACTGTGCTAAATGCTTAGTAATAATGGTAGCTAACAGGTTATTATGATGAGATGCTGAAGATGTGCTTAAAGTTGTTATGACAGTTTCTCAGGCTTGGGTCCTGTGGTTTTTTGTTTGTTTGTTTTTTGCTTTTTGGAGGGGGGAAGGTAGGGTAGTTGGGTTAAGTGACTTGCCCAAGGTCACATGGCTAGTTTTGTGTTAAGTGTCAGGTCACATTTGAACTCAGGTCCTCCTGACTCTAGGGCCAGTGCTCTATCCACTGTGCCAACTAGCCGCCCCTAATGTCCTGTGTTTTGTGAGAGCATAACTCAACTATTGAGATAAATATCATTCCAAAATATGCTGCCTGTCATAGTGTTTCCTGGTAGAAATACAGGTAGAAATATTCATTGACATATAGACAAACCTCTTCACTTGTTATGGAATACTCCTGTCATTTATGGGGCAGGGGAAGGGAGAAGATTCATTCTAGGGATCCCCAAGAGTACAAATCCCATGATTGCTTTACTATACCTATAATGAAAATGGACAGGGAAAAGGGACGGGGAGCCAAGGGAAATAAAAGAGACCAATCTACTCTCCCCAGCATCAGATATATCTCTCCTGGCCATTCTCTTCCTTTCTGTTATTCCTTCTTCTACCAATCAGTCAGTTCATCATCCAGTAAGTATCTACTGAGCGCCTACCACAAACAGGCCATATGCAATATGCTGGGAGATACAGCAAAAATGAAACAGTCTCTGCCCTCCAAAAACTTATAGTCTACCTAGGGAAACAACGTGGACATATGTAAGTACATAGAATAGGAATAGAAAGTGGTTTGGGGGTAGGGGGTGATGAGGCACTAGCAGCTGGCGCAGGGATCAGGAATGGACACTTAGACACTTGAGCTTTGAAGGACATTAGGGATTCTAAGCAGTGGGTTTGAAGAAAGCACATTCCAGGCATGGGGTATGGGGGATGGGGGTGGGGCGGCCACACAGTCAGCTGGTAGAAAAACCACAGGAGGGAGAAAGGAAAGGGAAGGAAAGAAGGTATAATGGCTCTGTAATGCTGCTGTGTGCCAGGGAATGTCCTAAGTGTTTTATAAATATTATCTTTTTTAATCCTCACAATAATCCTGTGAGGGAGGTGTTATTATGTCCCCAAATTATTAAACCATGCCTTCCCTTTGACCTATAACCCCAAAAGATCCAAGGACAAGGAAAAGATCCTAAATACATAATTTTTTAAAAAATCATAGTAGCTCTCTGTGTGGTAGCAAAGAACTAGAAACTAAGGGGTTACCCTTAAGTTGGGAAATGACCAAGTGGTATATCAAAGACTTTTTCTCAGTTAACAGTACCCTTTCTTCTCTTAGTTTCTTTAATTTTGTTCATGCAAACAGTTTCAATTTAATATGATCACAATTAACCATTTTATCTTTTAGGGCCACCTCTGTCTCATTTGACTAAAAATTTTTCATCTAGCCATAGTTGAGCACGATACCTCTCTCCATTTCCTGCCGCCAGCCCAATTTTTGGTTTTAATGGTGTGACCTTCCGTACTTAGGTCATGTATCCCTGTGGAACCACTCACCTATCTATTCTGCCCAAAGTCACCCCCAACACAGTATCAAAGAGAGGACTGACCATATGATGTGGAACATTTAATGCTCAGGTTATTTATAATGATAGGGCAAGGGGCAGCTGTTGGCAGACCAAAATAACCCCCAAACACATTTCACTCCTCTTCTAAAAGTATCACAGTAACTAAAGACAGCCGTTAGATGAAAATATACAATAGCAGTAATATCCAATGATAAAAAGCAGTAGTTATTACCAAGGTCCTTTTTGTGTATTATGCATTTAATACAACTTAGCAACAGCAAAGTATCTGAATCTTATCTTTCATGTTAATCCATAAAAGTTCACATTCAAGATTGTTTCAGCCTTTAAAAAAAAGCCAAAATGAGCTTATTAAAAAGAGGATGTGAGACAAAATGTTTGCATGAGTTAAAGAAAATCAATGAAAACAGCATTGCTTAATTTATACATTTCCCCTGCTGTGCTAGAAACACAATTTTCCCTTGCATTTCCATTAGGCATAAGCACCAGAATTTAATATTGACTTTAAGCTAGGAGGAAAACAGACTGGCTTCATTTCTACTCTCCAGACTGAATGCAGTGCATCAGTGGTGTAAAGGCAAATTGGGTTTTGAAGAGGCTTTAATTTTTAATCATCTCTAAGATGTTCATTAGTGGCCCAGGTAGGTAGGTAGTTCTATTTTACATGAAACACTGATTCTTTCTGTTTCTCATTAAGACCCCATATTAACTTCATTTTAGAATGGATGCCAGCCAGTCTGCAAAGGGTTAAGGGTCAGATTACTTATCCACCCACCCTTCTATCCTCCTTTTACAAACAAGTCAACCTGTTGAATGAGATCATATTATGTAAAGAACTTGGCAAACCTTAAAGTGCCCTATAAATGCCATTATTACTAGACAAAAATCTAGAGCGATATAGGTAGTTTTAATGAGTAGAGATAACAACTACTTTGTGACCTATAATTGTGAGGGAAACAAAAATCTGGAGGGAAATGGTTCTTAGGGGATAAATGAGAACATCTGTAAAGTACTTTGAGGTTGGAATTTTTTAAGCATAGACCATTATTTTGGAAATGCTGCCCCTACTACCACTTCCCCTCACTTGTTTCAGTGCAGTTGAGTAAGAGACCTGGGTAAAGCAACAGAGGAAATGTATTCTCCATGGCCAGTCCTCTATCTTCTCTGCTGCCAACAAGGCTGCTGATTGTACTGCTCGTTTTGTGAAGTGGACATCTGTCTAATCGGAACTCGATTGTGACCACCAGTTCATTTCACACAGGCCGCCACACAGCTGCCAGATGGTAGAGATCCTAGCCACTTTGCAAGTCCAACTTGGGCTGTGTTCAAACCTCGAGGTAAAAGACCCTGCCCTCCCTCACCCCCAACCACTGAATCCTCTACAAAGCAAATGCTTCCAAGAATCTAGGTCTTTTTAATCTCCTGGAAGAAAGAAAAAGACTTTGAGGAAAGGTAGTGCATAAATTAAAAGCTATTTTTTTTATCAGGTCTTTTAGGTTTTCGTCTTCACCTAATTACTGTCTAATCTCTACTCAGGAGTACACAGTTTTTAAGTGGGACATGTCAGGCTTTTACTCTGAAGATTAAACTCCATGGCAAATAAATTCATGACAGCTTAAAAGGGGAAAGAAGGCACTCCATCAAATGGTACAATTTGATTGTTTAATTTAGGATAACCAGGAGGTTGAGAGCTCACCAAAGAATTTTAGGAGGACTAGAATATACCAGGTAGAAGGAAAGAAAATGTTTCATAAGCTTTCTCTTCCATTAGATCAACAAAATAAAAATGGATGTGTTGAGAAAATAGGGATTATTACTACTTATGCAGTACCATCATGTTTTCACAGGGAAAATATTTCTTTTATTTTTTTTTACCTCCAAAGTTAAACTACATGACATCCCCACATCTCCCATCTGGAAAAATAGAATTGCCTTGTCCTCATTTTCTAGGTAAGAGCCTGAAGTACACATTGACCTTTTCAAACAAGGCTGATAATTCTAGAAAATATAATTTTTAATCTGACACATTCAGTGGAACTTGTATAGTTCCT
Organism: Gymnobelideus leadbeateri; assembly: GCA_011680675.1. Classification (NCBI taxonomy): domain Eukaryota; kingdom Metazoa; phylum Chordata; class Mammalia; order Diprotodontia; family Petauridae; genus Gymnobelideus; species Gymnobelideus leadbeateri. The sequence goes on from WOXC01007087.1 coordinate 1,387,208, forward strand.
GATACCCTGTCCCAAATCTTTTTTGGTCCACATACAGTTAAATAGAATGGTGCTTCTTAAGCTTGGATGTTGTGATATTATCTCCATTTTTCTTCTACCTGCCTTTGCTCGAATAAAAATAGAGATATTGTGCAATAACAGTAACTCAGATTTATTTATAGGATGCGTTAGCCTTTACAAAGTGTCTTCCTCACAACTCTGTGAGGGACACAACATGAGCCTTTTTATCTTTGTTTTACAAACAAGAGATTGATGCTCCCGGAGGTGAAGGGGCTTGAATCTGCTGACTTAGCTAGTATCAGGGAAGAGATTTAAACCCAGGTTGCTCCTTGTTGCTGTTGTGTCTGACTCTGTGTGACCCCGTGGACCATAGCACTACAATACTGTCCATGGGGTTTTCTTGGCCAAGATGCTGGAGTGGTTTGCCTTTTTCTGTTCCTTTCTTCTTTTTCCTACACCATGCTAAAATCAGAGCCCAGGTACTCTTTTAAAATCTTCTGGGGTCTAGAACAACATCTTTGTCTTTATCTTTCAGCTAAGTTCCACTCAGTTCAGTGAATATCAGATCCCTAAAAGTGATTTTAACATCCTTATTTTGCCATGGTGCTACTGAGGCAATAAAGAGGATGCATCAATCAAGCTGACATAATGTGTGGTTGGATTTTATCCACATTTAAGTTTTGGAAGCCAGGTCCCATTCTATTTGGTTCTCTTTCAAAATATTCACAGTCACTTAAGCTTTCTTCCAACCATTGATCATATGACCATGAAAATAATGTTCCAAAGACACAGGTCTTAGCCATGTCACTTCCTTGCTCAAAAAAAAAGCCCCATTAAATGGCTCCCTTTTGTTGCTTCAGTGGCTTCTTACCTTGACATTTAAGGTTCTTAACAACCTGGCTCTCATCCCATGACCTCTTTCATTCTATATGGTAGACAAATTGAACCACTTGCTGAGTCCGAACCTTAACTAATCAATAAACATTTATTAAGCACCCCCCTATGTTCCAAGAACTAATCCCTGTGCTAATACAAAAAGAGTCACAAAAAGATATCCCCTGCCCTCAAGAAGCTTACAATCTGTCAGGAGAGATAACATGTGAACAAATATGTGCAAAGCAAGGCATATACAGGATAAATAGGGATTTAACAGAGGGATAGCACTAGAATTAAGAGGAGTTGGGAAAGGCTTTCCATAGAATATGGGATTTTAGTTGGGTCTTAAAGGAAGCCAGTGAGGTCACTGGGCAGAGCAGAGGAGGGAGAGTGTTCCAGGGAGGAAGGATAGCCAGGGAGAAGGCCTGGAGCTGATCTTCCACAATTGTTAATCATTCACAGGGATTGGCCCCCATATCTGTGATGTATTCCTTCCCCATATGCTCCCTTCAGAATCTCTATATTCTTTCATGGATGACCTTAAGTTCTTCCTGTTTTGGAAAATCGACATTAATTACCCAATCCCAGCATCCTCCCTCCACCCCTTTAGTGTTACTTCCTTCTTTAGACATTCCATGTCCTTCACCCCCTCATTTTCTATTCTCTATTTTCCATCTCTGTGTTCATATTGTATTCCCCCAATAAAATGCAAACTCCTTGAGAGCAGGGATGCTTCATTTTTGGTTCTGCATTCCTTGTACCTGACACCAGCCTGCTTTCCATTCCTGGAACATGCCTTTTCCTCTGCTGTTTCCACTTTTGTTCATAAAATTCATGTCCTCCCCCTATTTCTCCCTGTTACAAATCCTACCCATTTACTAAAATTCTGTCCCAGAGCTCTTCTGTCCATTAAATCTTCCCATATTATTCTCCCTGGAAACGGTAAATGTCAGTTAGCCTTAAATTCAAAGTTCTTAACCTGCTCTCCATTAGCTTTTTAAAAAAGTATGTTGATAACTGTGTTTTGATATAATTGTTTTCCTTTGCAATCCCATGGATTTTATGTATTTAAAATCATTATTCCAAGGAGTTCATAGACTTCTTCAGCCTTCCAAAAGGGTCGGTCACACATGAAAAGATTAAGAACCCCTATTCTAACTCCTGGAAGTATGCTTTTGTGCCTATCGTGATATTTATCACATTGTTCATTTGTTTCATTAGTATCTGAATCTATGTGGCCCCACTTGAGGGTTGGTTTTTTTGTTTGTTTGTTTGTTTTTAAGCAATTGGGGTTAAGTAACCTGCTCAAGGTTACACGGCTAGTCATTATTTATGTGTGGGTGCTCATTTTCTGAGGCCGGATTTGATCTCGGGTCATCCCAACTCCGAGGCCAGCGCTCTTACTCACTGCGCCACCTAGCCGCCCCTTTTAGGGCAATTGGGGTTAAGTAACTTGCCCAAGGTCACACGGCTAGGTTTTTGTTTGTGTGTGCATTAAGTGTCTGAGGCCAGATCCGAACTCAGGTCCTTCTGACTCCAGGGCCAGCACTCTACTCACTGCGCCACCTAGCTGCCCCAAGGGTTGGGTTTTTTTGGCAGAAACACTGGGGTGGTTTGCCATTTCCTTCTCTAGCTCATTTTACATGAGCTAGATGAGGAAACTGGGGCAATCAGGGTTAAGTGACTTACCAGGGTCACATAGCTAGTGTCTGAAGCCATATTTGAATTCAGGTTTTCCTTACTCCAGGCTCTGCAGTCTATTCCCTGTACCACCCAGCTGCCCATTTATCATATACTAGTTTATATTATAGCTATTTATATATGTATATTATCTTTCCCTACTAAATCATAAGCCCCTTGAGGTTAGGGATCATATCTTGCCCACGTTCACATTCACCATAGATGCTATCACAGTGTCTGGCACAGAGTAGGACTGTAATAAATCTTGATTGAATAAATGAAGAATGCTCATAGAAAAGTATTTTCTTTTTCTTCCACGTGGTAATTTCAGAACATCCCACTCTTTTTTTCACTTTGAAACAATGAGCACTATTGCATTCCTTGGTCTTAGTCAGCGAATTGGTACTTTACAGAGCATGAAGAATATATTGTTTCAGCTAAAGAGATGGGGGGAAAAAAAGAAAGAGAATCACTTTAGGATGTCATTGTAGTATGGAATGCCTTAACATTTAAATAAAATGGGAATGAGGAGAGAAAGGGGGAAAAGATGGTCACTGTGTGTGGCTAGATTCTCTTCATGGCCAAGACTCCATGCCTTTACAGTAACAGGCTTCCCTGAAACTCAGTCAAACCTGTCTACAGATGTGACTTTGGCTCTGGAGTAAAGACCATGTAGCATTTCTCAGGAACATCCTTGTCCTGTCAGGGACTTTAACACTTGGGAATACAGTAGTGACAAGAGATGATCTAATAGGGCTTATCCATTTCCAGTCTCTAAAAATCTCTGGTGCTCATTGTCCTCATACATTACTCTGTTCCCTTTGTGTCAACTTTCTCACACATACACACACACACACACACACACACACACACTCACACACTATAGACACACTATATACATCCTTCTTACAAGACTATGAAAACTTCCCAATGAAAAAACAACTGGAAATAAAATCAACCCACTTAATGGAGTGCATATTAGAGGCTGTAAGAAATTAAAGTGTGATGTAGTTTACTCTCACAGTGAACTAGAAGCCTTGGAAGCCTATGGGCCTGGAAAGAAGGTGGCCCTCCATCCCTAAGAATCAGAGGTGGAAGAGGCCAAAGGGAAAAGATAGGTGTGTGGAAGGATGGGAAAAGATAGGGATTTATAGATGTGTAGACCACAGGAGGGGAGAAAAGAAGCATTCATTAAAAATTACCTATGTGCCAGGAATCATGCTAAATGCTTTAAATATATGATCTCATTTGATCCTCACAATAGCCCTCTGAGGCAGAGACAGAGATCCGCAGAGACACAAACAGAGAGACTAAGACAGAGACAGAGGTCACAACCCTCCTTGACCTTCTCAGTTCTGGAGAAGAACATTGGAAGTTACTTGTTAGTGAGCAGACCATCCTGCTTTTCTGGCTGTCCCTGCCAGGTATTGGCTCTGACCTGGTTGCTATTAGCCAACAGGCTCAGCCAGAGCCATAGAACATGAATGGTGTGAAAACTCCACTCTGCACCTGGGTATGATCATTTCCACAGTCTTGCCCCTCATATGCTAGACTGCCCTTTGAGAGGTATAAATGACATAGGAGGTATGTAGGTAATAGGAATAGCAATGGAATTGCAGCCAAAGGACTTTGGCTCAATTCTGCCAATGATGAACTCATGTGTTCTGTCTCCAAGTCCAGCCCAGTGTAGATATCCCAACATATTTCTTTGTGTCTTTGCATAGGCTGTTTCTCCTATGTGGAATTCTCTTCCTCTGTTACTTCTGATGCCCTTTAGTTCAGTTGTCACTTTTTTTCCAAGTCATTGTGCACCAATGGAAAGAATTCACTGCTTAGAGTCAGAGGACCTAGGTCTGAGTTCCACTGGAGCTTTGCTAACTTGCTACCTGGGTGACCTGGGGCAAGTCACTGCCCCAGTCTTACCATCATATCCTTAGCTATAAAAGCAAAGAGAGCTGGACTTGATTATATCTGTGATCCCCACCCACTCTACCAGCAGTCACTCTCCTCAACTTATCTTGTCTATAACTTTTTAATGAAAAGGTACTTGCCCCCTCAATAGCATGCAAGCTCTTAGGTCAGGAAATATTTTTTTTGTATCTGTGTCCCCAGTGACTAGCATAGTGATTCTCATATGGTGTTGCAAAGGGGAAAGGGATAAGCATTTATTAAGTGCCTACTATGTTCTAGGTACTATACTAAGCACTTTACAAATATTAACTCTTTGAGGTACATACTAAAACGATCCCTTTATAGATCTGAGACAGAGGTTAAGTAACTTACCCAGGTTCACACAGCTAGGAAGTGCCTGATGCAGAAGTTGAACTCAGGTCTTTCTGACTTTAGGTCCAGCACTCTATATATACACCATTTTGTTGTTGCTGGGTCATTTCCATCATATCTGCCTCTTTGTGACCCCTTTGGGGGTTTTCTAGGCAGAGGAACTGGAGTGGCTTGCAACTTCCTTTTCTAGCTCATTTTATAGAAACTGAGGCAAACAGAGTTAAGTGACTTGCCCAAGGTTATGCAGCTAGTAATATGCAAGGCTGGATTTGGCCTCGGGAAGATTAGTTTTCCTGACTCCAGGCCCTGCCGCACTCTATTCACTTTGCTCCCTTAGCTGCCCACAAAAATATGTGTGGATTCTACTTATTACCAATTTGATGACTTGGATCTTTTTGCCAGGGTTGGGTCCTTGCAACGCTCTAAGCTTGCTTCTCTTTTTGCAGACCCTTATGGCCAACCCTAAAGAGAGATAGAGGTAAAAGATTTTTATCTGTTTGCCACCTATGTTATGTATATTTGTGAAAAGCATATATATAATTTCTTTGTAAGGAGTCAGCTATCCCATATTTGTTACTCTGACCCCCTTCAGGCTATGATCTTGTCAGACTGTCATGTACTAAGTAGCATGCTTGGTCAAGGCTCAGAATGAAGTTTCTGCATGGAAACCCCTGAATGTTATAGGAAATTACACTGGGCAGGATAGTTTATTCTGAGTTGCTACCCTTGGTCCATGCCTCTATAGAGCTGAAAGGGAAGAAACACTAACCACTGATCCCAAGTCCTTTTCATAATGTCAATATTTTGAAACAAGGGGCAGCTAGATAGCACAATGGATAGAATCACAGTGACTTGCAGTCAGGAGGATGTGAGTTTGAATTCTGTCTTAGATATTAACTAGCTGTGTGCCCCTGAACAATTCACTTAGCCTCTGTCATCCTCGGTTTCCTCATCTGTGAAATGTAAATAATAATAGCACTTTACCTCCTAGGGTTGCCATAAGGATTAAATAAGATATTTTACATACATACACACACACACATACATACACACATACACACACACACACACACACACACACACACACACACACACACACACACACACACACTGCTTTCCAAACTGTAGTTCTATATAAATGCTAGCTGCTATTTATCATCATCATCATCACTATTATTTTGAAAGTCCAAGTCAAGAGAAGTTTTATTAGGGAATCTAAATTCTATGAGTCAAGGGACCCCTTTTGGCCCATCTCTGCCTTGAGAATAGTGAAGGTAAAGACTCTTAGCAATAGAAATATTAATGGAGCTAGAAATGATACCAGGAATTCTTAGTAAATTGCTTTATACTTCTCCCCCCCTTTCCCATTTAATGTATATCATGGGATGGAGTTGGTGTAGAGAAAGATCATTGAATCTAAGGATCAGGACATTGCTGTCCCAGCCCAAGCTTTGTTACTACCCAGTTAAGACATTAAAGCCCACTCTGAGACTCACTTTCTTCGTCTTTAAAATGGGGATAGTAATACTTGCCTTGATTACCCCAGGTGGTTGCTATGAGATTCAAATGAGCTAATGGTTATGAAATGGCTTTGACATAATAAAGTGTGGTGAACAAGATGATATTATTTTTATTCCTTTTTCTCCTTCTTTGCAGAGATAATATTTGGCACAGTATAAATACAAGTTCATTACTTCATTATCATTTTTATCCATAAAACTGCATCCAGTAAAGGTCATAGGACAATTTTCATGAGAATTGAGAGGGTTAGCTTGTCCACAGACCTCCCTTTGGATTGTATTTTCTTCCACTGGGTTCCTAATGCCTTTTCAGTTAGATATTCTGTCTTTCTCTCCTTCTTGCCCTTAAGGACAGGGTAGTTTTCCTGTGGGCTATGAGAAATCAGCCACAGTCTTCCCCAGAGACAGCTGCACTTTAGAAGTAATAAGCACTTCCTATTTGGAAAGCATTTAGGAATCCTTCAAGGGTGAGAGATGCCAAATATAAGGCATCAATGGTTGGTTATGAAGAAGAGTTTTGATGGATGAGGTACCTAATTTTCCCCAAAATCTGACTATTATGGGTCTGCATGAAATCAAAGGTTTGGATGTGTATGAAGGAACAACTCAGACATTTCCTGATGACAAGATAAGTGCAGCAATTATATTTAAATAAGTGCAGAAGAAAATTTCACCACAAACTACATTAGCAAAAGAAGTTTCTCTATAATAGGATTTAATTGAATTAATGCTACTCTCTGTGTTCCAGTTGATATGTTGCTAGCTTTGTCCATGCCTGGGCTATATAGTTCAGTAAGACATAATTGATTCCCTCAAGGATATCCATGATGGGAAAATAAAATATACCTTCATTGTGGCAGAAATTTTAGTAGAACTCATTATACCTTTGAGGATTTGGGGTGGATTTTGGTCATGGGGGGAGGGGCAGGGAATGCAGGTTCTCCTTGAGGAATATGTGTTTCATTCTTTTATAGCATGATTTGGTTTTATTTTCATGTTGAATTATTTAATAATAGTATATTTTCTGAGACTTATTTCCAACTAACAACAATAATGTCACCTTGTACATATGTAAAACTTCTTTAATTTCCAAAATGTTTCCACACAGAATTTGGTTTCCATTGAGTATAAATCGGTTTTATGATTCAGGTGAGGTAGATGGCATCCTCTCATTTTTATAGACAAGCAAATTGAGGCTCTGGAAGGACCTGGCCAAGGTCATGTAGTTTATTGAGTGGCACAGTGAGGGCTAACATCCCAGTCTTCTGACTCTTGGTCTAGTATTCATTCTTTTTACAGTGCAAGTTTCTTTCAATTTTAACTTTTTAAAAATCAAATAGAACCAGCACTAATGTACTACTGTGGGGCTTCCTCATGGGATCAGAGTGACCCTGACTGGAGGTCATTCCAGTGATCTGTGAGCTCAGGCTGGTCCTTTCTCACCTCTGAGCTTGAGGGCAGTAAGATTTTATGTCTTTCATCCTGCTTAGCTTGGCTAAGTTTCGATGGATAGAATGTTAGGCCTGGAGCCAGGAAGACAGGAGTTCAGACCCAGCCTCAGATACTTATTAGTTGGGTACCTGTAGGCAAATCACTGAACCTTTACTTGCCTTAGTTTCCTCAACTAAAATGGGGATAACAATACCACATAGATCACAGGGCTGTTGTGAGGGTTAAATGAGATCATATTTGCAAAGCAGTTATAGCACAGCGCATGTTACATAGTGGGCACTATATAAATGCTTATTCCTTTCCCCTTCCAGTTCAGAGAGACTCATCACCATGTGGGCTACAAGGTGGTGGATTTTTCTACTCCAGAAGCTCTTGAATGCTAAACTATAGAGAGGGTGTGATCCAGACTATTGGAATTCTTAGTATTCATACTGATGAAGGAAGGAAGCATTTATTAATCACCTACTATCTGCCAGGCACTATGTTAAACACCTTACAAATAAAATTTCACTTGATCTTCTATTTGAAACTGAGACAAACAGGGTTAAGTGACTTGCCTAGGATCACACAGCTAATGTGTGTCTGAGGCCATATTTGAACTCAAGTCTTCCTGACTGTAGGCCCAACATTCTATCCACTACACCTCCTGGCTGCCTCCCAGGATTGGGATGAGATCAAAAGCCACTAAAATATTCATACTGAAATGTAAAGATTATGTCCAAGCCTCAAATAACAAGGGAAATAATATTAGTTAATAGGGTATTTAGATGGTGTAATTATCCTTTGCCTACATACTACATTTTTTAATAGGGTGATTTTTCCAAATCTTATTCACCCTTGCATGCATCATGGTCCCATAGAATCAGTAAGGTCTGTGGTGCAAAGGATGTCACATACCATATCATATAGCAAAGAGCTTCGAGGCAGAGAATGGCGGACGGGCAGAAAACTTAAGTAAAATGTACATTAGGAGAAAATTGCTTGCATCCTCTTAAATTAACCTTTCGTGAAATTACTTTTTATCCTTCTTTGGCATTTGTTATCAAGAGGCAATGGTTTGTGAATATATTATAGCACTTTACAATGAAAATAATTTGAAAATTTACTAGACAACCACTGAACTTAGGAATAAGCTCCTGCAGTTCAGAAGAAAACATTCGTTTTTAACACCTAGGAGGATTATTTACTTTGGAGATATTCATTCCACTTATCAGAATTTCTCCAAGCCAAATATTCCTTAACTTGGTCTAGTTAGAATTCACTTCTCCTAATGGAAGATTTATCTTCAGAATTATTTTATTACATCCAATAAAAATTGGAGCCTAATATTCCAGTATATGAAAGGCCTCTGGTTCTGTGCTAAGTAAGATCTTTTGCTAAGTGCTAAGGGAAATATAAAGATGATTAAGGTTAGTTTTCTGTTGGTAAGAAGTTTACAAATTAAGGAGGGAGAAGGAATGAAGAATGAGGTGTATGCATAAATATCAATTGACAAATATTTATTAAGCACCTGCTATGTGTTAGGCTCTGTGATAGGTGTGATACAAAGACAAAAGTGAAAATACATTATAATAAACATTGCATATATATTACAAAATAAAATGTAATATATGATAAGGGTTTTGAGAGCTTCTAGGAGGGAGAAATAATTAGGGAATATGGGAAGTAGAAAGTGGTATTTGAACTAGACCTTGAAGGATGAATAGAAATTTTTGATGTGCTGAGTCCAACGTTCAAACCCTGGCTCCAACACTTAGCACTCTGGGGTTCCATTTTCTCAACTATAAAATCCTAAGTCCTCTGAACTAGTGGAGATTAGAGGGAGGGCATTTCAGGAATAAGAAATGGTATGTACAAAGACATGGAATCAGGAATGAATGTGAGCTACATAGCAGGACTGGTTTGAGTGGAACCGATTTGGAGTAGAAAGCACAGGTCAGTGACTAATAGAAGAAATGAAAGACATGATTTGGGTTTCCATTGTAGAGGGCCTTTTAACACCAGGTTTATATCCTTGTTATCATTAAGCAGTTACTCATTTCCAAGATTCTATCCAGGGGCTTGTTAGGACAAGGGATAATACAAGGAGGCATGATTCACAGGTTTATAAATCCCAGAAATTACAATTCTGATTTGAATTTTAATCAATTAATCAATCTCCGTTTATAAAGCAACAACACTGTGAAAGAAAGAACCTGGAAAGAAAGACAACCTTGAGTAAGCTGAATTTAGAAATCCTGTGTCACTATCTCTATCCCCAATGTAATTGAACTGATGCTTTTCCCTACCTGTCTCAGGAGAGACTCACGTCACAAGTCCTTATGGAGAAAGGGACTAGAGAAAGTTAGGGAATTTCTTGTTAATGTTCAGCTCTGAACTTCAGTTCACCTTCTCCCAGGGCTCTGGGCATAGTCATACTTAACAGTCTATAATAACATAGTAATTGCCACTCTTGGCATTTTCCCAGAGCCCTTCCTGGAACGTCCCCAAAGCACCTTCCAAGAACTTACGTTCCATTCTTCCGATCTTTACTGATGATGGTGCAGAGCGATTGAGATGAAGTTTAGGTCCCCCAGGATAGCCATGGTGGAACATGGAGTGAATACCTAGGATTTTTACATTTCTATCCTGTGTTCCTTTATGTCACATCACCAGTACATGGAGGAGTACCTAATTTCTCCCTTCCCCCTCCCCCCACTCTAGTTCCTAATCATTGAAAATAGTTGTATAGTCTCCCTATATATATAGGCCAAGTATTGATCCATGGAACCATACTGACTACTATCCAAAAAAAAAAAAGTATGCATGAGATAATAAAGTCTTTTTAAAGTTTTGGCTGAGGTTGGGTGAAAATAAGCACTGAAATTAGCAGTATTTCCTAGGAAATGTACTTTCAGCTTTATTGCTGGGCCAGAATACAGAAAACTTATGTGTTCACAAAATCTCAAATTTGAAAAGGACCTTGGAGGTTACCTAGTCCAACCCTTTCCTGGAAAAAAGAGTCTCCTCTACTCCATTGCCAAATGCTCTTCAGGCCTTTGTTTAAAGACTGTTTTAGTGAGAAGGAACGTATTACTTTCCAAGGCAGCTGATTCTTTTTTTTTTTTTTTTTTGGAGGCGATTGGGGTTAAGTGATTTGCCCAAGGTCACACGGCTAGGTTTTTGTTTGTGTGTGCGTTAAGTGTCTGAGGCTGGATCTGAACTCAGGTCCTTCTGACTCCAGGGCCGACGCTCTACTCACTGCGCCACCTAGCCGCCCCGAAGGCAGCTGATTCTTTAAGAAATCTCCCATGATATCAAGCCCAGTCTGCCTCTCTGCGACTTTTGTTCCTTGTTCTATTTCTGCCCAGTGTGCATAAACAGAATAGATCTAATCCCTTTTTAAGGGATGGCCCTTGAGATACTTGAAGATAAGAATCATTCCCTTTTCCCACCCCTAAACAGCTCCTGTCTGCTCCAGCCTAAACATGCCTACTTCTTTCTATCAATTCTCATTGGAGACCTCTCAAGACCTTTTGCCATCCTGGTCATCCTCCTCTATCCATCATCTGATTTGTCAATGTCTTTCTAAAATTCCTTTAGAATTTTAGAACTGAATTCCTAGAACTGAATATACCTGAATTCCTAGACCTGACTAGGGGAGACTAGAGCAGGACAATCACCTGTGTAGTCCTAGACATCATGTCTCTCTTCATGCAAGTTGACTGGTTTTCCCTTTCCTGGCTGCATCTTAGACTATTGATTCATGTTGAGTTGGCCAAGTTTGTAATCTGCTTTCTCAACTTTCCATCCATTTACTCTTTTGCCCAGGTGATATATTAGTTCAGTATAGTTCCTCCAGATGTGGATCCTGTTCAGCAAAGTTTCAGTGGTAACTTTAAGGATAAATGTATCTCCTTACGTGAGGCTTTTTTTAAACAAAATATTGTCTCCATTCTTAGATTTCATTGTCTTTGAATTTCTGGGCTTCTATGCCATATTTCTTTTCCTACATTGTAGTTTTATTTTATGGTATCTGGATATTATAGTGTTTTATATTATATAGTATATTATAGTGTTCTCCCCTATCCCTTCCTTTCTGGTTTAAAGTCATTTGGATTCAATTTGCAGAAGTCCAGGCAATTGCATTCTTACTAGCCCTTGTTAGGTGCCCTCCATCCCTGTCCAAGAACCTGTATTTCTTATATTTTAAGTCGTGGTCCATAAACCCATAAACCCTTCCTCAAACCACCATCTTCTTAAGTGACTGTCCGCTTTCCAAATTGGGCTTTCTCTTCTGAAGCCTGGACTTTTAAACAGCGGTAGAGATCAAAGCATGACCAGTGATTTGAATGTTTTCAGTGTCTTGTCCAAGACTCCATCATCCTAAGCAATAATTTCTAGGTGAACTAACAGAAATGGACATTAGTCTTCAAGTTTAATCCTTGGGGTTTCTTTTTCATGTTGTAGTTATGTGCATCAGGATGATGGTGGAGTTCCCCTTTTTATTCATTTCACTTTGCCTTCCTTACCCCTCAGCAGTTAGTCACCAACCTCCACTCCCTGTCTTCTTCAGTTGGCCTTTACTAAATCATCTCTCTTGCCTGACAGAATCTCTGGATACACGTACTATTCCTTTGAGGGTATACAAGCAGCTGTTTCCTCTCAGAGGGTCCATCTCCTTTTGGGAGGATCTCCAAATATTCAGTGGTTCTTCTTCCCTTTCTCCTCCCTCCAATTACCTGACACAGGTCAAGATTCCCCTCTGTCCTCTCAATTTTTTTTTCATTTAGCCTCAAAGCACTCCTTCCATTTTGTATGTTGTCCCTGATAACCTGTGGCCCTCCTTAAGCGCCTTTACCTAAGAGGGTATATATGTCTATACTTTGAGCATAAATAGCAACCACTTGGCCATGGCAGAAAGCCAAACATCACTCGCTATATGCAAGTACTTGCAAAATTCCCTCTGCTTTCCATACTTGCTAGAAGAAACAGCTTTAGAAGCTGGAAATAAATAGTGATGTAAGTCATGAGACAATAAATAGTCATTTCCAATCTGGTAATATTTTATATGAACTGGCACTGGTAGGTTGTATGTTATTTTTCTTCTTAATCCTTGTTCCACATTGCCTCCCACTTGAAGCCAAGACCATTATGAATGTACCGAAGAGTGGGTGGAAAAATAGCCTTATTATTAACCTAAGTTGAAAACATAATGGCTTTTTGAATATCTTCATTCACAGATGCAGTCATTCAACATATTAATAACCTTTCTTAAGCATGGTAGAACAGAGTCTGTTTAAACTTTCTTTGTCCATTCCTGTGGTATATGAACAACCCAAGGGGGAAGAAGAAATAGCTGCTACAAATGTCCCTAACCTTTACATTTTCATGTAGTTTATTGAACTCTAACTTGGACTGCTTTATTAGATAACATGATAATAATGAAAGTTAGCATTTACATAGTGCTTTAAGATTAACAAAGTGCTCTACAAATCCTCCCAACTGTACTGAGGTGAGAATCTGAAAGAACAGCTGCCATTGTCTTAATAAGTCATTCTTTCAACAATAATTGTGCTCATCTATAAACTAAGAGACTTAGACTAACTAGCCCTCGAACCTATAAGGTAATTTAGCATTTACAGGTAAGAAAACCAAGCCACAGAATGAACAAGTGATTTTTGGTGAGGGTCATAAAGTATATTTGTGGGTAGAGCTAGGGTTTTTTCTAATCCATATCTTTTGGCTTGCTAGGTTTAGTCCAGGATCCTTCCATTAAAATGCACAAATCACTGTCTCACCCTTCCTTACCTTATTAAGAGATCCTCTGGGGGGGTGGCTACGTTCAGCCTCAGACACTTAACACTTACTAGCCATGTGACGTTGGGCAAATCACTTAACCCCAATTGAGAGAGAGAGAGAGAGAGAGAGAGAGAGAGAGAGAGAGAGAGAGAGAGAGAGAGAGAGAGTGAGAGAGATCGATCCTCTAGGCTGCTGACATAGTGGAAAGGGTGCTAGTCAGAAGAGACTAGGTTTCAAATTTGAGTGCTCGGATTTGCAGTTGGCCCCAAGTAAGTCACTCAGTCTCACTCTGAGGCTTTGCCCTGTAGTCTGTAAAATGGGAATGATATTCCTGGAAGTACCTACCTGGCAGAATTGTTAAGGCTCAGCAAGCCTTAAAGTTCTGTATAAATGTGAGTTATTATTGTTGCTATAATGTTCAGAATAATTTAAGCAGTGGCTACTTTTATGATTTCAGGCTTTCAAGGGTTTTTTGGTTTGGTTTGTTTTTTTGGTTTTGTTTTTTTTTTTTAGCAGATCCAATGCAAACATTCACTGGGAGGGATGTTGCCCTTTGGATTGCAAAAGTCTCCCGTGAAGCATAACTCATGAAAAAGAAAACAAAAATCATTCTCTTGGACTTCACAAGATACAGATGTGTCCAGATTACAGGATAGCCCCAGCAAATAAAGCAACATGATGGAGTTGAGTTTTCAGTTGGCTGAATTTCAGACTGGATCCCCTTTCCTATGAAATGAGAGAAACTGGGAGTGGAGCAGAAGTAGAATTGGCCCATCAGATTGTACAGGAAGTGACATGATTATGCAACTAGCTATATGACATACGCCCTTAGAACAAAGAAAAGTTCATATATTTTTTACCCAAAGTGCCACTTTCCTGCTTCTGCCTACCCCTCCCACTCCCTCTTCCCATCTCTACCAAGGCACACAAGGTTAAAGTCTGCTCTTTTCCTTTTTCACCCTTAGTGAGGTTTTTTTTTTTCCTTTTCTGGTGACATTAATTCATTTCAGTACCTTCTTGCTATTAACAGAATGCCCGAGGATCCTTATTTCCAAGTATTGTTTGCTATTAATCTTTTGAAATTAGCTTCCAAATGATCATTTGGAAGTAAAATTTTTTAAAATATTACCAGTTTAATACCAAAATTAGTGCCAACAATCACAAATGATTAATGGTCTTACATTTGCCCCAGCTGATTGCTGGTTGCACTGTTCTCCAGTCTGCATGGTTGAAATGGGCCTGCTGCTCCATACTAAAAAGGTTTTTCTGCTCTTCTAAGACTGATGAAATTTTTAAAGGTTATGTAATCACTAAGCCATCTCTTGGTTTTCACATCAGATGATCAATTTGGCAGTGCAAAATCCCAAGAATAATTCCGCAGCTAAGTTAGCAGGGAGGCAGTCCATAAAGCCACATTCAGGAGTTATCTTATTCTGTCTTCAGCAGCTTGTTGTGGTTTTGTTGTAGAATTATAAGGGGAACAGCGACCTGTGTATAGGAATTTAGAGTAAAGGTTACTAGGCTCCAGTGTTGTTGCCCAGTGTCTCCTTGAGGCTTAGGGAAGCTTTAGTTAAGTTTGCATGGCCCTGGTGCAAGCTGCCAGGTACTTTGATGGGAATTTAAAGGGATCTGTTCCACTTCTAGCCTACACAACAAGTGACTTGGAAGGATGTGACTATGGAGTTCTTTCTTAAATAGTAAGCAAGAGCAGGGCAGGACCCAGGAGGCAAAATCTCTACTCTTGTATGAGTCACTTACATTCAGTCTTTGACCTTTGATTAATCTTGGGCAGGACAAACTTTATTTTAGCTAGGTACAGCCCAGCCCCTTGGGATTAAGTAAATTGCTGTTTGCAGAGTTCACCTCCATTCTCAAAATAACATGAAGCCTTCTAAAGCAGTTACTATATGTTTATAACCATCCTTGCATCAAACAACACACATTCATTAAGTGCCAGTTTTCAGGGAATACCATCAAAAAGATGCCATGGTCCCTGCTCTCAAGGATCTTATGCTCTTTTGAATCCATACCAATCACATCCTGATTTCTGTTCCTTTATTTATTCACCAAATATTTATTGAGCACCTGCTATCCACAAGGCCCTGTGGGGTTGAGAAGATGTGGTCCTGACAATGGCACTTACAGCCTAGAGAAGATAAGACACATGCACAAATAAATACAATGCAAGTTAGAATGTGAAAATGCAGCAAAAGAATTACAGAGTCCTTTTGAGAGATTAGATTCAGAGAAGGGAATCGGGGTAGACTTTATGGAGAGGGAACTGAGTGACAAAGAATATCTCTCAGAAATCACAAAACATTGTTTGGGGGGTTATTTGTTTATTTGCTATGTAAGCTTTTAGATTTAGAGCAGTAAGGAACATTAGTGATCGTTTAGTTCATTCCCCTCATTTTACATATGAGGAAAGTGAGGTCTCACTTGAGCTGACAGACATGAAAAAATGGCGAACTTAGGTCCTCTGACTTCAGATCTGATGCTCTAATAGAACTTTGAGGCAATCCAGTTCAGCCCTCCTGTTTTACAGATGAAGTAACTGACACCCAGAGAAGTTAAATGAGTTGCCCAAGGTCACATTGATAGGTTTTGAAATAGGATTTGAACCCAAGACTTCGATTTGACTAGACAGCAACCACCTCCTTCCATAACATTATTACCACAAATTAAGGGTTGGGTTGAGACATGGAACAAGGGAAAAGTAACTTTGTCTTTTGTGAATTTTGCCTCTTTCTCCCACGGAAAATCATTGTACATTCTTTTTCTCCTTTCAAGCTACCAATATTCCCATGAATTATGAAGGAGTCAGGGATTATTATACCTATTTTTATAGCTGGAAATATAAAAACACAAATTATTTAATGATATCACCAGAGTCAGTGAATATAGGGCAGTCCTAACTCAAAACTAATTTCCCCCCAATTCCCTCAACAGAAAATGATTTATTCTTCATCTCATCTAATGACACTTCATTTTATACATTTGTCATATTCAAATGTGTATATGTATTTCTTCCCCATCCCCCTTTCTGGATTGTAAACTCTCTAAGGGAAAGGAACAGAACTTATTTATCTATGTGGCTCCCTGAGTGGCTAGGATAGTACATAACAACTAAGTTTTTTTTGTGAAAGAATGAATAAATCTTTAGGGAGGGAGGGGTACACCAGGGGCTCAGCAAACCAAAAGTACTAACATAAAGAGCTTAGAGGAACCTGTGAAGCCATGTTTCACTTGGCCCAAATTTCTTTATTTTCCTTCTCTCCTTGATTAAGTTGCCAATCATTTCTTTGCCCCATCCACTCCCCTTCTGGGTACATTGCCAATCACTTCGGAACAGTCAAACACTTCTCCTGTCATAACTTGGACATGGCCTAAACTTGCTTTATTCTGAATCTCAATCTGACCAGGAATGTCAAAATGAATATACAAAGGCTTTGAACAGAGCAGTCCCTAGATATCATTGTACCTGCTTAAATCTGGATTAGATTGATCTGGGGCTAGATGAGGGGATCTGATGAATGATTTCCTTCCTCTGAGGGTGCCTTCCCTCAAAAAAATATATATTTAATTGCAAGTTGTCCATTTTTAAACTCAGCATAGGAGCTCCAGGCTCCATACTGGTTGCCTGTTATAAGAAAAGGACCATCAATATTTTAAAAGGTGCTGACAGGCAAGACATGGGATTTGATGACTAGAAATTTTGACAGGTTTCTTGTTGTTTTTAATGCTCTAGAATAGTATTATGAGATGGTTTACCATAAGGCGAGGAGTTCAAATGAAGGCTAATGAGATAAAACTAATCTAAACATCAGGTGACTTACAAATGCCCTGACAGGGGGAAGAGAGGGAGAGACAAACGGACAGACAGAGAATTTGGAACTCAAAATTTTTAAAAGCAAATGTTAAAAACTGGTTTTACCTGTAATTGGGAAAAATATTATTCATGAGGGAAAAAAAAGAAATGCCCTGATTGCATGGCCTGAATGTCTCATCTGGTAAGTTTCTCTCCAGGGATGTTCCTTAGCTGGTGATATAAAATCTGGGCTGTGTGGAATGTACACAAGAGAATAAGGACAAAATCTGACTCTGAAAGACTGAACAGAGCTTCTGCATTCCATACATAAAATGGCAATATTTATCCAGTTATCCCTAGTGGCCAATTAACTTTGGAAATACATTGATTCTTTCAGATCCACTAAAGTTTTGCAAGCAGGTTTCAATAATCATTTAACCTGTTACAAATTCTATTCAGCACTGGTCCCATTCACTTCTATTTGTGCCCTCCTTTCCTCTTCTCCCTCAATAAGCTCAGAATCCTTTTGGTGGTCACTTTCAATCATTTAAGCTAAAGGAACAAAACCAACTGCCTGCTGCATTCTCAGAATCCTACAACTTAAGAGTTTCCGTGGAAATCAAACAAAAAGTGAACAGAGGCATTTGGTAGATTTTCCTCAAGGCTCAATTTTCAGAGACTTGCTGTTTGGTTTGCTTTATATCTTGAGCACAAGGTCACATGTTTTATGTATTTTGTAACAATGATACAGTACCTGTTTAGTGACTGATTGCCATAGTCTACTAAATTGCCACTGCAATGCACTAATTAGCAACCTAGGAACGAGAAAAATTGGATCAACCTCAGAAAACTCATAATTTCATACCAGGAAATATGTACAGAGTAAATAACTGCTGCTGACCACCTACTATTTTGCTACAGATCTTAGATTGGATCAGATTTCCTATGACACATCTAAATTAGGGCAGACCTCTCTCTCTTCTTCCATGGGCCATATTCTTCCTAGGCTAATGGTAAATATGACCTAAGAATTCATTTTAGCAAATCCAGTTTGCATTTTTGGAGTGCTTTACATTTTGCTATGATTGTACAACCAATAAGTCAATCAATAATCATTTATTAAGTGCTTACTTTATGACAGATATTGTGCTAAAGCCTGAGCCAACAAAGAGGTCCGAGGACATGGTTTCTGCACTCAATGAGTTCACATTCTAATGGACCGAGACAACAAGAAAATAACTATGTAGGTCACAGAGCCAGCCAACCAAACCAAGGTCGTCCAGCCACAGCTCTAATACTATTTTCTATTTTCCTATAACTCTCATTACTTTGTACCTTGGTTTCTTCTCTCTATAAATAAAAAAATGTAAAACTTCCCCACTCAATCTCAAGAAATATGAAGGGTATACAATATTCTCCCTATATTTGATTATAAAATCTTGTGCATTTATCAGAAGCAAATTTTTAGACCCTCAATTGGTTTCCCCTTTCCACCCAGGGTCCATCTAAATACCTTCCTTGTACAAATTGGCATCTGTTCAGGGATTGCAAATCAATTTTAAAATTAGCCTAAGCAAAACATAATTAACTCTCCCTTCATCACAAAATGTATTCTAAATACAGATTCCAAAAAAAGATTTCAATTTTCTACCCTTTTGTTTTCACCTGTTTTTCATCTGTGCTGATGATCTTCTCCATTATTAAAGATAATCTGGAATTGCCTGTACTTATAAAGTGCCGTGATCTTTGGGGAGGTAAAAATGTTATTTCAAAAACAAAGAAAAATTATTATTGTTATTACTCATCTACACAATTAGGAAACAAAAGACTAGCAAAGGCTGCTCCATCTATCTGTTGTTAAGAGATTTTGAAACCTCACTGTAAAGCAGTTTCATACTTTATCCCCTCTTAATTTTTTTTAATTTCAATCTCTCAAAGATACTGTCTTTTTTTTAAATCTTGAAACATTTGAAAATATAAAGGAAAGTAAAGGGTGTCCCTTACACTCAAAGGCACCAAAGAATTGTAGTTCTATCTTCATTGAATTGTCTGAGCTGATAAATAGGAGCCTGCAAGAAATTTCTTTGCTTTTTCTTTCTTTTTCTTTCCCCCCCTAAAGGCTTAATAGGAGAATAAATGTGTCATGGACAACAAGTGAGAAAAATGAAGCCTTTAGGATGAAACCCCACTTCAAGGTGCATGTGACTTGAGAAAGTTTGACATATGGCATGACCTTCCTAGCATGAAGCCAAGTGCCTGCTCATCAACAAACAAGTTGGAGAAATTTCTTTAATCCTCACAGTTGAAAGGATATTTTACTTTGTCATCTTAGTGGGTTTTTTTCCTCCCCCTGGTGAGACATTCCACAGCATGGCAGGGAAAGATAAATTTACTCCTCTACCTAATAACTACATGTGGTAAGCACCTTGAGGGCAGGATAGCATCTTGTAGCCTTCCGAGTCCTGAGGCCAGAAGTCCAGGTACTCAATAAATACTTGATTGATTACCTAGAAAGATAGAATGGCATGTTATACAGGCAGTGGAAGAGAAGGAACACTAGAGTGTTGGAGACCTGGATGGCTCTGCCAATGGTTGTTTCCTCATCTGTAAAATAAAACAGTGGAACTGGATCAAGTATTCTTAAACTGGGATCCTTAAACTTTTGAAACTATTTTTGTCATTTTATTTCAACATCATTGATTTATTTTGAAATCACATGCATATATAAATACATATGTATAATTTTAAGCATTTAAAAATATCATTCCAAGAATGGCTTCACCTATGTCTACCAATGGGTCCATAGTATAATAAATAAAATAATGTAACATAATGTAATGTAATGTAATATAAAATATTAAGCCCTGGACTTGATGATTAATAAGGTGTTTGCCATTTCTAAAATGCTATAAAACTGCTTTGGTTTTAAATGTCAGGTTTGCAATAAATTAACTGTTCAGGATAAAGCCCACCCTCCCCCATGCCCCACTCTATGGGTCAGGGAAAGTGATATAATTGGCTTGTCTTCAGTTATTCTATGACCTCTCAATCCAGTACAGTCTCTGATTATTCTCGCTTAGTACAGTCTGCTCTCTGATCTTTCTGACTTAAATGTGAATAACTGGTAGCCTCAAATTACCACATCTTCCAGGGTGAAATAAGAGCAGAAGATTTGGGTAAAAATTACAAAACTCAAAGACCATAATTTTCAAGTATCTGTAAACTGAGTCAGGATGGGGTTTTTTTTGGTTTGGGTTTTCTAGGCAGTGGATACCTTCCTGTTATCCCTGAAATCATACCCAAAAGGTGGTAACCTGCTTTTTTTAAAAGATAAAGTCCACCTTAACTGATATGAATCAATTTAACACTGTATGAGTGAGCTTACCATGAATTGATGCACAATGGGGTGTTAAAAGAGAATTGCTGCTTTATCTTGCCTTGGTCTTTCTTCCCAAGTGGCCACTGATACCCTGCAAAAGAAATCAGAAAGACTGGTGAAGACATTAGGAACACATTAGGTATTTTAATTAAAGAACACATTAGGTATTTTCATTAAAGGAACCAAGACCTTGAAAAGAAAGGCAGTTTGAGAAGAGTTGCATAAATAAAGGGTCCAAGGGGCATATATTTAAAGTTGGAAAGATGCTTAGGGATCATCTAGAAAAACCTCTTCATTTAATAAATGAGAAAGCTGCAGTCCAGGTAATATCAGCTTGCTCAAAGTGACACAGTGGGTAAATGACAGAGGCAGGATATGAGAAGGGGCTTGGGTCTGCCAAAAGGAACCTAGAAGCCATGGCCAAAGATTATGAAGTCTCTGACAGGAAACTGAAGACCTAGGGAGACAGCTGGCATTTTCATCACTGCTACCTGTTGAAGGTAAGGGATAGTGAAGAGAAACACAGATTTGGGAAGCAAACAGCTGGTTAAGAAGGTGTTGCCTGAGAATGGGGTTTAGATTTCTGATGATGAATTTTCCCACCAGTTTAGAAGCATGAAAACAGAAAGAAAGTTGAGGAGTTTGAGAAACTTATTATAAGCCTGGAATAGAGATGGGAGAATTTAAATATCTTCTGTTCTCTCTCCCTCTCCCCCCTCTTCTTCTTCCCCTCCCTCTCTCCTTCTCTTTCTCCACTCCCTCTCTCCTTCTCTTTCTCCACTCCCTCTCTCTGTCCTCCCCCTTCTCCTTCTCTCTTCCCCTCCCTCCAACAGTTAATAATTTCTTAATGTGCCTTAATGTTAATTTCATCCTTTAAAAATTAGAGAAACCAAAAAAGTCAAATTCTATCACAGATCTGCTTCTGCTGAGGTGAAAATTATGGAATCTTAGGGCAAAATGACCACTCCAACTTATGTGTGATAGAGAAGGAAAGGAAAGCCTAGCATTGTCTGACAAATTTCTAAAGGGTCAGAAAAATGATTTGCAGGATCCCATGGACTAAAATTCTGCTGGGGAAATCAGCCTAAGAAGATGGAAAACTGTCAAGAATGAAAAACTACAATGAAAAATACAAGGGAAACTTTTGGTGAGAAGGGAAAGCAGTTGTCTAAGGAAGCCAATATGAATACACAGAGAGCTTATGCACTTAGAGTTTTAGAAGATATGTACAAAAATGGAAGCAAGGGTAGGTAATGTACATGATTGGCACAAAAGTATGGCATAGTCCTTCAAGAATAGTGATAGGACATGTATAACCTATATCAAACTGCTTGCCTTTTCAATGTGTTAATGGGGGAGGGAGGAAGGATGGGAGAGAATTTGTAATTCAGAGTTTTAAAAATTAATGTTAAAAATGGCTTTTACATGTAACTGGAAAAATATTTAAAATAAATATAATACAGTTTTAGAAGAAAAAATAAAAAATAATAATAGGAAAGCTATAGCTCAGAACAACCAGGTGGTAGGAAGAAAGCTAAGGATAGCAAAAGGGGTTTTGGTTTTGGGTTGCATGGATATATTTTGCTTCTTTTACTATATTAGGGGGAACGAGAGAATCAAAGAAAAGATAAGACCACTGCTTACAATTGATTGGCCAATGATAACTAACAACATAGAAATGGCAGAGCTGTTTATTTTCTTTCATGCAAAATGATGACCTTCTAATTGAAAAGGACAGAACAAAATCAGCTAATGAGAAGTCAATTCCCAATATCAGTACAGACATAGTAAAGAGTACCTAATTGCCCTTAATATGTTCAGGTCATCAGGCCTACATATACTTAAAGAACTGCAGATGTGATTGCTAGTCTGCTTTTGACTGATCTATGAAAGATCAGGAAGAAAAGAAAAGATAATTTAGGAATGGAGAAACAGAAATGTGACTCCAGTCTTCAAAAGAGACAAGAGATTAGAGACATGGACAAGGGCTATGAGCTTGACTTTTATTCCTGGGTAAATTCTAGAACCGATTATTAAAGAGATGGTTAGTGAACATTAAAAAGGGAAGCAGTGATCATAAAGAGTCAGCTTGGATTCTTCAAAAACAACCCATGCCAGATCAACTCCCCTTTTCGTCTTTCTTAATAAAATATCAATTACATAGATATGTAAGGAAAATATGATATATGCATATATGTTTACATATGTTTGTGTATGTATTTGTTTCTTTTTATATTTTTATATATAAGTAACATATATGCATAAATGCTAAATCTAGATTTTGGTAAAATATTTTAGCAAAGACACTGTCAAATGTAATTCTTATGGACAACTTAAAGAAATATGAGTTAAATTGTAGTGAAGTTAGGTCGCAGGGCTTGACTATTATATAGGTCATTTAGGGTTTGATGGCTTAGAAGGAGGGCTCCAGGAGAGTGTTCATAAGGATGGCACTTGAACCTAGTCTTGAAGGGACATAGGGAAGTTGAGAGTAGAGGCAAGGCCATTCAAGGAATGGGGGATGGCTAACACAGGGGCATCGAAATTAGAAATATAGTCTTGTGTCCATGGAATGGCAAGTAAGCCAATGTAGCTAGACCATAGAATACATACAGAGGACTAAAGTGTAAGAAGGAGTATACAAGGTTACATAGAGATTTAAATGCCAAACAGAGGACTTTATATTTGGTCATGGAGGTAATTCATGGAATTCACTGAACATAAAGGTTACTTGTGCTTTAGAAAAATCACCTTGACGTCTTATTAAAGTAGGGAGAACAGTTAGAAGGCTACTTACTGCATTAGCCCAAGTGAGAGATGATGAAGGCCCACACTAGGGTGGCAGATGTGTGAGCAGAGAAACGGAGGGAGAGGGAGAGAGAAAAGAGTTGAGAAAAGAGAAGAGAAATATTGCAAAGTTAGGACTTGGCAACAGGTTCAATATATGAGGTACATGAGAAGTCAAGAATTTGGCACTGATTACCCTTGACAGTAATAAGGAAGTCCAAAGACTGGAGGGTTCAAGGGGAAAGAGAGTGCATTCTGTTTTGTACCTGTTGCCTTTGAGATGCCTATGGGACATCCAGGTTAAGATGTCCTAAAGGCAGTTGGTGATGCATGACTGTACCTTGGGCGAAAGACTAAGGATATGAGGTAGTATAGAGTGAAAAGAGGAGAGAGAGGTCATGACATAGCCTTGTGAGATGTTCCAACAAAAACAAAACCCAGCAACTGAGGAATGGTCAAGTAAGAAGAAAACTAAGCAAGAGCAGTGTCATAAAAACCATGAGAGGAGACACTCCAGGAGGAAATTTGAACCTAGGTCTTCTGACTTCTTCCACTATGCCACACTCAAGGAATAATTAGTATTGTGTAGACAACCATGTGTAGCTGTGTCTGTCTCTGTCACTATGCCTCCTTAACCATGTGATGATTTTGAAAGTCAAACTATAGCTAACTCATGGGGAATGTAATCCATGATGGTGATCTGTGCTACATCCCATGCCATTTTTCCCCACTTTTTTCCTTCATTGCCCTGGAATCCTCTAGTTCTAGACTCCATCTGGACACCAATCTTTCCTCCTTCCCTCTGTTGCTTGTATCATATGAGGGAAGTGAAATCAGCAGTCTTCCTTCTACAGCAATAAAGCCAGGCATGCTCAGTAGATGAGAACAGTTCTGGGCTATGTTGTATTTTTTTTGCATTTTGGGAGCACAGGAAACTATAAAGTTGAGGTAAATATCATTATACTCCAGAGGAAAGTCATCAAAATGATTCCACTAAAGCCAATTGAGCCTACAGTATTAAGAGGCCCTTCTGATGGGTGAACTGGCTAGCTCCCAGGAATTACTTTAGAAAACAAGACAACAAATCAATTCCAGACCCCATTAAAGGGGTACAGTCATCATTTGCAAATAAGGTCCCCTTGCCCTCTCTTCTGTCTAGGATTTGGCATTGGGTAGTTAAGTGTTTCTCAGGCTTGTTGATCTGGCTCTCCTTGCCTCATTTCTTCTGTTATAAAATAGAAATAACATGACCTGCCCCTTGTTGCATTGTATGTGATTTACGGGGACTCTGGAAGGTTTAACTCAGTCATGCCTATCCAGGCCTGAAGTTGTCTGGGAGAAAATGCTGCTTAAATACAAACTGTTGTGATATAAACAGTTACCCCTGAGAAGGTAATTAATAGATATTTCCTTGGGTACATACAGAACAAATACTATTGGTGAAACAGAAAAAAAAATGGTCTTCTCTTCATCTTTCTAGCATCTAAAAGAAAATTTTCTGAGATCTGTATTTGGATCCACACGACAGTATGGGAATTCTGAAACAAAGGGTGTCATTCCCCCAGCTCTACCACCCCCCCAGTACACAAACAAATAACAAACTTGCCAAGACTGCTGTTTAGGGGAAGATATAGATTTGCTGTATATAATCACTGTAACATCAATTCATGCTTGCCTACACAGATAAATTCCTTGCATGGGAAACATTGGTCCAGATAAGAGATTTACCTACTGGAAAAGATACCCATAATGCTATCAATATTAACTTATAAATCATGGCCCAGTTGTACAAGGTGAATTGAATGGAGAAGGAAAAAAATGCTCACATGTAATCAAATATAAATTATATTACCCCCCCCCAAAAAAAAACCCGACAAACAAAACACATGGTAATTTTGACAAGGTCAGACAACAACTGAGAGGATGAGAGATGTCTCTTGACTCTCATGAGCCTAGAATTGGAGCCAACGATTCAAAGGTGGAAATGTGCACAGCTGGAATGCCATGTATAGGGATTAGCAAGGAGGTCATTTTGACTGAAATGTAGAGTGTGTGAAGGGTAATAATGTGCAATTAACTTGGAAAGAGAGGCTGGAGCCAGGTGATTAAGTTAGTCAGCTAGCATTTATTAAGTGCCTACTATGTACCAGGCCTTATGTTAAGGATATGAAGAAAGACCAAAGGCCCTTACCCCCACCCCCAAGAAAAACAACAACCAGAAAAACAAACAAAAGAACCCTGTCCCTGCTCTTAAGGAATTCACATTCTAATGGGAGGAATAACACATAAATAACCATATACAAACAAGTTATATTTGGGATTAATTAGAGAGTCTCAGAGGGAGGGCACTAAGATTAAGAAGGACTGGGAAAGGCTTTAGGTGGATTTCAGCTGAGGCTTGAAGGAAACCAGGGAAGCTAACAGCAGAAATGGCATAGGGGACAGACAGTGAAAACTTTCAGAATCCAAAGATGAACTGTTTTGTTCAAGGAACCACTGGAAGGCTGGTGCCAATGGATCACAGTGTATATGGAAGGGAGTAAGGTAAAAGAAGACTAGAAGAGTAGGAAAAGGCTAGATAAACTATAAAGGGTTTTGAAAGCCAAAAAGAAGATTATATACTTGATCCTGAAGGTGTTAGGGAGCCACCAGAAAGAGTGAGAGAGAGGGGCAAGATAGTCAGATTTGTCTTTTAGGAAGATCAATGGGGCAGCTGAGGAGAGGATACGTGAGAATAGTTGTTGTTTGTCCTTCATTCTCGAAGAGGACCCTGATATCAGGAAGGTGATGCCATGAATTGCAAGTGAATTGGACTTAAGTGAGGGAGGGCAGTGCAAAGTCACCAGCCTCACTCTCTCCTCCAGAACCAACTGGGTCCAGTGGCCAGATAGAGATCAGGAGGATTGGAGATGACCCTGGATTAGAATAGGGAGAGACTTGAGGCTAAGAGACCAACCAGCCACTATTGCAGTAGGTAATGAGAGCCTGCATAAGGGTTGTTGCTGTATCGGAAGAAACAAGGGGTCATATACAAGAGAGGTTACAAAGGTAGAGACAACAGACTTGTAAGTGGCAAGAGAGTGAGTAGCTGAGGATGACACTCAGTTTGGAAAGAAAGTCTTTAAATGACAAACAGGGAAATGCATCTTTCATTGTAGAGACAAAGGGAGCTACTGAAACTTCTTGAGCCACAGAATGACACGGCCAGGCTCATGAAGGAGGATATAACACAATGTTCAGTCATTTCTGTCCCATCTTATTTTTTGTGACCCTGTTTGGGCTTTTTTTTTTTTTGGCGAAGAGATGAGAGTGATTTGCCATTTCATTCTCCAGTTCATTTTACACGTGAGGAAACTGAGGTTAACAGGAGCAAGTGACTTGCCCAGGGTCACACAGCTAGTAATTGTCTGAGGTCAAATTAGAACTCAGATCTTCCTAACTCCTGTCCTAGCACTCTATCTACTGTACCACCTAGCTGCCATATAAGTGGTTCAGTGGATGGTCCTAGAGTCAGGAAGACTCATCTTTCTGACCCTGCATGAAAAGTCAGGCATGACTATAAACAATTCAACAACAACAAAACAGAAAACAAAACAAAACTGAAAAAGAGCATCCTGTACCACCCAAACAGCCATGCATTTAGTTTCTTCATATACCTCTGATTATCAAATTTGCAAATGTCTTCCATCAATAATCAGTGGTCTCATTCTCTACTTATAAATAGGCTTTGCAAAGAGCAAACTGACATAAGGGCTAAGAAGCTATGTGTAATAGCCCAGGCTGGAAATGGTTAGAGAAGGAGAAAGAATTTCAGGAAAACATTGGGTCTCTGAAACCAAGCAAGGGGAAAGTGTCCAAAATCAACATGTAGAGTAATGGAGAGAAATCAGTGAGGATGAGGACTGCATTTGATGATAGTAAGTTGCTTGTAACTTGATTATGAGGAGTTGGGGAAAGAATGGGTCAAGAAGTAGGGGAATCAATGAGCCCAGACAAGTTTTATAATGAGATACTTTAATAACTGTATCCCCTTGTACTAAGATCAAAACAGACTGACCTTATATCCCATTTCAGCCTGTAGCAAATTTACTATACAGAAATGAAGGCCTGGTAGAAATCTTTGAGGTACTTTATCATTCTAGAAGGAATAGCATTTGCTGTTGACATCATTAGTCTGTGCCCTACCACACTGGGGAGATTCCTATGGAGGTTTAGCATATAGTGAGTCAGTAGGCCCAATCCTACTGAGTTTCTGAGGTATGTACAAGGCAGCATCGTGGCGGCCTTCTAATTGGCTTATTATACTTACCTCAGATTTAGCACTCTTTAGAGTTCAGTCTATCAATAAGCATTTGTTAAATGCCTACTGTGTGCCAGGCATTGTACTAAATAATTGACCCTTTCAACTCATTTCAACATTTGTTAAATACCTGCTGACTTTTTCTCAACTGCTCTAGAATCAGGCTTAAAAAATAAATTTTTCAAGTGCATCAAATCAATTGTTTTCTTATTGTTTCCTGTTCCAAAAGTCAAATGCTCTATTTCTAACAAAGGGAAACTGCCTCTTTCTTCATGCCATTTCCCACAGTGCCTTGACAGACAGTCACATTAGCCATGAACTTGGCATTTATGAAGCATGGAGTACGAGAGTTCAAGAAGCGGCTAAAAGCTATGATTGTCCTAAGGGGGGGTTGGGGAGTAGGAGGGAGGGAACGAAGGGAGGGGAACCTGACATTAAAATTCTTCAGATACTTTTATAGCTATTAGACATTTAAAATGGCTTAACATAAGTGGCTTATTTCAGAGAACCAGGCAAGGGGAAAAAAGCAAATTCTAGCAATTTTGCCCTTGCTATCTTTTCTATCTGTGTCTCTGCTTTAGTTTGAATTTACATAATAATGGGTGAGGAAGTGTTGCCGTACATGTAGCTGTGCACATTAGTCCTCAGTTGCTTTCCCAAAAGGTTTGAAAATGCAGTAGATTTAATCTAGGTCAAAAAAAAGACCTCAATTTTCCAGGCAGAGGACATTTAGAGTGAGCATTTTTATTCACAAGGGGACAGGAGTGACAAAGTATGGCTCATCTATGATAACTCCCTGGTGCATCTGAAGGTTGACAGTAACCCAGGACTTGTGGCCAATTAACAGAAAGGCAGTCATAGCACATGAGGTACAAAGAGTTGGGGGTGGAGGAGAAGGAAATGATGAAGCTTTCAGGCCCTTTGTGATGATTTTTCATCTGCTGGGACAAAGCTGCTATCAAAGATCCAACCTACCTACTCTCCTAAGGGCCAGAGAATGAGCATGGCTAACCTAGGTAAATCAGATCTGATCACCAGCACATGCCCCAAACAAAAAGGAAATCGGACATCATGTCTTGAAGATCAGGTCTGTCAGTTTGCCTTTGTGGGTTCCACTGGGATTCCTTTCCAATTATACCTTGTATTACAAACTATAGAGTACTTGTAATATACTGTGATTAGAATGGCAACGGATTGTTTCTTTGCTTCCTAGTTGGTGGCCAGATGGTAATACTTTTTACATCAGGGTGCCAATTATATCAAACTCTATAAAACTAAGCTAATTGGATGTAGTGTCATTAAAAGTTGATTTCTATAGGACCTGGCATTTGTATTGGATAGCTGATGACTTTGAAAGTAGAAGTTCCGGGGCGGCTAGGTGGCGCAGTGAGTAAGAGCGCCGGCCTCGGAGTTGGGATGACCCGAGATCAAATCCGGCCTCAGAAAATGAGCACCCACGCATAAATAATGACTAGCCGTGTAACCCTGAGCAAGTTACTTAACCCCAATTGCTTAAAAAAAAAAAAAATGAAAGTAGAAGTTCCATTTTTAGATTGTAAGGTAGATATGTCTATGCAAGAAACTGAGGGAGAAATAAAATTAAAGTATGTGGCCTATTTGATCACATTCAGAGTGGAATATATACAGTTTTCCCCGAGTAAGGTTATAAGGCCATCTGTTTATCTGTTGCTCTGAATGAATAAGAATATTCCAAGCCTCTCCAGATCATGTCTAACCCTCATTATAATTTTCTCATCTCTCGCAAAATGAGGGAGTTAGGCTAGAAGATTGCTATAGAGGTCTATGATGATATTTTGAAAAGTTCCAACTTTGATGATAATCCCAAAATACGGACTTTCAGAGCTAGAAGGAGCCTTGGGGATCATCTGAGCCATCCTCCCCTTTACCTTTTCAAGAATATACAATCTCCTTCAAAGCTTCTTCCATGCCACCTTTCCTGATGAGACTCTTAACTGCTACCACCTCACTGGGCCATCTTCTAGTGACCCAAGTCACCTTGTAACTTATTGTCTATATATTTGATATTTATTGGTTTCCCTAAATGTTATTGATCCTAATAAGAGGCGGCAGGGTATTATGAGAGAGAGCCAGCCTCAACACCAGGAAAACCTGGGTTCGAGACCCACCTCTGACCCATTCTGGTTGTATCACCCGAGGCAAGTCTCTGGGTCTCTTGGTGCTCTAGGCAAATGAGTCACAGAGAAGGTCCAGACTTGGCATTGGCAGGAGTCCCTTTCTGAGAGCTTTGTGT
The DNA here is from genome assembly GCA_011680675.1 of Gymnobelideus leadbeateri. Classification (NCBI taxonomy): domain Eukaryota; kingdom Metazoa; phylum Chordata; class Mammalia; order Diprotodontia; family Petauridae; genus Gymnobelideus; species Gymnobelideus leadbeateri. Next base: position 1,417,346 of record WOXC01007087.1, read on the forward strand.
AGTAATGAATCACAGGCTCTTTCCCCTCTTTCTGTCTCCTCCAAGAGAAGGTAAACTGAGGGCAGGGAGTATTTCATTTTTGTCTTTGCATCAACACTTAGCATAGTGACCAGCAGAAAATGTATTATCAATGCTTGTTAGTAATAACTCAACCCAGTCTCAAATTAGGTCTGGTCACCTCCTGCCCCGACACAGGTAGCAATCTCCATAGTTATCTACAAGCCCCAAAAGAGGAAAAATATTCCTCTTCCTTTAAAAAAATAGTATGGAATTTCCTCTAGTTTTAATGAAATGGAGTTGTGCTAGGATTATTTTTATTTTTGAAACCTTGCTTACTTAGTAGAAATTGTAATTATTTGTTTTGGCTAGGATGAAGGAATAACTCTGAGACAAAAACATATAATTCAAGAAAGTCATCAAGAGATGAAAAATATAATTCAGTCTGACAACTGCTGTATGTTGTAAGAAGGTGTGAGAATGAGGGAACTAGGGTTGGGTCTACCCCTGGGATTTCATCAGCATAAGGATAGCCTAATGTAGAAACACCTTCCACCTAGGCAAATCTGCAGTATATCTGTAATTTACAGTTTGTTTGAGGGTGGATTTTTTTGGTAATTTATAGTTTTGCAGACATGCCTAGGCTATCAAAGAGGTTCATTGACTTATCTGTTCTTGGTCACACAGCCAGTATGTGTCAGAGGCAAGACTTAAACCAAGCTCTTCCTGACTTCAAGGCTGGTCCCTCTATTCATTATGCCACAGTTCCCATAATAGGCTGTAATGGTATAATATTTAAAATTGAGTGGAGAAAATAAGGGAAGCATGTATGAGGAATAAGCCCTCCCCTGGCTTATACTGGCATGAGCTGTACTACTTTGACAAGGAGCCAGCATCCCAATTGAAATTCCAAGCTTGTATACAGCTGGGCACCTGTTTTGCTTACAAATGTTGCATACAAAGGAGAAGTTCATTCACAGAAAGGGGGGGAAAACCCAGAGCAGGACTTCACTCATTTAGCCTTGCTGGGCTGCACTCCCTTGATCTGGCAGCCCCTTAAGAATTCAAAGGCGGTCTTTAAAGGAATTTTCAATTCACAACATGATGACTTTGCTGATGTCCTGAATTCGAATGGATCTTGAATTGAATTTTTCTGCTAGGGTTCCATCACTTTGCTAAAAGAATACAGGATTCAATCATTAGACAATCATTGTTTAGCTCTTTGACGTACTTATTTTATTAGTCCAGAAAGTAAAGCAGTAAAGCAGATTTCATATTTCTAAGTTGTTGGTGGGCTTTGAAGACAGAAAATGTGTGTCCATACACCCTGTGGTCAGAGTTCAGTTGCTGGCAGCAGGTGATAATATGCCCAGAATAGAAAAGCTCTTTGTTTGATACATCTTTGTCAGTAAAAAAGAGAATTATAGGAAAACCAATTTCTCTCTTCCTCTTCTCACAGAACTTTCTCCTCATCCTCAACTCCAGTGTCCCAGGGATTATTCTTGGTGTCAAGAAAAGCCACCTAAGTGATTCCTGGGGTTAATAACAATAATGTTGTTGTTATTCAATTGTGTCCTGCTCTTTGTACCCCTGTGAACCATAGTATATGTGGGATTTTCTTGTCAAGGATACTGGAGTAGTTTGCTATTTGCTTCTCCAGTGGATTAAGACACAGAAGTTATGTGACTTGGCCAGGATCACACAGGTAGTGAGTATCTGAGACCAGATTTGAACTCAGGTCTTCCTGACTCCAGGCCCAGTGCTCTATCCATTGATCCACCTAGCTGCCTCCAATAAGAATAAAATTAGCTGGCATTTATATAGCACTTTATAAATATTACTTTATCCTTACAGTGAGAGAGAGGAGAGAGAGATTGAGAGATTATTATTCCCATTTTGCAATGAGAAAATTGTGTCAGGGATTAAGTGACTTTCCCAGGGTCATACAGCTATTAAGTATTTGAGACTAGATTTGAATTCAGGTCTTTCTGACTTGAGGTCCACTGTACCACTTGGTTATCTTCTATTACCCTGTCCCTGGATGATAAAATTAAAGGGAGAATTTATCATTAGAATTAGATAATATGAGAAAAATCTCTCTTGAAAGCTAATTTAACTTATGTCCAAACCAGGACAAAACTGGGAGAGGCCTTTCCCAAAAGAAGTTTAGAAACATAGCTGATTCTCCACCATCTAGGATATAAAATATTATAACATGATTGGAAAAGCATGCACTGCTGCATGTGAATAGTTGGATGATAACAGCCATTTTGGCCATTGTCCCTTCTCTACTTATTCCTCTTCCCTTTGCAGGTTGACTTCCCATCTCCTTGTTCTCTTCAAAGGTCCCAGGGACTTCTTAATTGCTTTGTGTGATAGCCCTGCCTCCCTCCTTATCCTTACCAACCCCTCTGCTTCCTCTGACACCAGTGACTGTCTTCATGTCCATGATGGTTCTCCCATCTCTGGCTTTTCTTGACACTCCTCCCTTTCAGCTTTCCAACCACCTGTCTGAATATTCCTTCTCATTTTCTTTGGTTCTCTTTCATCACTCATCTCACATTCCTTCATTGTGGGTGTTACTCAAAGTTCTGTACAAGGCCCTCTTCTCCCTCTACTCTCTCTCTATTAACTTCATCTGCTTTCATGAATTTCATTGTTACTGCTATGAAAACAACTCCCAGATATATCTATCCAGTGTCTCTCTTCCCTGAACTTCAGTTCAGCATCACCAATTGCCTGTTGGACATTTCAGGCTGGATGTCCCAGAAACATCTCAATCTCAGCATGTCCAAATTTGTACTCATTATTTCTCTACATAAATCCTCCCCTTTTCCAGATCCCCCAGTTTCAGTCCAAAGTAGCAACATCCTTGTAGTTCACTTTCATAAGATTTTCCTTGACTCCCTTATTCTTCCTCACCTCACAGGGCCAATCTTGCTGTTTCTTCATCCACAACATGGCTTGCATTAAACCCCTTCACTCCCCTCCCATAGGCCCTCATCACTTTTTGAATAGATTATTACAGCAGCCTCCTAATTGGCCTCCTTTGTACCCCACTTATATCTATATGGACTTGGTGCCCATTAGAATATAAGCTCTTCGAGGATAGGGATTTTGTCATTCTTTGTTCTTGCATCCCTAGCATCTAGCACATAATAGACACTGAATATATATTTGTTGATTGGACCTCTTTTAAAAAAATTAAATAAAATGTTTGATGCCCCCGTGGACTCAAAACAAAGAAAATTAATGTCTCTTCAGAAGGTCTTAGACCTTATCTCTTGTTTTTCTCTTGCCAAATCTAAGTCTGGCTCAGAGAATATTTCTAAATGAAATTGGCAACCAATTTTCATGAGAACCCAAGAACCAACAGAACTTTTAAAGCTTTATAATTCTGAACTTAGGTGTTATTTTTATAGGGATAAACCTTCCTCTCCCACACTAAAAAATCTAAGTAAATTGGTATCTGTTTCTAGGCAGACTATGGCATAAACTGGTTAGCTTTGCACACACAATAAATTTTATTCAGTATGCAATATTCCCAAGAGTTTCACAGTAAAGATTTTCAAGAGAAACAGCTGTGGTTTGAAAAGATTTATGATAATCCAGATGGTTTATTTGCTGGTAAATCCACTTGTTCATTTAAAATTAAAGTCTTTCAGTAAAGTTGCATGCCTTCATTGTGATTTTATATAAAGTATATCTTTCTCTCCTGCACATGTGGTTGAGGGTTTTGGGGGGTGAAGGGGAGTGCATGCATGTGTGTATGTGAGCAGATTCATGTGTAAAGATGCCGATATTGACCTGGCTTCTGTTTGAGGTTTCTCTTTTGAAAATGAGAGGGGGGAAATCCATAACAGTGTCTCAAATTATTCAGCAATTAAGCTAGCAGTATACCTAAGGGAACTCTTTATGACAGCAGAAATATTGGTGAAGAGATATAGTCAGACACCAAGTACCCCATTTGGAGCATGTAGCACTTGGTCTCTCTGGGAATTGCCACTCTCAACTTCTGACATATGATGGTGTAATCATATCTCACAATTATATTACTGATTACAGATTGCTTTATGAGCTGAACATATGCAGGTATTACTGCTAGAATTACTACCTCCTGGGAATCTGGAAAGTAAACGATTCCAAGCCACCCTCTCAAGACTGAGAAAAAGAGGAACTAAACAGTAGAAAGGAGAGCCATGGAAAATTGGGAATGGGAAACATTTGTTGTCAGTGCCCCCTTTGCTCCAGACCCTCTGGCTACCTCCTGACTGCCCGAGGACTCCCACTGCCATCTCTCACCTCCTTGAGAGCATCCTGTGCTATAAAAACTCTTCCTCTCCTCTCCCTCTCTTTACAACTCAACTGTTCAGCACAGTCCGCTCAAAACCCATGTATGACTGAAGTTACTTAGATGTCCTTCACTTGATACTCCCATCTCTCACCCCCATGTCTTTACACTGACCTTCCTTCACACAGAGCTGGAAGAGACACACCTCATGTCACTCTCTTCCTTCAAGATGTAGTTTGCAGGGCACTAGGTGGCGCAGTGAATAGAGTACTGGCCCTGGAGAGTTGGGAGGACCTAAATTCAGATTTGGCCTCAGACACTTAACACTTACTAGCCGTGTGACCTAGGGCAAGTCACTTAATCCCAGTTGCCCTGCTCTCCCCCCTCCAAAAAAAGCAAAAAAAAAAAAGATGCAGTTCGAGCTTCACCTTCTGCTTGAAGCCCTTTCTTGATCCGCCTTACTTGTGTATCCTCCCACCTAAACTACCTTATATTTCAATATTTTGTATTTACTTATATTCTCTTGATATTTCTTCTGCATATATACATATAAAGGCAGTGGCCACATTAGTATAAATAAGGGGATGAATATGACAAGTGGTGGGGTGGTAGAATTGTCAAGATTTGGCAGCTGGTTGGATATGTAGGGTAAGGGAGATTCCAGGCTAATTCTCAGGTTGGGAATTTGAATTACAGAAAGGATTGTGGTGCCCTCAACAGAAATTGGAAAGTTCTAGAGAGAGATGGGTTTAGAGGCAAATATCATGGGTTATCCCTCCCATTTAACACATTTTTATTTTAGCAATGGTTATCAAAAGAGTACATGTGTAGAGCAGTGAATAGAGCACCGACCTTGGAGTCAGGAAGACCTAAGTTCAAATCTGGCCTCAAACACTTCACATTTACTAGTTGTGTGACCTTGGGCAAGTCACTTAACCCCAATCACCTTGCCTTCCCCCCCTCAAAAAAAAAGTGCATGTAGTCTAAATTTAGATACTGCTGAGGATTTTGAAGGAGGTATTTAGAATTGGGAATCTCTTAGCACCCCTCAAGTCACAGCATGAATGTTCCCATCTATTGTAAATGAGAACTCTGATTTCTTTGGGGTCCTGGTAAACCTAGAGGAAAATTGCTTAACTCCTCTGCACATTAACTGCCTTACCTCTGACGAAATATTAAAAAGCCAGTGGTGCACATCATCGAGAATATGGGGCTTGCGTGCAGAAAGAAAAGAAGGGAACTTTGATATCCCTGTACCACTATTAGCCTTTCTCTTGCTTCAAAACCAGAGTGCAAGCATCCACAACTTTTACAAGGCATTATGTTCTGCAAAACTATGTTGGTGGTGGTAATGGTGGTGTTCAGTCCTGCTCAACTCTTGGGACCCCATTTTGGCGTTTGCCATTTCCTTCTCCAGCTTACTTTTTTTTATAAATAAGAAATTGAGGCAAACAGGGCTAAGTGATCTGCCCAGGGTCACACAGCTAGATTTGAATTCATGATGATGAGTGTTCCTGATTCTAAGCCAGTGTTCTATCCACTACACTGCCTATCAAATGTGTACAGCAATAAAGTATCACGTATGTTGTTACCTTTGAATAGGCTTAGTTTCATTGTTAGAAACCATCAGAAGAGCAGTTTAAGGTTGTGAAAAATGAATTATAGGTGTTTAGTAGACAGTATTAAATGAAATAAGGTAGTAATAAAATGCGAAACAGAGAATAGTGAGGGCTGCCCATCTGGGGATGAAGTAGGATGGTTATGGCCTTGCAGACCATCTGGATTGTTGAACCCATTAGCCTTGGTGGCACTCCAGAGGCCTTGTGGGTACTCTTTAGCATGAAGTAAAAGAGCTTTCCATCTCTTCTGATTTCCCATCCATCCTTTCCCCCTGGACAGAAGGTTGACATCTATGCAAACCTGAGGGACTGACCTTGGAAGCACATCAGTGGAACTGCTTAACCACACAGGTTATCACAGTGGTTTTGAGACTTGGGAAGGGAGAAAGACTTGTTCTCATCATCAGATTTCTGAACCATCTGGTATTCTAGCCACCTTGGAAATAAAGCCAGGGAATTTCAAACCAGAGTTACAGCTGGTTCAGGGCAACCTATGAGACAGGTGATTCCCTTGACAGCGGTATATTCAGTTAGGACAGGCAGGAAAGAAAATTTCATCTCCATCGAGACTTCCTGGGGTTTTTTCCTAGGATATGTAGTAGCACCCGGACACATTGTCATGGTAATTACTCTATCATGGAAAATCATATTTCTCCTTTTACTTCAGTTAAATAATCTCTTCTTGTAAATGAATTTAAAATTTTAAGTGAGCACACTGAATGATGAGCAGAAGGACTATGGTTGTTGACTTGGACAGTAGACAGAAACAATGATATTTAAAACACTTTTCTCCATTTTAGAGCCATTTGTTCTGGAAATGGGGGAAATTAAATTCACTGGTAACCAAAACCAAAATGGCTGTGCCCAAAGATGGCAGTTTCAATTTGTACTTCCACATATTTATTCTGCAAAATGTAGACAGCTTGATCAAATACTCCTTTGAGTGGAGTGTTTGAATATGTACACAAAATGAAGCAGAGAGCTTTCCTACCAGGCAGAGATAAAGAACAAACCCAATTTTAAAAAAAACGTCTGCCTTGAGTCAAAGAATGTGTATACCTCCATGCAATTTTTTGTGAAATGATGTGTGCCACTGGCTTTTCAGTACTCTGTCAGAGCTAAGGCCGATAATGTACAGAGGAGTTAAGTGATTGTTCCCTAGGTTAATGAGGAGCCAAAAGAACCCAGACCTCTCATTCACAATCATTCTCTGTCTATGAAACAACAGTTACAGAAGTGAGAGGGGAATAAAATTTTACCACTTGTATGAACAAATGAACTTTCCTATGAATTTCAGTCAGAACTTATATCAGAAAGAATTTTATAGGATCTCAGGTTTAGTATCTTCTTGTTTAAATCTCATGTCTTTGGAATGGGGGAAATAGGAAGGATCTGGGTATGGTGCATTTATTGAAGAGGACCTGAGTTTTAAAATGAAAAAAAAAAAAACTTTCATAGATGCAGCGGCATTAGACTAGCAGGGTTTGCCTTTAGACACAATGGTAAAGTAGGAGAAGTTTGTCTTTGGGTGTTCTCTGACCTTTTCTGCATACAGTGTACCATGCCCATATGTGAGATTCATTGGGGTTCCTCCATTAAGGCCTTCTTGTCCCAGACTCTGAAATAAGCCCTTCTCTTTTAAAAAAAAAACCCTCTTATATTCCCTTGATTCCTTTTAATAAAGGAAAGAATCTGATAGGATAATAATGCACATGAAGTTGTTAATAGCTGACTAATAGCTTAATATGTTATCCTTCCCAGGGATAGTGTAGTTTAAAAAAGGGTGGCTTATTAAACTCTTCCCTTTTAAGCTCAGAAAAATGATTATCTAAGGGTAGAATTTTAGGCATTGAGGCAGGTGGGGAATGTAATTTAGAGGGAGGAATGTTTGGGTTTTATTTGGGGGGGGGGTAAATTATATCCCTCAGAGTTCAGCATATGGTTAAGGTTAGAGGGATCCTAATGCTGGCTGTGTACATAAGAAGACATGATTACGAATTGACATTATAAGATTCCCTTCATTTATAAATCATCTTTCTTCCTTGTGGCTTTGATGGTACAATTATGTCACTCCCCAATTTTAGACCCTCCTGTGACTCTCTAGCTCTTTTGAGGAAAAATCTCTCAACAAATGGGCTATAGTTAAGTTAGTCCAATTGATGGAACTGGAGACCCAAATAAAGACTGAATCCCTCCATCAGTGAAGGTCTGCAGAATCTGTGGAGTCTTTTATTGGAAGGATACAACTGAAGTGTTTCTTGATCTTTTATTTTATTTTTTTTTTGCTTTTTGGAGGTCAGTTGGGGTTAAGTGACTTGTTCAAGGTCACATGGCTAGGTTTTGTGTGTGTGTGTGTGTTAAGTGTCTGAGGTCGGATTTGAACTCAGGTCCTCCTGACTCCAGGTCTGGTGCTCTATTCACTGTGCCACCTAGCCACCCCAGTTTCTTGATCTTTTGATGAAAAATATTTTGTACATGCCAAGAAACTGCTCTTGTGCTGTGCTATAATTGTAAGGATTGTCTTTTTATATGTAGCTAAGTCAAGTGTGAGGCTACATTAAAAAAAAAATTTAATGTTTTTATCCAGCCCTGTGAAACTACATAAACAATTTACATGGTGCTCTTCTGGGTAAAGAATCATCTTAAATGTATCTATGGTTTGTTTGTTTACAAAAGGTTCCACTGCTTCTTTTCCTATAATCCTTCTCAGTAAGTTTTTCTTTAAAAGTTGGAATGCCAAATTAGAAATTTTTGATAGCTTTTATAGTCCACTTTACTATCACCAAAAATCTTGTCTGTGGTGCCCTTTGCAACCTTACATATGACAATTTTCTTCTCTCCTGCTCTTTGTCCTATTTACATCCTTACCCAAGGATTTTGCCTAAGTGTTATATCTTTCCACCATATTGCTATGTTTTGGCATCTCTTTGAGAGCCTCTTAAATCTCTTCTCATCCCTCAGTACATAACAGCTGTATGTTAGGATGCCTTTGTGCCTTGATGGAAAAATATATATTATCAGAAAGTGTGCATAATGTCACTTATCCCCCCCTCAATTTACCAAGTTTGCCAAGAAAAATACAGATCAGATAAAGCATCAATTTTTCATTGACATTTAGTTTTGTGCCTTTTTAAAGCTGAAACCTAGCAAAAAAAAATATCCACCTTGCTTAAGGTTGACAGCATTTTTTAGAAATATTTTCTCCTGGAAAATGAGATGAAGGTTGGGAGAGAGATGACAGAACAACCCCAGGTCACATGAGCAGGCACTGACCTGTGGTGTCCGGAAGAGGTCCTATCAAGAGTAGCCAGGCTGTGTATCCTGGATATCTCAGGCTTCACGAGTTGTTAACTCCAGATTGGGGGGTTTTCCAAGTCATTTTCAACTTCATTTAAAACACAGTGACAATGTAATCATCTAAGTCTTAAGGGTGGGAACTCCAAAAGCACTACAAAAAGAATTTATTCCAAGTGATCGTGTCATTTTGATTAACTATCCTTGCCTTTTGTTGCCACCTTCAAACTCCCTGCAACACCAGCATTGCTGGCAGTAGTAGATGAACTTAATGCCTTTTTCTTCAACCTGGATAAAGAGAATAAATGTGATTTAGAATGAAAGGCAAAGTGTCAGTGATTGAGAGGTTATTACTGTTCTCATGTTCTTTATTATTTCTAAATTGTACATTCTTTTAAAGTATATGATTTGTTCATCGCCATCAAGCAAACCCATTCACGGACATTTCTAAAAACCTTTTCATTTCTCTCTGTAGGTTGTTGTTTCGTAACATTTTATACAAGAAAAGCTGCACTTGAGGCTCAGAATGCGCTGCACAATATTAAAACCTTACCTGGGGTGAGTTCGTTTACTTTTGTACCAAATCATTTTATTGCTTGATAATGGTCCCTTTCAGCTAAAGGTTCTAGTTATGGTCTCTTAGTGCCAAAAAAAAAAAATAGCTTTGGTCTTTGGGTGCTGACTGACCCCCTCAGTTCATGGACAGCAGCCGTTCCATCTGGCTGAACCATAAAGTAGGATGGGCGTTAACTTTGAAAGAAAGAGCTTCTCAAATAACCTATCCCCTGGCTCGAAAATCACAGTGACCCCACCGGGTAGCAGTAAGCTGCCAGAAAGCATTGGGTGGGCTAAGATTTAAAAGGGGGGGAACCCAACACATACACACAAGGAGAAGCAAATGGAAAAGGGAAAAGGGTTTTACTCACCAGGAGCCCTTTTTCAAATTTAGTTTCTAGATTTTCTTTTGAAAGGACAAAATGTACCCTGCGTAGCCATAATATTAAGCCTCCTAATGGTTTCTAAACAGTCACCAGTGGTTAAAAAAGTCAATGTTTTAATACCCATTTTGTGACTTCGTATTGATGGAGGGGGGAAAAAATCCAAAGCTTACGCTGTTTTTTCCATTTTCTTCCCAGCAATATTTGACTATTAGTACAATTCACTAGAAATGCCCTGATGACATACTTAGCTACTTCATCAGAATACATTATTTCTAAAAGGAATTTTGTGGCAATTTTTATAAATGATGTAATGATGTTAGATTTCATTGTTCTATTTTAATATATTCACTATTACTTGGAAATCAACAATGAGTTAACTTAATATCCTAAATGGTTATCTGTTGGTGATAAAGAAGTAACTGTGGTAAGCAGAGAAAATAGGATGATTTTATTGGAGCCTAGTATAATAAAAATAAATGAATGAGAATTCAAAAGTAATAAAATATGCTTACAGTTCAAGTTATAGATTTCTATGTTTGTGCCATATATAATTCATATACCTTACACATAAATCAGTCCCCTGAGAGCTAGAAAAGTCTTGAACCTGCACAAGTCAACTTGTATCCCATCTCATTTGGGAATGTAGTGATGTTTCTTCCAGAGGAAATTTTAATGGAATATACTTCTTTCCAAAGAGAGTTAAGTGCTCAGTCCCAAATCCCCTAAAACAGGGTTTCTTAACCTTTTTTGGCAGTCTGGTGAAAGTTATGGATCTCTTCACAGAATAATATTTTAAATGCATAAAATACATGGAATTACAAAGGAAAATAGTTCTATTGAAATATGATTGTCAATTCATAGATTAAGAACCTGTTATTTTAGAATCTAAAGTCATTGAATTATAGTCTTTCTCTTAACTATGACATTTCACTGTCTCTTCAATAAGATGGAAGTAAGGGAAGACAAATTAGAGAGCAATCATGATGTGCCAACTATATAGCTTTGTTTAGAAATTGTGACTTCCATTCAATTTAACTTCATCCTACAGTTTCCATTCCAATGGGACAATTTTTATTAAATTTAAGAACTGAAGATGGCAGAGTAAAGGCAACCCAGCTGAACTTTTTCAACATTCCCCTCCATACAACTTTAAAATAATATCTCAGGTCAAATTTTGGATCATCAGAGTCAAGAAAAGTGAGATATTTTTCTTGTGTAAGAAGACTTAGGAGGTTGGCAGGATACATTGTAACACCTGTCCAGATCCCACACAATTAGTGGCAGCAACAGCAGCAGCTTTGAGAGATCTCAGCCCAGAGACAGTAAGGTAGTCAGGCAACTGTTCAAAAAGAGGTTGGAGGGAACCCTTTGCTGGCACTGCTTGGCAACCTTATTGTCCATAGGCAGATCCAGATTGTATATCTTTGGTGAAGAGGAATGCTGGGGCTGAGTCATAAGGGAGCAGGGGCCCTGTTCACAGTTCCAAGGCAAAGAAAGTGCTAGTGCTTGTGGCTACAGGATACCAAAGGCCCTTCCTGGGTAAAGACCAGAGTACAGACCAACTTCTGTGATCATACCTCTCCCTGGGTCACACCACCTTGGAATCACTGAAAATTTGCAGACCCCCAGTACTCTCTCTAAAAACAGCAGCATAAAATAGCCTAAAGTTTGGGACAGTGCCTACCTACCCCAAGGTGAGCATAGTACAACTTTAACATAAAGTTAAAAAACAGGTTGGGAAATGAGAAAACAACAATAAAAGAATTTGACCATAAAAAGCTATTGTGATAGCAGGGAAGACCAAGATACAAACTTAGAATAAGACAACAGTATAAAAATAGTTATAAGCAAAGCTTCAAAGAAAACTGCTAATTGGACCCAAGCAATATCCCAGAAGGCAAAGGAGTTAGGATTACAATCAAAAATAACCCACCCAAAAAAATTGAGTATAATCCTTCAGGGGAAAAACCAGATATTTAATTAGGGCTTTCAAGACTAGAGGTAAACAAAAAATTTCACATTTAAACACAAGTCTCAAGAGAAGCATAAAAAAGTAAACCTGAAAAAGTAATCATAAGGAACTCCACGGACTTAAACTATTTACATTCCTATATGGAAATATGATACATGCAATTCCTAAGAATTTTATCATTGTTAGGGCAATTAAAAGGACTTCAGATAGGCAGAGGGCATGAGTATAAATCAATTATGTTGGGATAATCAAAAAACAATGAAGGTTGAGAAAGAAGGATGCACTGGGAGAAAGGGAGGGAAGGGAGAAGTAGAAATTTTTCTCACGTAAAAGAGGCATGCAAGGAAGAGCTTTTAAAATAGAGAGGAAAAAGAGGAATTGAGCAATGCTTAAACCTCACTCTCATTAGATTTGGTTCAAAGTCTTTATGTACAAAAATATATGGACACACTCTGTTGTGTAGAGAAATATAACTTACCCCATAGGGACATAGGAGGGGAAGAGAATTAGAGAAAGTAAGATGAAAGTGACAAAAAGGAGGGCAGATTAAAGGAGGCAGTGGTTAGAATCAAAAATAAACTTTTTTGAAGGGATAGAATAAAGAGAGAAGAAAAAGAAAGGAAGGAAGAGGAAGAAAGAAGCAGAAGAAAATAGGATGGAGGGAAATATAGGGTTAGCTGTCATAACTGTGAATGGGAATGGGATAACCATAAAATGAAGGCAACTAGCAGAATGGGTTAGGAACCAGAATCTAGCTATCTGTTGTTTATAAGAGACACACTTGAAACAGAAAGACACGTGTAGAATTAAAACAAAGGACTGGAGCAAAAATAGACCTAATTAAAAAGGATAATCAGGGAAACTATATTTTGCTAAAGGTACCTTAGACAAAGTAATATCAAAACATTTTATAGCAAGTTTCTCTGATAAAAGTCTCAATTCTCAAATATATACTGAGTAGAGAACTGAGTCAAATTTATAAAAATAAGAGTTGTTCACTCCCCAACCAATAAATAGTAAAAGGATATAAAGAAGTTTTCAGAAGAAAAATCAAATCTATTTATAATCATGAAAAAAAATGCCCCAAATCACTATTGATTAGAGAAAGGAAAATTAAAACAACTCTGAAATACCACCCTAAACCTATCAGAAATGACAAATGCTGGAGGGGATAAGAGAAAATAGGTACACTAATAAACTGTTGGTAGAGTTGTGAACTGGTCCAGCCATTCTGGGTCCATTTGGAACTAGGCCCAAAGGGCTAGAAAACTATGCATACCCTTTGACCCAGAAATATCACTTCTAGGTCTGTATCTCAAAGAGAGCAAAGAAAAAGGAAGAGGGCCTATATGCATAAAAATATTTATAGCAGCTCTTTTTGTGATGGCAAGGAATTAAATTGAGGGGATGGTCATCAATTGGGGAATGACTGTATGAACTATGATATATGATTACAATGGAGTACTGTTGTGCTGTGGGAAATGGTGAGGGGGCTAGTTTCAGAAAAAACATGGCAAGACCTATGTGAACTGATGCAAGATGAAGTGAGAAGAACCATGGGGTCATTGTGCATAGTAACAGCAATGTTAGAATGATGATCAACTGTGAAAGAGTTGGCTACTCTGATTACTACAATGACCCAAGACAATTCCAAAGGAATTATGATGGGAAAAAAATGCTATCTATCTACAGAAAGAGAACTAATGAATCTGAGTAAAAACTGAAGTATAATTTTCTCACTTTCCTTATTTTTCTTGTTTTTTTGCAATATGGCCTATATAGAAATATGCTTTTGCATGTTCTCACATGTACAATTGATATCATATTGCTTGGCTTCTTAATAGGTGGGAAGGAGTGGAAGGGAGACAATTTCAACCCAAAATTTAAAAAGAAAATTTTTTTAAATAAGTAAATAGGGGCGGCTAGGTGGCGCAGTGAGTAGAACGTCGGCCCTGGAGTCAGAAGGACCTGAGTTTGGATCCGGCCTCAGACACTTAACGCACACACAAACAAAAACCTAGCCGTGTGACCTTGGGCAAGTTACTTAACCCCAATTGCCCTGCAAAAAAAAAAAGAAAAAGAGAAAAAAAAGGTAAATAATGCTTTTTGAAAAATAGTTTAAATTTTTTCATGTGTGATTGCTTTGGTAAAGGGGACAACCATTAAACCAAGCATATTTGGTGATAAAGGATAGCATTTCTGCATTAAAATATGCAGTATTATTTTCGGTATTATTTTAGCTTTGTCCTCTATTCTATCTATCTATAGTTTTACTTGACATAAAAGCAAATGTTTCCTATGTGAATTTTTACAACCAGCTTAAAGAGGAATCAGTGTTAGTCACAATTAATGGATGGAGTACCTAATGCAAATCGTTAAATGGCTTAGCCAGTAATAAAAAAAAATTCAATAGCTTGTCTTTCCCAGGCCCCCAGTCAGACTTAAAGATTATTTCTTATTCCTGTTTCTGAAAGGAAAATTCTTAGTCTTAGCATATGTAATCACTTTTAGGGTTATAGGGTCTGTGTGTGTGTTCATATGTGTTTGGGACTATACTATTAGCACTTAGCAAATGGATCAGTGCACATCTAGATCATATTTTACCTTTATTAAAAACTGGTTAATTTAAATTCATCACCTCTGCTAAAGAAAGAATGAAAATTCCCATCTTTTCATTGTGTCGATTTCAATTCTGCACGTTTTTATTGCTAGCCTTTATATCACCTTCATTTCCTGAAATATCCCTTTCCCTCCCCTTCCCAAAGAGCCATCCCTTTAAACAAAGGAAGAAAAGGAAAGCATTTTAGCAAAACTAACCAACAAATCAACAGGAAACCTTCGCAGTGTATTCAATATTGTTCACCCATAGACCCCCAGCTCTGCTGATATGAGAAGGATAATTTTCTCCTGTCTCTTTCACCACCAAGCTTCAACAGCTTTTTTTTAAACACCTAATATGTACTGAGCATTGTGGGAAGAGTGGTTGATGAAATACAGTCTCTACTGTCATGTAACAGGTTGGGAATGACAAATAGATCTTTATAGGTGAAGGACAGAATATGACATCTAACAGTAGATCCATTGTATACAATGAAAAACAGTAAGGTGACCCACGAGCGTTTTAAAAAGCCTTACTATGGCGCAGACCTACATCAAACAAATTATATCTTTTTTCTAAACCTAGCTGGATATCTGCCTTTCATTCTGCCTTTAAATCCCCGTGCACGACTGAGTTACAGAGTGGCGACTGTTTATTAAGAAATCCCTTTGTAACTACGAGAATCTGCATAGCCTTGTTTTGAGAGAGAATGAGAACTGGGTTATTATTTTTTTTTTACATTTCAGTTTCATCTTCCCAATTATTCGAGGCAGGTTAAATGAAAAATCTGAAAAGCCATGTTGGATATGTAAGCTTTGAGCTTCTTCAGCCCACTCAGTGTGTGCTACATTTGCGGTTCCAAAGTAGAGTGTTATACATCCTGCTTTTATGTATAGCTTTATCTGATAAACAGCTACATGAAAAAACCATGAAAGTGGTGTCTTTCAGCTGTATCCTTTTGGTGGACATGAAGAAATGGGACCAGACATAAATGATTAATGCATATTCTTGGAAGAAAATATTGCAGGGTGCCTTGCTGTTTGATTACAAGCCTTGGAATTAGTCAACATTTCCATAATTCTAAACCAATATACACCTGTTTTCCCACTGTGATGTGAAGGCACAACTTAATTTAACAGAAACCCTGCTGGGCTAAATCTCTCATTAAATACCAAGCCTGCTCGGTAATTTAAAGTTGTAGCACCACTATTTTAACTGTAGCCTTCCATATTATGAAATTAATAAGAAATTAAGGCTGTATTTTGCTATATCGCTCACTTTCTGACATTTTCTTTGAAAAAGATGATAAAAAATGTGCATCAGCAGCTGACACTTTTATGCTTTTCTGGATATAATCATGTCCCTGTGGATAAAACCCATTTTATTAAAAAGAAAAACCCTGCTTCTTTTATTAAATGGCTAAAACCCCTTATTTAAAATACAAATAGATTTCTTTGTAAATCATATTTCTTTTTTTGTAGTAGGTCCTTACTTCATAAGCAACTTTCATTATGTTACCAAACTTGATATAGGTATTTATTTTTTCTTTATGTACTATCTTTTCATAAAGAGAACAAAGGACTGGGTCACTGGAAATAAACCGAAGCCTATGGGACTGTCTGCTGAGTAGATGAATGCATCTGCTATTAGATTTTTTATTTAGGGTATCCACACTCTGTTTCTGACTTTTTGACATCTTTACCTTTGGGTGTAACTTGGAAAGGGTCAGGGCATTATCGATCAAGCATTAAGGGGCAGGACAAAGCAATTATGGATACTTTCCTCGAACCTTTCTTCACCTAGCTTCCTAAGAAAGACAAGGAATCGGTTATCCCACAGAAATTCTCAGCTCAAGCCCTGATTAAGAAGAGGGAAGGGAAAGAAATGCAATGGTTAATAGAGGAAAATGAGCATAAGAGCCTTATTCTTGGTTTCACCTAGAAAAGAAAAAAAATCACAAAATGTTAGTGCTAGTAGAAGAGTCCTTAGAAATTATCTACTGTAGGGGTTCTTAACCTGTTCTGTGTCACGGCCCCTTCTGGCAGTCTGCTGAAACCTATGGACCAACTCTTCCTCAGAGTGTTATTAATGCATAAAACAAACTCCACAGATGTACAAAGAAAACCATTTAATAATGATAGCCAACATTTATACAGGACCTCCTATGTGCCAGGAACTTTGTTAATTACCCCCTCATCCTTCTGAGTCGAGTGCTATGACTTTCTCCATTTTGCTGATGAAAAAACCGAAGCAAACACATGTTAACTGACTTGCCCAGGGTCACAATGTTAGATATGAACTCAGATCTTCTTAACTCCAGGCCCTGTCTACAGCTCTACCCACTGTGCCACATACCTGACCCTGAATAATGAATATAATATATCCAATTTATCAAAATAGTTTTCAAATAAATTTTTAAAACAAGTTCATGGATCTTAGGTTAAGATCTTATCTTATCAAGCCCCTTGATTTTTTTACAGATATTATTAAAGCAGCTGGCATTTACTTTTACATTTACATTTACATTGCATTTACATTTAGTTTTAAGGTTTACTAATCACTTATATAATCTCATTTGTCCCTTATAACAGCCTTATTGTTGTGTAAGTACTATGGATATTATTCTCCCTACTTTATAAAGAGGAAATTGAAGTTCAGAAAGTAGTGGTTTACCCTTGGTCACACAAGAATATCAGAGACGCTACTTAAGCCCAGGTCTTCCTAACTTTCAAGCCCAACACCCTTACTACTACATGTATATTAAGGAGTTAACTAGGAGCAAATGACTTACCCAGGGTCATAGCCAAGCTGAAACTCAAGCCCACTTCTGATTTTACCTCCACTGTATTCTGTTGCCCTCCAACATTCCTGTCCTCATTTTCAGATATTCCGAGTCCTTTAGATCCCAAGGACCAAGAATACTAGTGTCATCTCTTAGCTTGAATTAAAAGAGGCTAGTCTCCGGGAAGACATGGAGGGAAGAACCCAAGTGAAGGTAGAGAAATAGGGAATTCTTTGACAATGACGCCTTAATGAAAGGACCCAGAAGAATAAAGGAAAACAAAGTGCCAGCTAAAGCAATCAAGCAAATGTTAGGTGCAGTGCCCAGTTAAAAATAACAAGTGTGATACTTCATTACTATTATTAAATTATTAATAATTAAATTATTAAATATTAATATCAAATGTATGTGTTTTGGTGTTTTGCCTCTTCTAAAAGAGTGCTTATATTTGCTTGATGATTCCTGGTGCATCATGTTTTTTGAATCTGAGTAAATTCTTGACACGTCATCATGGTGTCTATTCAGAACTATTGGACAATCAGTAAATTCTGTCTAAAACATTATCTGATCAACATTACCCTTAACAGCTTCATGAAAAAATGGGGCAGTGGCTATAAGAAGGTATACTGTGCAAATTGAATAATACTATTTAATTTATCTTTCTAGTACTTAGTAAAATGCCTAGCGCTTAGTAGGAACTTAATAAATGGTTGCTGAATTGAATTGAATTTTTTTCCCTATATTTCTTGTCCCATTGGAAACTCACACAAAATTTACCTGTCCCTAGCATTCATTGATAGTGTAACAGATTACACAAGCTTTGAAATGGATCTGCTGTTTGGGGCTTCATGTAGGCACAGCCCAAATAGTAATGTTAATTTAGTAGAAATGCTGTCATGTGCCATTATTTTTGTCCAGGGAGAAGGTCTTATAAAAAAAAAAAAAGAAAAGAAAACTTGCAAGATTCATCTTGTTTTGGCTGAGTTAATTTAGCTTAATTAAAAAATAAAATTGAAAAGACCTTAATTGAGCCACAGAGAAACTCCCAATATCTTTTCAATAATCAAATGTTCAGGGCTAAATGTCCTTGTGCAGATGACAGAATTAGGCCTTGTCTCTCTTTATCCAAGGTCTTAACACATATTGTCTCTAGCAGTAAGGTCTTTTGATTGAAAATCTACAGCAGTATCATTAGAGCATTCACTGTATAAATTAATTTAATTAAAGATGTAATAACAGAGAGAGATACAGTTTTGAGAAAGCTCTTAAAATTTGAACAGCAAGGAGGAGTCTGTAGAATTTGCATGTCTTGTAAAATATTAATTGCAAATTTCTTCCAGACATTTTCTCTGAGCCGTTCTTATCCCTCTTTTTTAGAGTCACTACCACTTTTATTAAATGCAGTTTATATTGAAAAGTCATTGCCCTGAAGCTAACATTTGTTTAGAATGTCTTATTTTAGCAGTGGTGTACAGAAAGGTATTTTATAATAGTAAGGGTGTGCCGATTTTAGATTTCAGAAAATTTGAAGGTCATAAAGACCAAGGACAGAGACAATGAGATATAATAAAAGTGAGGCACTTTCAGGCTGGATTGAATCTGTCTACACCAAGGGAGGTATCCGAGGGTTTGAATAGCTTATCTGCATATAAAATCTGTCTAGACTTGAGCCAAGACATTGAACTTGCTCTCAGGACTTAAAATGCTTGGGTGTCTTTTACCCAGGGGCAGCTAAGTGCCACAGTGAATAGAGTGCTTGGCCTAGAGTCAGGAAGACCTGAGTTCAAATTTGACCTCAGACACTGCTAGTTGTATAACCTTAGGCAAGTCACTTAACTTCTGTTTGCTTTAATTCACTGGAGAAGGAACTAGCAAACCACTCCAATATCTTTCCCAAGAAAACCTCACAGATAATATTGGTGCACTGTGGTCCATAGGGTCACAAAGAGTTAGACATAACTGAACTGCTAAACAACTCCCAGACTCCATAGCTGAAATACCCATCATTGAAAGATCTGGGTAGATTTATACCATTGTATATTATATATGTGTATATATAATATACATATAATACATATATGTTACATATATAATATATACATATATAATATATTTACACATATATTATACATATATAACATTTACATATATATGTAAATATATACATATACATACATATATAATATATTTATAAGCAGACTTCTTAAAGGGATGGTTTTGTGGAAGAGAGATTAGCTTCATTTTGCTTAAACCATAGGGCAGATAAGATGAGTAATTATTTTTGGGGGGGGGAAGGAGGAAGATAGGGCAATTGGAGTTAAGTGACTTGACCAAGGTCACATGGCTAGTTTTTTTGTGTTACGTGTCTGGGTCCAGATTTGAATTCAGGTCCTCCTGACGCCAAGGTCGGTGCTCTATTCACTGTGCCACCTAGCCGCCCCAAGAGGAGTAATTCTAAAGGACTAATTGGTGATAGTTTCATAGCATCTGACTCTTCATAAAGAAAAACTTTCCAACAATTATAGATGTACCAAAACAACAACAACAAAAAGGCCCCCTCAGAAAGCACAGAGAACTCTCTTGTTGAAGGACCATTTATGGAAGATGCTGTAGAAGGTTGTATCCATCCAGATAAAAGGGACTTTCCTAGCAACTGGGACATTGTGACATCGTCCAGGATGATGGGGGGTTGCTTTATATAAGTGTGCATTTTTTTTATTATAAGCTTGTGCACCTATGTCTATGTACATGTGAAATTCAGATTTATAATCAAGCACCTTTTCCACTTGGGCTATCAACCTAAGCAGCTATACCTTCTCACCTCTAGACCTCTCATTCCATTCCTCAAAGTATTCACTATAGTTTTGCTTCCTTTTTTTAAGGGGCAGTTATAATGCCTGTTTGGCTTGCTAGTGCCATATATTTGATAATGATAATTCCTGCTATCCACCATATTTAATTGGAATATGGTGAGGTTCAGTTAGCTAATATATGCACAAGACTTTGAAGAAATGTGTGAAGAAATATAACAAGACATCTTTTACATTTTTGATAATTTATATAGAGCTTTTTTCAAGAAATGATACAATCTGGAGAATTTTTCTACTGTGAAATTTGTCAATACGACTACAAAGTTTAATAATTCATTTTTCAGATTTAAAGAACTTGTCCCAAATAGACTGAGAATTTAGGAACAGTCCTCCTCCACACTAAGCCTGTTGTGTTTAAATGCTTACACTCAGCAGGGGCAAAGTCTAAAGAAAGGAAAAACCTTTTCTGCTTCCTCTTCCCAAAGTGGTTTATGGCTTGTGGGAGGGGTTAACAGAGAAGCATATGTAGTTTTATTTACTTGTAACTCCCCCACAGAATATGCTTCATGAATGCCAAGATTATTTGATTTTGTCTTTGTAAATCCAGCACCTAACATACAGAAAACATTTACTAAGTGTTTGTTGTTGAATTTCTGAAAGCTAGTGTTATGATTGTACTTTCTGTGGGAGAGAATAGAGGTAGTTTCACACCTACTGTAAAGCAACTAGCAAGTATCATTGAGATTGGTCTCAGGAAACCAAAAAGTTTTTGTTTATGTGGGTTATATCAAGAGCTGTGCTGGTAAATGTTTAACAACTAGCCTGCCCCCCCAAATGTAACACTTTTAAGTTTAGTCTATATTGGTAATATTTAATTGATCACTTTGTCAAGTCTAGACCATTAACAAAACATTACATCAAGTTCTGCCTGATAGCCTTTGCTGATTTGCAAGGTTTAAGTTGCTCACGCTGA
This sequence comes from Gymnobelideus leadbeateri, assembly GCA_011680675.1. Taxonomy (NCBI): domain Eukaryota; kingdom Metazoa; phylum Chordata; class Mammalia; order Diprotodontia; family Petauridae; genus Gymnobelideus; species Gymnobelideus leadbeateri. The sequence continues at coordinate 1,438,624 of WOXC01007087.1, forward strand.
AAATTTAACAATCACTTCCCATTGGAGCAGGCTTTAGCACTCACACACAGAGATACACGTTCTATTGAAATTTACTGTATTAGAAATTAAAATATCTTAGTATTATTATGAAAATTGTTCTGACCTCACAATCTTGCTGAAAGGGTCTTGAAGAGCCTCCCAGGGATCCCTAAAACACATTTTGAGAGTTTCTGATATAGAATAAAAGTAAAGTTCTGGCTAAAGGTTCCAAAAGGGGCTAACCCAATTGAAGTAGACCTAATTCAATTGTTTTGACCTGTATTTCCAGATAAAAGGAGGTTGGAAAGCTAGATCAAGTGACTAGAAGAACTAACAGCCATGGGTTTTTTTAAATCAAAGAAAAGGAGAGGGTAGATTGTAGTCACAAGTCTAGGATGTTGGAGGCCTGATTTTTTTTTGTTTTTATTTTGTTATTTTTACTTCGTAAGGGATGCTTCCTTCTCCTATTCCCCCCACCCCTTCAGTGTGGATATAGAAAACATTGGGAATATACAGTTGAGTATTGGAAATTTCACTTTACAAACTATTTCAGAAATAAATTTATTCCATCCATTGAAAGATAGATGAATTTATATCACTTATATGGAATATGATGAAAAGGGAAAAAAATGTCAGGATGACACAATTAAAATAACTGTATTGGGTTTTAGAAGTAACCATTCTACTGATAAGCTCCCAATAAAATTGATAGAGCTTCAAAAAGAAGTATGGTGAAAAGCTACCAACCAAACCCATTAAAGGTCCAGATGTGATCTGATATAAGGGGAAAGGTTATGGTCTTGAAATGAAATTGAAAAAAAAGTTGAAGTAAAGCTGATTATGTGGGTAGTTGTACAAGTAATGGGACTTCATCGAAGACTCATCACCTGAATAATTTACTGGGATCTAGGAAAGAGAATGAATCATTGACACATGCACTGGTCATTGCTCTAGAGATTGTAGCAAATAGAAATAGGTTTAACACTGACTTTAATAGTTCTCCTCTCCTTAAGCTTTATATTTCTTAAAAGAGAGACTAGCAATATAAAAAATGTGATCCCCAGCATTCCATAGGGTTCTAAATGAAAGTTTTGTAGAAGGAGATGCTTTGGATAGTTCCATAGCATAGCCAGGCTTGGGTCAAGAAGTATACCAAAAATAACAAACAAATCACTTTTTAGAATCTTTATTTATCCCACTGCTGGCTTTCCCTTCAGTCTGTTATCTAGTATGTAAAGTGTTTCAATATGCTTTTGCATATTATGACATAAGCTACTGAAATAGTTTTGATAAGAAAGCTCTGTTTCAGGAAGGTATCATGACCCTCTTGACTAGAGCCAACCATCTACAAAAGCTAGAAGAAAAGCCAAGCAGCTAGGCTGCATTGTAGATAGAGCACTGAGGCTGGAGTCAGGAAGTCCTGGGTTCAAATCCATCCTCTAATATTTAGTAGCTTTGTGACCCAGAGCAAGTTATTTAACTTTTATCTGTATGTCCCCTTCTTTATTGTTGCTAGTCTAGGTAAATGATGAATATGGAATTCCATAGAAGCCATAGAAATTCTTAATAAATGCTTGCTCACTGAGTGACTGACTTAACACTTTAAAGTTTCTGCCTGGGGGGTCTCTCACCATCACATCAGACTGAATCACAGAATTTCAGTTTTAAGAGAATTCAGAGACCATTTAGTCCAGTGGTCCTAAGAAAACCATGGCCTGAGGACCTGAAATCTAGCCTGAATTTTACATTTTTGAAAATAGAATAAAACTTTTATTTAAAAATGAAAAACCATTCTTAGCTCATGAACTATACAAAAAGACAGGCTTAGGCCAAAGTTTGCTCTACCCTGCTCTTAGTCCAACCTACATCTGAAATAAACACCATCTTCAGTCTAATAATAATAATAATAATAATAGCTAGCACTTCTATAGAAAGTTTAAGGTTTGAAAATTGTTTTACAGATATCTTTTTGTTTGGTCCTCACAACAACCCTGGAAAATAGATACTGTCTATTGTTCGTGCTTCATTCTCAAAGAGGAATAATGACATCAGGAGGGTGACATTTTCACTTGCCTATGAATTGGATTGAAGTGAGGCAGATCTGTGCACACAGTTGTTAACCTCTCTCTCTTCCAGAGTCACTGAAGTCCAGTGGCAAGACAAAAGTCAAAAAGACTGGTAATGGCCCAAGATGCACTGGGTGACTTTCTAAATTAAGATCTTTCTCTGGTCTCAGTTTATCTGAGGCAAAGCCCATGTATGACTAAGAACTAGATAAGAATGGAGACAAAAGATGACCTAATTTACCATTGCAGAAATATCCATGGGTGGGGGCGGGGGGCGGGGGGAAGACCCTCAGAGTTTCTGGACAGAACAGAAAACAATTGCTATTTACACTCACTCTAAGCCATCAGAACCGAAAGAATGAGCCACTGAAGCTTGGGCAGGGGGGCTATTATTGACCATTCAGTGTAAGCCAAAGTGGTACAGATGAGGAAACCACGGTAGATGGGTTAAGATATTTCCTTAAGGAGACACAACTAGTAAATGTATGACACAAAATTTGAACTCAAGTCTTCCTGACTTCAGGAAGTCATCATTCTAACCAGAACTCACAATTGTTACCCAGTAAGCTAAGTAAAAATCAGCTTAAGGCAATGGATTTCTGTAGAGTACTATAATAATAATGAAATTTGAAGATCCCTTTGTATTGCCAAGCTGAGAGGTACTTAGCACCTAGCTTCAAATTAAGCCTCTGTTAAAGAAACAGAAGGTAAGAATCCCTGTTGCTGACATAACAGGAAGGGGTTGAATATGGAACCCCTGTTGCTGACGTAACAGGAAGGGATTGAACAGAGAGGAACAATACTGTATATAAGGAAAAACCCCAGCTGGAAAAGTCAGAATTTCCTGGGGTAAGCATTGTGGAGGCAGGGCAGCTGCACTGAAGACTGAACTGAGAATGGAGAAGAACTGAGACAGAATTTCTTGGAGCAAGCCACATGGAGGCTGGATAAAGTGATTTTGATTTTGAGAATGGAGCTTATGGTGCTGAAGACTTCCAAGGGCCAGCCAGAGCTGCTGAAGACTAAGGAAGCATGACTGTGGTGCTGGTACTTTGTGCAAATGTTGTTGTGACTTTGTTAATGTGCATGAATGTTCTTGTGGCTTTCTTAAGCCTTATCTTCCCAGGAACAGAGACTGTGAAGGATTTGAGATGGACTGGACATTGTGAGCTCCAGTGTGGAGCAGGAACTGTATGGAGAACTAGACAAGGAGTTGGGAACTGTCTGCCTTTGAACTCAGGTGGCAGTTGGTTAGATTTGGGCGGGAGCTGGGACCATGGAAGAAGAACCATGGAAGCTGAGAGCCTGCCCTGAGTCAAGATGAAAAGACCTTTCTGTGGGTACTGAGTAGTGACTGATGAAATTTAGTAGTGATGGATAAAATTGTCTTGAGTAGTTACTGTTGAAATAGGATACTGAGTAGTGACTGATGAAATTGTAATTTACTTGTGACCTAGGGGTGGATGGCTTTTGTATTTTCCACTACCCCTTAAGAGGGTGAGTTGTGACTGTTGAAGTTGTAACTTAATTGCACCCCATGGGTAGAGAACTTTGACTTTTGTACTTTGTGTCCCTTAAGGAGGCTAAGGATGATTGAATGATTAATGATTGTACTTTGTTGAAAACTATGTGAACACTAGTGAAAACTATGTGGCCATTTTCGTCATAAGTTGCTGAGTTGTCACATGGTGAATGCTGTATTTTGATGTTCTGTGATGTTGTAACATTGTGAACACTGTACCTTGATTTTCTGTGAATATTTTGCTCTGATTTGCTATTGAATAAATAGAGAGTTTGCTATATTATGTAATCAGAACCTTGAAAGCTGTTCACAACAGCTGTCCTCTGGAAAGCTGCTACTGCTTGGCTTTACAAGTACACAAAAGCATATGACAAGGGAGATGGCATTACAGAGTGAGAAATCTAGAAATTCTAGACCATGTTCTATCTCTGGTTTGCTCATGCAATTCAGTCTGACATATTGCATAAGTACCAGACAAATGGTCAAGCTAAGGCTTGGAGCCATGCAGTGAGGTGGTACCCACTACTTCCTGAATCAGCCTGTTTCATTCTTGGATATAAATATCACATCTACAAAATATTGACTAGCTATAACTGCTGGGTTGTTTCTCCTGGCATAAAACCTAAATGCCTCCCCTTGTTCTTTCCAACATGGCACCTCTTTGTATCTTCTAGAGAATCAAGTAAAACAAATCCAGTTCATCTTCCATGTAACAGCCCTTTAAACTCTTAGGATCATAGTTTTAGAGGTAGAAAGGACCTTCAAAGTCTACCAGTATGACTCCATTTTACAGATGAAGGAAGAAACTGAAGTGGTCACACAAGTAGTAAGTGGCAGAGCCTGGATTTAAACCTACTTCCTTTAACTACAAGTCCAGTGACCTTGGCACTGTGCAATGCTGAGGACAGCTATCATGTTTAGTCTACATTGTTTTCATCTTCCAGCTAAACATTCCCAATCCTTTTGACTGGTTCTTTCATGGGAGTATGAAACTCTCAAAGACTTTCTGCATCCTGATTGCCCTCCTTCACTGATAACAATGACCTTCCTAAAATGCTGTCCCCTGAACTGAACATGCTAATGCATTCTTATCAGCGCAGAGTATAATATCACCTTGCTTAAATTATGATGTCTCTTTGAACTCAGCCTAAGATTGCTGTCACTTTCTTGGCTACCATTCCACACTGTTGATTCATATTAAGGCAGTTCATTAAAAGCTCCAGACCTTTCCCAAACAAACTGGCCACACCTTCCCTATCCTGGGAGTTGATTTTTTGAACCCATGAGTAAGAATTTACATTTGCCCTTATTGCCATCTTTTCAGATTTGCCCCAGTGTTCTAGCCTTTCAAATTCCCTGACTTTCATCCAGTGTGTTAGCTTTGTGTCAGCTGCAAATGTGATAAGCAGATACATATTTCATTTTGTATAAAGAGCCTTGCATATAGCCAGCTTTTGATTGTCTGAGGACTGATTTTCTAGTTGGAAGATTCTCCGAGAATTCTGCTTTTCTCTTGCTATCTTCAATCCAAGCCTTATTGCTGGTGACAGTTCTAGCCAGGGTATAAAGGAGGCAAAAAGAAAGGCATTGAAATACATGTCTTGAACTCCTTGCTTACAGTTCTGGTTGGACAAGAAAGAAGTTTAAACTAATGAGGTTGAGAGATATCTAAGTAGATAATCTATTTAGATTATTTGAATTCTTTTAGATGGATTAATACAATTCCTGTTCTGTTAATGGAGACAATTGGGAATCATATGAGCTTTCAAATGACTTTGTGGTTTTATTAATTTGTTATCCCTTCTCTAAAAAAAAGATTGATTTTGTTTACCTGTTACATTGTGAAAGAAACCAAGACACAGGAAGGTTAAGTTACACTTCTGGGTTCATAGCAAAGCAGGGACAGAAGCAGAACTAGAACCCGCTATTATTACCCACCAAGCCAGGTAAAAATAAGCTCATAGCAGTGGGCTATTATAGAGTACACCAAGAGTATATGACAAGGGAGATGGCATTACTGAATGAGCAGCCAGAAACATCTAGACCCTGCTATATCTCTGGTTTGCTCATTCAGCCCAATCCAACATTTATGAAATATCTCCTATGTATTTTCAGTTGTTTCTGTTGCCTACAGCTCTTTGTGACCCCATCTGGGGTTTTCTTGGCAGAGACACTGGAATGGTTTGCCATTTTCTTCTCCAGCTCATTTCATAGATGAGAAAACTGAGGCAAATAGGGTTGTGACTTGCCCAGTAAAAGCTGTATTATACATATACAGCTTTATTTAACACCCTATAATTTCACTGGGGATACAAAGAGGAAAAAATATGGCACACTGATACTGACAGGGGAGCTTTTACCCTATCTGGTCCAGAACTGGGCCTCCACACCACTTCCTGGCCATTTTCACACCTTGTCTCCCTCTCCTTCTTTCTAGCTCTGTTGTACATGTTGTCTTTGTCTATAAACTGAATTCTTATGGAGATCAGGGACTGTCTTCCTTGACTATATTGCCAGTATAATGCCTGACAACTAGTAAGTACTTAATGATGGCTCCTGTTTATCTATCAATCTATCTATCTACTCTTGGCCTCTGGGATTTTATGGTTTATTGATTGGGGAGAGAGGTAGGGATATGACAGTATACACAGATAATTATGAAATAATAGTTAGGCTAAGAAGAGACCAAAGCAAAGTAGAGGTCCAAGCTGCCTTAAGAAAATTTGATAAGGAAGAGAATACCTTCAAAGCAGAGCATTTGGGAGGAAGTAAAACCCAACTTGGCCTCTGAAGAGAGCGTTTTAAGGAAGCAGTAATGAAGAAGAGGAGGGTCCATTCCAAACACAAAGGCCAATCTCTTTGAATGCTTGGAAGTGGAAGGACAGAAAGACAAAATGTGACCTCAAGCATGGCATCATCCCTTTCTGTCTCCATTCTCTCATATATTATGTAAGAATGATAATATTTGCCATTAAGTGCATGAGGTAGGAGGGGCTATAACTCATTAGCAATTACAAATTATTTAGTACTCATTAGATGCAATATAAAAGATGTGGTCCTTTATGCCACCAAAAATAGCATCACACAAAAACCTCACCAGATCACGGAAGCTGAGCGGGGTCATAGCGGTTCAGGATATAGATGGAAGATGTCCAAGGAACAATAGCACTCCAAAACGCAGAGCGCATAGTTCAGCTGGTAGCAATCTTCTCCCATGAGTCAATACTGACTCAGTCCAGTCATTAGAGGCAGGCACTGGGCTTCTCTGCCTGAAAGTGATGCTCTGACCACCTGGGGTCATTAAAAAATTTAGTGGGAGAGGCAGGGTATTAACTTATAATGAATTCAGGATTCCTAGTACAAGTGGTCTCCTAAGAGGTGGCTAATAAAGATAATTACTATTGTACATGTGACTCCTTTGTATAAATTGTTTCGAATGCAATACCCTTTTTCAGAGGAACCTAGCTCTACCAGCCTTATTTCATTAATATTCACGTTATTAGGGGGCCTTTTTTATCCCTGTCCACAGGCTCTTTATCTACATCTGCAATCTGCATTCTAATGTCCTATCCAGCTGGCATCCACTCACCCCTTTATCTATATCTTCCTTTCTGTTTCATGGGGAAATAACAGAACCGGAGATTGAGGCTAATCTCAGAAGATTAGACATGATCCCCATTGCTTGCAGACTGAAACAGGAAACAACAGAGCACAGGAGTGGTTTGATTTGATGTGGAGGCTATAGCACATGGCTATGGTGGTAGAACAACTAAAATCTCAGGCCATCTTCCTTAGCTCCCCCACCATCACCACCTACTGGCATTAATAGTAGTTAATAATAGCATTTATATAGCAGTATTAAGTCTGAAAGTGCTTTACCAATATTATGTCATTTGATCCTTACAGTAATCCTGTGAGGTAGGTGCTATCATCATCCCCATTTTACAGATAAGGAAACCAAGGCAGATAGAGGTTAAGTGACTTTCCCACGTTCACACAACTGGCTCATGTCGGTGGCCTGATTTAAAGTCAGGTCTTTCTGATTCCAGGTTCAGCTGAATCTCCACCATACCACCTAGCTGCCTCATTATTGGAAGATCATTCCACCTTGCCACCTTCAGGTGGAAACAGGAATAATCATTTGTCAATAGATTCCTAAAATACACTGTTAGAAGAAGCGGAAGTTCACATAGTAGATAATACTGCTAATTTCATTTTTTAAAATATTGAGTGCTTCCTTACTATATTAGATGCTTTGAGAAGAGAGGAAAACAAACAAACAAAAAAAAAAACCAAGGCCCTTATATTCTGAGACCAAATTCTACACAGAAAAAGAAGATAAATGAGCAAATACAAGACAGACCATAAAAGTCCAATAACAGAGGTATCTGTAAAAATAAAAAATTCAGAAATAGGGGAGAATGTAGTACTATCTGGGCAATCAAAGGAGGTTTCACAGGGGAGAACATTTGGGCTGAACCTTGAAGGCTAAATCGTGCCTGAAAGGACAGTGTTAAGGATGGTTGGAACTGAGGAGGATGGACATATCAGACATAGTAAGTGAAGGAATGGAGGCAGGGAAATATGAATCAGGCTTGAAGAATAGTAATCAGTCCAGTTTGACCAGAGCTTAGAGTATGTCTGTTCAATGCCAGGCTAAGCAGCTGGTAGTGGGGAGTCATTGAAAATTTTTGAGTGGTAAAATTCCATGGTTAGAATTCACTTCAGTGAGGGGAATTTAGTGGCAGCAGAAAAGAAGAATTGGAGGAGGAAAGTCATGGAGAACCATTAGAAGATTACTGGAGTAATTCAGGAAGGTAGTGTTGTAGGCCCAAATTAGGATGATGGCAGGCTTTGAGGGGTGGTACAGTGGAGAAGGAGCTGGCCTCACATTTCAGAAGACCTGACATATATCAGCTGTATATCATCCTCTCAGGGTCCTAGGCAATCTTAAGAGTATAAGTTTCAGAAAAGGAGAGGTTTTGGAGGAAAGATAATAAATTCTGTTTTAGATAGGTTGAGTTTAAGCTACCTACAGAATATCCAGGTGGAGATGAAAGACTGGAAGGCTGGATAAGTAGATCTGGGAATCATCAGCCCAGAGATGATAGTTAAATCCATGGGAACCAATGAGATCATCAAGTGAAATAGTATAGAGGAAAAAATGAAGAAACACTGGGATAGAACCTTAGTGAGCATGAGATGGCTAAAGATCTAGTCAAGGACACCGAAGAGAAATGGTTCAACAAGTGGCAGGAGAACCAGAGAGAGCAGTGTCATGAAAACCAGGAGATAAGAGCCACACCGATGTAGTGACCCTGTTAGGGGATAGAAGGAAGGATCAACAGCTCCCTCCTTTGGGGGAGGGGTGGGACTTGGAAGTTAGCTGATAGATTTTTTCTGTCTTCCTCTAAAAGGACTGAATTTGGGGTCTTTGACGTAACACAGTATTGGCCAAGAGTGTCTTTACTGATTGCTTTGATGGGCCTGATGTTGAGCTTCTACTTAGAGGCAAAAAAGACTCATTTTTTCCACTGGCCTTTTTAGGAAGAGACTTGTCTGAAGGTAAATTGATTAAAAGTCGAAACTGTTGTTGGAGGATTATGGTGAATTTTGAGCAATGTTATTTGTAGTCATCACAGAGCATTTAGTTTTTACAGGAATTAAAATTTGTAAATATGCTTGGAGGATTAAACAGGGCTATAGACTAGTTAACTAAGGTCAGAGTAGGTAGCAACGAGGTTAGGTCACCCTGTTTAATTCTTCTTTGGACTGGTCAACTCTCTTCTATGTCCACGGATATATGCGTAGGCATGGTTAGCTACCTCACAAATGAGAGCCATTATTCATGGGGAAAACTGGGAGAAAGCATGGATAACTCACTCTAGATTCATCACTCCTCCTGGCAGAATTACTGAGAGCTCATGGCCTACTGACCTTGACTCGCAGGTCATACATCTTATGTATGTATGTGTGTACACACACATATGTATATGTAGTACATATAATTGATATAAAATTATATAAATTATATAAAATGATATAAATTATATAAAATTGTATAAAAACATATAATTTTATGGTTGCCAAAGAACCTTCTTCAAACAACCCTATGAGGCACAAAATACAAGATTTATTATTCCATCTTGGAAATTAACAAACATTTGTTAAGTGCTTACTTTGTAGCTAGAACTATGCTAAGCTCTGAAGATATAGTTTAAAAATGTCTTTTGCCTCCACAGACCTTATATCTGATGGGGGAATAACGTGTAATCAGATAGGTACATACTAGATACAAAGTGGATTCAAGGTAATCTTAGATAATAAGACACTGGCATCTGGAGAGAGAAAAGGAAAAGCCGATTGTAATAGGTGACATTTGAGCTAATCCTGAAGGAAGCCTGGGAGGTGAGCCAGTGCAAATGCATGGAGTTTGGAGATGAAGCATCAAGCATGGAAAGATGGAACTTTACATAGGCCAGAGTTGTTGGATTGTAGAGTACATGGAGGGAAGTAATGTGTAAAAAGATTGGGAAGATAAGAAGGGGGCACATTGTATGTGAAAAATTTTAAATGCCAAATAGGAGCTTGTTTATATTTTATCTTAGAGGTAATAGTAATAACAATAGAGTTTACTGGGTGGGGGCAACCCACAGTCTGGCCTAATATATTTGAAAAATCAGTGACAGCTGTGTGGAGAACAGATTGAAGTGGGGAAGAGAGTTGAGGCAGTGAGACCAAATAAGAAGCTATTGCGAGAGCATAGGCAAGAAGTAATGATGGGCTAAATGAGGGATGTAGTTTTGTGAGTGAAGATGATGATGATGATGATGGTAATCATCATGATTTATGTAGTGCTTACTATGTGCCAAGAACTATGCCAAGCATTTTACAATGATCTCCATGGATTCTCACAACAACCCTGGAAGATAGGCACTATGATTATCCCCATTTATGGATGAGGGAACACAAACAGAGCATCAGTTACCTGCCTGGGCTCACACAGCTAGTAAGTGTTGGAGGTGAGTTTTGAACTCAGTTCTTCCTGACCCCAGGCCAGGCACTCTATCCACCACTCCACCTTTAAGAGAGTTGTAGAGATAGAGATGGCATTATTTGGATTTGTGGAATGAGGATAAAAAAAGAGTCAAGGAGGCCAGTGGGTCTATAAGCCTGCACTGCAAGGGTGTCCTTCTTATGCCCTCAGCAGTCCTAGGGAAGTTTGGAAGAGGCATAGGTTGGAGGGAGGAGCAAAGATAATGTCTGCTTTATATATGCTGAGTTTGAAGAGAAGAGAAAATTGGGGCTCAGTGATCTTAATTGACTTGCCTAACTAGTAAACTGAAGAATAAGGATTCCAGAGTCCAAATTCAGTGATAATTCTGTTACTGGTACACTACATCCTACCTTCTGTGAGAACATAACAGTATACATTTTAATATATCCCCTTAAAGACTCGCTAGGAAATGGCATCCAATAGAAGATATTTCCTTTTAATAAATATATAGAACAGGAAGGCCAATGTACAACTTTCTAAGAATCAAATACATTAGTCTATAATTAGTAATTAGAAAATGAATTTCCATTATTGAATGCATATTAATATTCCTTGTTTGTAAGAAAAATACCTTTAGAACCCCTGGATGAATCTGTTTCTTGTTAGAAAAGCTTTCATATGCTTCTCCTAAATATACATAGGTTTCCCTGTAGATTTTGTAATGGAAAAGTTTTGATTTTTTGATCAATAAGAAACCCAGCAATGCTTGAGTTTGTTTTGTGCAATGAGAGCATCTCTAGGGCTGTGAAGAGATGTCTTTTGGAAGCCAGGAGAGTGAAGGAGGGACAACCATGTAGCTAGAAGAAATCCTCATACCAACAAAGACTAGAGAAATGGGAAACCAAGAAAAGGCGTTGTGTGGCTGGTGTCTGAGCTGCCTAGAAGTCACACAGTATCGGTGATATTAAAGAAGCTTCTGTTAATCCAGGGTAATGACACCAAACCATTCTAAGTCATTGCTGATTTCTAATTTTGCTTGTTAATGTCTACCATAATTTGCCCAATTTGTCATGTCAGATTTTGATCAGTTCGGGTTATTTTACTTGCTAGATAAGACATGGAGGTACACTAACTGTACCTCTAAAAGTAATCTCATGGAAAAGAACATGGCTTCTCTAAGAAGATAATCCAAATATAACTATTTAATAAACCATGTATCCAAGTCATATCAGACTAATATCCCCCTAATAGTAAAACCTCTATCAGAAAGAAACTAGAACAAAGGAATATTTCCTGGGTGGGGAAAATAAATGCTGGTGGCACATAGCCCAGAAGTTTCACAGCACACTTGTTTTTGTATAAATATACTGTTGTCTGTTTGAGTAATGATGTTTGGGGCAAAAGTAAGTGATGAAATGCCTCCGGGAGAGAATGCTCTAATCAGAGATCCCAGAAGAGTAACACCAGAAAGGTCCTCAGGGATCCCCTTAGTCCGCACTTCTCTCTCCATTTTACAGATGAGGAGTCTTAGGGTCTGGTGACTAAACCATCTGCCCAAGTTCATGGAGCAAGTAATTGGCAAAATTGGGACTCAGAACTCCCAACCTTGTTGTCTTACAGAGAATGAGCTACATAGATGATATCATGGACGTATCCTCCAGGGATACCATGCTATTGCCCAACAATTTGTCCTTTGCAAAATCCATCTTAAAAAAAAAAGGAAAAGTGAAGCCAGTTTGATTGATTGATTCTACAAATTGTATCTTTGTATCACCCCTTAGCATAATGCCTAGTCCATAGTCACTACTTAATAAATTCTTGTTGAGCCACATTATAGTTTATGGGTGGAGCTAAATGGTGCAGTGGATGGAGTCAAGAAGATCTGAGTTCAACTCTAACCTCAGATACTTACCCTGTGTAATCTGATGTGACCCTGGGCAAGTCACTTAACATCTGCCTTGGTTTCCTCAGCTTTAAAAATAGGAATAACCTACCTCTCATGCTTCTTCTGGGCATCAAATGGTAAAGCACATAGTGGGCACAGTATAAATGCTTATTCTCTTCTCTCACCCTCACCCACAGTGTACATAGTCATTCAGTATTCTCACCTGAGAATTACACAAAGAAACAAATTGATTTCAGATTTGGGACATTTGCCTGAAAGTGGGAAAACTGATGAATCTACAGCTAATAAAGGAAAAAGGTTTATGCCTATTACCAGGAAATTATTGGAAGAAATCACTGACTCCCTCCCATGAAAAAGTTAGATTTTGGTAAAAAAAAAAAAAATTCATTTTCTGCTCTTCCTCTGGCTTTTCCTTTTTTGGACTCACGTGACCAAAACCCCAGAATAGAATATTTTTATCTCCCTCCATTTAAAAATGTGTTCTCTAAGAGGCTTTGAATCTTCTGCCTACTTTACCTGCCCTTCGTCTGACTTTGCATGTAACCCCTGTTGGGTTATTATTCCAAAAGTCAAGCATTGGGTGTTAAAAGATGGGTTTCGTTGGAAAAGACGCGATGCTGGGAAAGATTGAGGGCAAAGGGAAAAGGGAACAGCAGGGAATGAGCTACATATATGATATCAAGGACATATATCCTTCAGGGATAGTGAAGGATAGAAAGGCCCTTGTGTGCTGTGTTCCATGGGGTCACAAAGAATTGGACATGAACAACAAAAAGCATTGGGCACCATCAGGGCTACTGTGGATGGTTGATGCAATGATATGACCATTCCAGGAATGCTCCAAAGACAGCATACCCTGATATCCCAGGCCAGAACATCTGAGCTTGAGTGTGAATGATCTTTTTGCAGGCATTGAATTGTATATCTTCCTAGTCACCTATGCTTAGAAAAGAGAACTGCTAACCGTTCCTGCCCATGAAAGAAGTTACCATGCTTGCCTATTCTCTTTTTTACTTAGTGGTACGAAGGTGGATTGGGCTTATGATCAAGGTTGGACAGGGAGCCAAATAATGAGTGAATAGGCCCTTCTCACTGCCAGGTTGGCGACTATATTTTTCCATTCCCGAGTTATGCTTACTGGGCTGTGCAGAAAATTTCACATGAATGAAACTTATGCAGAATTAATACATCTGAGACTGTAAGAGGATGAATAGAATTGGTTCTATTTTAAGCTCAGTTTTCTGGCCAGAGTAAGCTAATTCTGAGGCAAGATGAGCAATTTCTGCAGCAAGGTTAATCTGTAATAGTTGGCAGGCCCACACCCACCTTACAGAATCTCTAGAAGTACAGGTTCCCCGCTGTTTCATCATTCTTGGGCATGAAATTCCTTACCAGGCAAGCAAAGCATTTATTATCCTGTTTTCCTAGATAGCTAGAGCTAGAGAAAACATTTGCTGACATCGAAAATTTAACCACGACGTGCACATAAGGTATAGAATCATGCAGTAAAGGGTGGTGTGTGTGTGTGTGTGTGTGTGTGTGTGTGTGTGTGTGTGTTTATATCTTCTGTACCTTGAAAGATGTAAAAATAAGTTTCTGTCCTAGGCAGGCAGGTTGGAAGAGTTAAGCGTAGATTTTAGGATGTTGCATTCCCCAGTGAATGCATCTTGTTTTCTATCCTCTGTTTTGGATTCTGTGGCAGCTTATCATTTTTTGATTTGATCATAGGCATTCAGTGCTATAACTGGTAGTCCCTTTGTACAAACCATTTTTCACCATAGGAAATTTGCTGTGGCAGACGCTTTGTGAAACCTGTGAGTGGTACACAGCAATCCTACAAGAGAGTGAACCTTCCAATGAAAGCAAGCAGGAATGACATGGCTGTAGGTGCCAGGCAGGATACCCTAGTGAGCAGCAGAGGAGGAAACTATATAGGGTCCCAGGTGAGTGTCTCAGTGAGTAGAACACTGGGTTTGGAATCAGGAAGAATCCTCTTCCCAAGTTCAAATCTGACCTCAGTCACTAGCTGTGTGACCCTGGGCAAATCACTTAACCCTGTTGGCCTCAGTTTCCTCACCTATAAAATGAGCTGGAGAAGAAAATGGCAAACTGGTCTCAGAGAGTTGGATACAAAATGAACAGTTAAAAAAAATGCATAGAGGGCGGCTAGGTGGCGCAGTGAGTAGAGCGCCGGCCCTGGAGTCAGAAGGACCTGAGTTCAGATCCGGCCTCAGACACTTAACACACACACACACACAAAAAAAAAAACCTAGCTGTGTGACCTTGGGCAAGTTACTTAATCCCAATTACCCTAAAAAAAAAAAATGCATAAAGGAGATTCCCTATAAGAGACGCTGAGTTCAATGTCTTCTGTATTTGTACTTAGATTATGTTAAACTTTCTCAATTTGAAAAAGAACAGAGAAAAGGAATACAGAGGGAAAGCAAACAAAAAAACTAACACTAGCAGAGTAAGGCAGTTGTGGACCTCAGTTTCCTCATCTGGACTAGCTGTCTGGCTCGTGAGATCCCTTCCAGGTCTAGAATCCCATGTCTTTACTTAATGGCAAGAATTCCATTACGTTTAAGGTACTTTAATAATGTATGCTTTACATAGTTTTACATGCCACACACACACACACACACACACACACACACACACACACACACACATTTGGAGGGGGGAAGGGAGGGCAATTGGCGTTAAGTGACTTGCTCAAGGTCACACGACTAGTAAGTGTTAAGTGTCTGAGATCAAATTTGAACTCAGGTCCTCCTGACTGGTACTCTATTAACTGTGCCACCTAGCCATCCCCTCTCCATTCTTCTTAAACTGATTTGGACTAAATTATAAAGCGGGGGACAAGTGAGTGATTTGAAGTAATCTAAACATTCCTCAATACTTCTCAGTCTTTTGAAATGCAAATGCCTCATTTTCTTCATCCCATCACTTACTTTCATTTATTCAGATAGAGACCACTTGCCCCTTTTCTATGCTGTCACCTTTACTTCTTAAAAAAACAAAAAAACAACAAAACACTCAGAATCCCACTAATGGGTCCAGCAATAGAGAACCCAGTCACAGGACTCTGGGATACATTTGTAACTGCTTAAGTTAACCTGGCTTTTTTAAAATGAGGGAAAGGGAGGACTCTAAAATTGGGTAGGCTAACATTGCACCCTCCCTACACATGATGCTAGCTGATGATAAAGCCTTATCAATTCCTGGTTATTTAGAGGCCACTTCTATATTTAAGGTGCCAGAATTGCCCGTTTAGGGACCAAGCTAATTGGAAGCCAGTTTATCTGAGAACTTCAGATGTTCCTTGAAAACCTGTGCTTAGTTGAGTTCTGCTATGTTGTCTGTAAAGGCTAGTACTGCAAGGTAAGCAAGAGAAGATAATGATTACATATAATTTGCTGCAGGAGAGATAGCCAAAGAAGGGGAGATAGGGTAAAGAAAGGAGAAAATTGAATAAAGAATGGGTTTCTTCTAAGTCTGGGCTTTCCTGATCACTCTTAAATAAGCTATGCCAAGATACCAGAATAGTCTTATATAAACCAGGCCCTTCAGCCTAATCTGAAAGCAAGCAATTGAATAGATGTTATAATTTGGATACTTTCCGCCTATTCTTGGGTATTTTATCTTGATTCTACTCTATAAACATGATATGCTCTTGCAGTTTTATTGAAATTCAGATATTAAATATTTCCAGTGGTAAACTTTCAAAAGCGTTAGAAGGAAGACAGAATTTAGTTCAGATTTAAATAATGGAGTAAAGAATAGAAGAGTAAACGCACCAATGGACCCAAACTCATATTTCATTCTGAAAAGGAAGGTTAAAACTGGGTTAATTATAGAAAGAAAAACAAATGGTAACAAGAGTAGAGTTGAATACAAAATAGAGATGTCTTTAGTCTAAAAGTTCTAGAGTAACATTTGGAAAAGTTTAGAGGTAGAAATATTTTGTGTGGGGGCGGCTAGGTGGTGCAGTGAGTAGAGCATTGGCCCCGGAGTCAGAAGGACCCGAGTTTGGATCTGGCCTCAGACACTTAAGGCACACACAAACAAAAACCTAGCCGTGTGATCTTGGGCAAGTTACTTAACCCCAACTGCCCTCCAAAAAAAAAGCAAAAAAAAAAAAATATTTTGTTTGGCTGTTTCTCAATCATCACCCTCCTTGACCTCTATACAGCCTTTCACCTAGTTGATTACCCACCCATCCTAACTATTCTTTTCTTCCCTTTTATTCTATGATACTACTCTCTCCACATTTTCTTCCTGTCTGAGAATTCTTCAACTTCCTTGACTGGTTGCCTGCTAAGTACAAATGTCCCTAAAGACTATCCTGAATCCTTTTCTCTTTTTGCTCTATACTTTCTCCTGTGGGATTCTCATCAGCACCCACGGGCTCATTCATCATCCCCAAACATCATTGTTGTTTAGCCAATTAGTCATGTCAATTCTTCATGCACCCAAATGGGGTTATCTTGGCAAAGATACTAACGTGGTTTGTCATTTCTTTCTCTGGCTCATTTTACAGATGAGGAAACTGAGGCAAACTAGATTAAGTGACTTTAGAGTCACATAGCTAGTAAGTGTCTGAGGCCAAATTTGAACTCAGTTCCTCCTGACTCCAGAACCAGCACCCTATCCACTGAGCCGTGATTACTGAATCTATATGCCTAGACTTCGACATTTTTCCTTCCAGCCCTGTATTACCACAGGGTAAGAAGGACTGTAAGAAGCCAGAGAGCATCCAGCAAGGAGCATCCAGGATGATAAAAAGGACTTGAATTCATGGCAAATAAAGACTGGTTGAAGGAACTGGGGATATTTTGCCTAGACTGGAGTAATGAATACTCAAGGAAACCTTGGTGGCTTCTTTCTGGTATTTCAAAGTCTGGGGCTGGGGCCTTAGTAAATGTTGTGCCTGGTTTTCCCCAATTACCCCCCCTCCCCAACCTCAAGGAAGTGAGCAGATTGCCGGGTCAGCTCTGCCCTTCCCCCACTGGGTCTCCGCCCATTTCCACTTACCTCACCTGCATAGAAATGGGCGGGCTTCTGGGTCTGACTCGAGAGTTTCCAGGTGTGTACTGACCAATCACTGCTTACATAAGGCCCCCTTTAAAAGCTAAGGTTCTGCCCCAGATTGGGGCTGTTGCAGGCTGCTGCTAATACTATTTCTGTACTTAAGACTTGTGGTGGTAACTGCTCAGCCCACCATGTGGCCTGATCAGCCAACATGGCGTTTTAATAAAAGGTCCATTCTAAAATTATTACTTGGGTCTTGCTCGCATTAATCGAGGTACAACAGTAAGCATACTTGATTTGGATTCAAAAGATGGAGATTTCACTTATATCTAGCACCTATTAACTGTGTGACCCTTAGCAAACTTATTCCACTTAGAGATAGACCTAATTGTTAGAAGTTTTTCCTGATTAAAAAGCCTAAATTTTTCTCCTTGCCCCTTTCACCCACTGTATTCTGCCCTAGGGCCCCAAACAGAAAAAATAAAACCCCTCTACTCTAGACTCCTTTGTCCCAAAGCTCAATTGCCTATTGCCTGCCTTACTGTAAAGGCCTCCTAATGATTACCTGGCATCTAGTTTCTCTCTTTTCCAGTCTCTTCAAAACACAACTGCTAAAATAAACTTCCCAAGTCACATGTGGGAGCATACTTCAGCTCAGATCCCAAAGGTTCCCCATTGCCTCCAGGATAAATCAGTCGTTAATCAACTAACTTTTATTCAGTGCTTACTTTTTGTCATACAAGTGCAGAATATACCTATACAAAAAAAGAAAGACAGTTCTTGCCCTCAAGGAGCTTCACTGCCTTCGGTTAGCGGGGAGACCACACCTAAAAGGAGCTGAAAGGGGGCTAGGTGGAGGTACCCGGGAGGAGGCCCAAAGGAAGAGTCTGAAGTGGAGCCTTGTGAGAAATGAAGAGATGGTTGGCTGGGCTGCCCTCCAGTGGAGCTTCTGGGAGGAGCCCTACAATCAGAGGGAGGGAGCCAAGGCCTTGGGTGATTCCTGGCCTGAAGCATCTTCTGCAGAAAGAGTTTTCTCTTCACACAAACTCCTCAGCCTGATGTTTAACCACAGTCTGATTCCATCTTACCTTTTTGGCCCCTCTCACATTACTCCCCTTCATTCACTGCATTATGGACGAATTGAACTACAGAGTTCCACCTTCTGTGGCCTCTGTTTGTGCTAGTCAACCCCCAAGCCTGAACAGCACTTCTTCATTTCTGCCTCTCATAATCCTCCAAAATTCAGTTCATTTCAAATCAGGTTCCCTTCCCTTTCTCCTTACTCCTTTCCCCTTCCCCCTTCCTTCTTCTCCCTTTCTCCTTCCTTTCGCCTTTTCCCTCTTCCCCCTTCACTTTCTTCTACTGCTCCTTCCCCCTTTCCCTTTCCTTTCCCTCCTCTCCAGTTAATTTTTTTGTTTTTTTAAGAAAATTACAAGCTTTATCTATGTACACCACCTCCCCCTCCCAAAAAAAGTAAGCCCTTTGAAATCAATCTTTTTTTTTAATCTTCCGTATTCCCAATACCTAGAACAATACCTCAGAGGTTAGCATAGGACCATAGCCACAGTAGGTGCTTAATAAATATTTATTGAATTTAATTCCCTACAAGATCAGGCAAATACCCTTGATAGCAATCTACTATACAAAGTTTCCAACAGTGAACTTTCAGAGAGAAGATATTTTTAAGGCTAAAACTTCAGGGACCAAGGTCATGCTAAATTAAATCTCCAAATGTAAAGTATGAGATAAAATTGAAGCTCATCTCATTTGCTATCCATCCTGCCACCTCCCCAGGAAAAAAAATGCTATCCTATAGTCCACAGAAGAAATGCTGTTTTGTTTCATTTCCTATATATATTTTTCCTATATATTTTCTTTTATGTCCAGCTAAACTGGATGCATAAATACATTGCACTTTCTTGCCATCTTCATAAAGGTTGGTTGAATGTAATGAAATAAAAGCTATTTTTTGTTAACTTTATTGCCAGTATTTCCATTTTGGTCCTGTGCTATGCATTTGAAGGACTTGGCCTTGAGAACTTGGTTTTTAAAAGAATAAACCTTTAAAGGGTACTTAAAATACAACTGAGCTGCCATCATCATTTTCCCAAGTACTGCCAACAAGTAATTTCCAAACCAGGTAAAAGACCTGTGCATGAGAGTCTAAGGTAGAAATCTAAATGAGACCATGAAATAAACCTCATATTCATCAAGCATTATTAGCACTGGAGATATATCTGTTTGGTCAAAAAAAAAAAATGAGTCGAAAGTCACTGCTATTGCACATGATGAGATGAATAAATATCACTGCTAAAAACAATATCTGATGTCTTGCTCAGATGTTTAATGGATTTATGTTTTAAGCATGGATAACATGAAATTGCCCTGAGGCTTTTTTCCAAACTTGCTGTCTATTTTTAGGAGGGAATAGATCTCTTTTTGCAAGGCTCATTTGTTAAAAAATAGAGGTAGTTCATCATTTTTGTTTACACATGATTAGAAAAGGAAAATTACAAGCCATACCTACTTTCCTTCACTCAGCTAGCACAGATCTCCAAGGCCTTGAGGGTAGTAGTAAGAGGACGCAAATAAATAAATGGAAGAAAATGAGAGAGTAAGATTTTATATTTGTTTGTGTGTTGTAAATGAAGCTGTCATTCCTAAACCAATCAAATCATGCATTTTTTATGAGAGATTGTAACTTGCAGAGAAGTGAAAATGTTAGACACTAATTAATAAACGTGGCTGGCAAAGCAATTCAGAAACTACCCAAGACTCAGAAGTTAAGCCGTAGAAAGAACATTGGAATATAAAAGTCAGTTTTGCTTCCCTGTTGACTTCATAATGAGACCACTCTGTGTTTGGAGTTTCAAGACAAGTATTTGGCTTAAAACTTCCCAAGTTAGTTTTGAATCCATGGGTTTAAAGAGTTCCTTATTGTTTGGCTATTTTTTGCTTTTTTGGGGGGGAGGGTGGTTTGAGGAGGGTCCAGCTTTAGTTTTTCTCTTAAGTTGATACTGTTAACATAATATGAAGCAGCTGGGAATGAGTAACGGATACTACAGACTTCCCACCAAATATTTGTCTATACTATGGTTAGTTTGGAATGGAGTGTTGTTTTAAGTCATCATGTTAACATTCTATTTAACTTTAATTAAAACTAGAAAATATTGTAAATGAGTTGCTTGAAAAGCTCCCCAAACCACTTTCAGTATTCTTCTATGAAGGAAATAACCAATTTAATTTAAATTCTGAGCTTTTTTGGTCTTTGGGATAGAAAATTATGGTGTTTCACTGTTAGGCATTGTAACGTGAAATATATTTGTTAATGCATAATTTTATATGGCTTTATTGCAAAGTAAATCTGTGTTTTGGGACATGAGAAAGAAAAGAAGTCATTATACCCTTTTGCAGAATATATGGTGAATAAAAAATGTATTGCCATCTGCCCTTTTTCCCTCCAGGATCTCAAAACACTTTAGATGTCATGAACACCTCACCTCAATGATGCCTGTGATTTGCCTCAAATACCAAAGAATGTTAATATTAGGAATTAAATCTGTAAGATATTGCTTACTAGCTCCTGTCCTAAGCCCTTAAGCCAATAGCAATAGTAACATTTTTTGTATGGAGAAGATAATAAGCATTTATTAAGTGCTTACTGTGTTACCCAGACACTGTGCTAAGTGCTTTACAAAAACTTCATTTGATCCTCGAAACTACTATCCTAGGAGAGAGGTGCTGTTATTATCCCCATTTTACAGTTGAGTAAACTGTGTTAGGTAAAGGATAAAGTGACTTACCTAGGGTCACATAGCTAGTAAGTGTCTGAGGCCTGATTTGAACTCAGGTCTTCCTGACTTCAGGACTAACACTCTATCTACTTGGCCACCTACCTGCCTCTAATGTACTCTGCATGCATCAGAGTATATTTAGGTTTTATAGAGCCAGACCTACATAGAGATGGTGTGGGGTTCAAAGATAGGATTTGGGGGGCCATAACCATGAATCTTGCTCTTGGGGCAAGAGGAGTGAAAGATGCTCTCAGCTAAGGAAAGATATTAGGACAGTAGCCTGAGGTCAGTGGCAGGTAGGTGCCCACCTCAGTAGATAAGGTGGTAGCTTCCTATTGTAACTAATCATTCTTGCTAACTGTATATGAATTGAGCCATGCACAGATTATGTAGAGGCCCCAAAGAGGGCAAGAAAAGGGAAACCCCTAGGTGCCAGGCACTGTGATAATTCCTAAGAATACTGAGAAAGGTAAGAACAATCCCTGCCCTCATTGATCTTTCATCCAAATGAGAGAGAGAACATTTAAATAGCTAGGTACAGCCGAGATCTATGCCAAGAGTAGTCTCAGAAGGGATGGCATGAGCAATCAGCTACGGAGACCAGAACAGGCCTCTTGCATGAGGTGGATTTGAGCTGAGTTTTAGAGGGCGCTAAGAGGCAGAGGTGAGGGGTCAGAGCATGGGAGATAGCCAGTGTGAAAGCACAAAGATGCAGTGTTATGTGCAAGGAATAACAGGCTGCTGGTAACTGGATAAAAGAATTGTGGAGAGAGGGAAAGTAACAGGAGACTGAGACAGCAGACAGAGGCATTGATAAAACTTCAAATGACAAACTGAGGTCTTTACTGCCACTGGAACAAATGGAGAAGGGGGTGGAGGACTGACATGGTCAGACCTATACTTTAGAAAAATCACCTTAGCAGCTAAGTGGATGATGGATTTGAGGCATTCCCTGAGGCAAAGAGAGATCAGTAAGAAGATTCCTATAGTAGTCTAGGCATGAGAGGAGGAGGGCATTTTCTAAGGCGGCCATGGACGGCTGAGTGAGTGAAGAAGAGTGGACATAAATAAATATGGTGAATGGGGCTAAGGGACCGACAGTAATACCAAGGTTGAAAGCCTTGGTAACTGGGAGGATGGTGGTACCCTGACCACTAATAGGGAAACTAAAAAAGGGTCTGGTTTGGGGAAAAAGATAGTTGTTTTAGATATGTTGAGTTTGAGATGGCTGTGGACATCCAGGTTAAGATATCCAAAAGGTAGTTGCTGATGAATGACTATAGCTCAGGAGAAAGACGAGGGCTGGATATATAGATGGAAGAATCATCTGAATAGGGGTGATAATTGAACACTTAGGAGCTGATTAGATCATCAATAAAAATTATTTGAGGAAAGAAAAAAAGAGGATCCAGGACAAAGCCTTAAGGGACACCCATAGTTAGTTAAAATGAGATGAATGAGGAACCAACAAAGGGAATGGGAAGCAGTGGTCTTACTGATAGATGATCCAGGAGAGAGTACTATCACAAAAATCTACAGGAAGAGGATCAGAGAAAGAGTGGTCCAGAGTATCAGAGGTGGCAGAGAAGTCAAGAAGGATGAACTTTGAGAAAGGTCATTAAATTTAGCAGCTTTAAGAGACCATTCTTTACCTGTGTATCCACTTCTATCCTCCACTATCACTATCTTCTGGTTCACCCCAGACAGCCCTAGCATCATCTCTCCCTCTTAATGCTGTTTGTCAATGAAGATAAACCCTAGGCAGGAGGTGGAACTTCCATCAAGGCAAAAAACAATAGAAGCAGAAGGTTTGTGGGTCCATGCTGCCCCTGCAGACATAAGAGCTATGAGTCTACCTTGACTTCTTCCAAAGCCAAGACTTTGTGCTTCAAAGCACAGAAGTTAAAAGGTTCTGGGTCTGTGCACTTTAGGCATTCCCAATTCCCCTCCTGGCCTTGGCTTCAGTTGGGTATTATTCAGGATGTTGTTAACTTCCTCAGGGTCCTAGTGGAGAAACACTGACTTCCCTGTGTTGGACAAACATGTTATTTGAAGGAGATAGGGGTTGCCAATTTAATTAAAAGTGTTAGCTTCACTCTTCTTTTTGTAGATGCATAGCTATTTCCCCAACATCCCATCAAATGAGGGAGTTGGCTCTTGGCACTCTCTAAATTCAGCTCTCCAGGACAAAGCCCCACTTGTCCCACCCTGGCTATAGCTCTTGGACCCATAAAGATTATTGCCATCAGCATTCAGGTGAAATGGTGCCTGCATGTCTTACTCTGGAGCCTTTGTCAGCACACTGTTGCATAATCTGTCAGACACAGTCGTGTAGGGCAGATAGTTTTGCTTAACTCTGTCTCCCCCCACCTTTTTTTAAGAGGCTTGATGGGAGAAGGAAATATATTGGGAAATGACTGTGGTGTAAATATTTCTTTAAAGCATCAATAAAACTAAAAAAAAAAGAAGGGTGCTTAGAGTTACATAATCAGTGGTTCCCTCTTTATAATTAAATATTGCTCCCCTCTTTTTCTTCAGGTACACCCAGAAGGGAAAATACATTAAGTCACTAACACATTCGTGTATGAATTCTTTTCTCAGATCACTTTCCTCTTTGATAGGGACACTTGGGAAAATGAAGGGGAATGGAGAGGTACCAAAGATGAAATTCGCCTGTTTCACAATTTTTCCTACAGCTGGTCCCATTCAGTGTGTATTCAGTGTTCTTCCATTCATTTTCCCTGGTTACTATGGTTATTTTATCGGCATCCTGTTAGGAAAGAGCAGTCTGTTTGCAGACCCCCAAAAAAAATCACTTTAAAAGAAAAAAAACTGTTACAGAAACTATCCGTCATCATGGTATGTTGCCAGAGTAAGTAAAATGCTAATGGGCAAGAAACCAAGGACATAAGTTCACTTGCTGGGAAACCTTTAGTAGAACCTTTTAAGTTTGAAAGCGTGACCACTGTATTTATGTACATGAAAGTAAACGCTGGACCCTGTGCCCAAGGCCTAACAGGAGTTACAAAGCAGATCTAATGGGAAACATCTCTCCCTTCCATTCCTTTTCTTGCTTGGTTTTCATGGCCATCTGTTGGGTGATGGTGTTTTGGTGTTTTTGTTTGTGTACTTTGGCTAGAGGTTTTGTTGGTTTGGAGGGAGGGTATGGGGGGGCTAGTTTATTTGCTTCAGGACAAGTTCTATACTCTCTAAACTTTCGATAAGATAAATGACAGCAAGTGAGAAAGACAAGAGGAGGGAGAGAAGCCATCAGCATATGTAGGTGGGGCCAATATAAACTATATGGCCAAACAGAATCATTACAACACTAATGACTTTTGAAAATTATTTGTAAAGCTTATTGGCATCTTATTTTGAGATGAATAAACCTATGCCAAGAGATTTGAGTAACGGTTTGCTCCGATTGGAAAAGCATACTGTATCTAATCTGAAAATCACCGTGGCCTCATTGGATTGCTCTGGCAGCAATACATACACTGTAAATGAAACACTACAAAGTCTGCCTTAGAAATTGGTGCACTGTAATATCTCAACACTCTAGAGATGTCATCTAAGGACTAAGTAGTCCTGCATGAAATCAGAATGGTGCTCACCCAATCAGCCTTCCTGAAGAGTCCAGAAGTAATATTTAGAATTGCACAAAAATGTCACAGGCATGCCCACCACAACACGAGTCTAAGACGAGAAAAGTTTATGAGCCGAGGGCATCAGAGAAGGCTGCTTGGAGCAGGTGCCATTTGGGCTGGGGCTTAAAGAATGTAGGGAATTTCTCTAGGAGGAGGGGAAGGTGAAGAGAGAGACAGACACAGACACACACAGAGAGGACCTTTCAGACGCAGGACATAGGATGAGCAAAGAAATAGAGATAATAAAGTAACTTTAATAAAGCAAGTTGTTGAGAGGGACACAATTTGAGTTCCTTTTGAAATGTCCTATTTTAAATAAACATATAATTTAGTTTTATTATGGAATTATATGAAGGTTATGATGGTTATGTCCATACAATTAGTTCCAGAGGAAGAAAGTCATCTCAGATGATATATGTAGACTCTCACATCTGACTTAGTTTTGTAGTATTCAGTTCTCATGTGATTTTCTGTATGGTTGGTTTTATAGTTGTATCTATGATATTTTCCTCTCCTCATCCAGGGTCATAACTAGCAATTCTAATTCCCTAGAGGTAATTCAGTTGAAGGGCAGGGCCAGAGTAGGGTAAGAGGGAAGGGGTAAGACCTCAGAGAGAAATATTAAACTTAGGGTGCTGGACAAGGAGTCAAAAGATCTGAGTTTGAATTCTGTCTCTTCCACTTTATGCCTGTATGACCTTGGACAATTCTTATCTGTAAAATAGATTTAAATGTTAAAGATTGTTTTAAAAAAGTAAATATTCAATGTCAGAAGAACTGAAGGAAGATATGAAAATAAATATACTCAGTAGAGAAGAAAATTATATTTTGACCTGGAATTTTATGATTCAAATTGCCCATCCCTTTGACCCAGCAGTCCTAATACTGGACATATATCCCCAAAATATCAAGAAGGAAAGGTCCCATATATGACAAAACATTTATAGTAGTCCTTCTTAATAGTGGGCAGCTAGTTGGTATAGTAAGTAGAGTGCCATCCTGGAATCAGAAAGACCTGAGTACAGTCTGGCTTCAGACACTAAACTATCTATGTGACTCTGAGCAAGTAACTTAACCTTTTTGCCTCAGTTTCCTCATCTATAAAATGAGTTGGAGAGGAAAATGGCAAACCACTCCAGTATCTTTGACAAGAAAACCCCAAATGGGGTCATGAAGAATCAGATATGACGTAAAAGCAACTGAACAGCTTCTTAATAGTAGCAGAAAAAAAAATATTAACTAGAAACAAACCGGGAGCCCATCAATCAGGGAATGGCCAAACAAATTGTAGTATATATATGAAATGTAATAGGAAACTATCACATCCAAAGAAACAGGGAATGTGAGGAATTTAGGGAAAAAACATGGAAGTTTTCCATGAGCTGATATTGAGTGAAGTAAGCAGAATCAGGAAAACAATGAGTATAATATTGTTGTTGAAAAAATCTAAAGGACAGCCACCCTATTACTAGTAATCACAATGGCTAGTTTCCATCCCAGTGAACAGAGAAATTATGACGCACATGTCCCTTTATTTGCAGAGAGATGGAAGACTACAGGTGTGGAATGTTGCATGTGCTATCAGGCTATCTCTGTTTGGGTCACATGGTTTTGTGAAGTGGTTTTCTTTGTTACAAGGGAAAATTTGATGGAGGTGGAGGAGGAGAAAGTATATGAGAAGAAATCACTAAGGAGTAAAACAAAATAGTATCAATAACGCTTTTTTTTTTAACATGCTAGGGTTGGCCTTGATGATTTTGAAGGTTGCTTCTAGCCATAAGCATGACTGGGGCTTTCTAAATGTAACACTGTCAGAATCACTATTCTAAGGGATGCTGTTGTCCTTGGAAAACAATTCCACAGTAAGAAAGTGATGATAACTAGAATGTGTTTTCTGTTTCTTAAGACCAAAATGTTAATTTCCTTGACTTCAGTTCATTAATCTGTAATAATTTATTATTTTCCCAAGACCAATTTTTATCCCTTTGTGATATTTTGATAGAGTATTGTCACAATGGGCACCTAGGTGGCACAGTGGGTAAAGTGGCAGGCCCTGGAGTCAGGAAGACTCATCATCAGACACTAGCTATTTGACCCTCAGCAAGTCACTTAACCCTACTGGCCTCAGTTTTCTCATCTGTAAAATAAACTGAGAAGGAAATGGCAAACCACTTCAGTATCTCCAGAAATGACTGAAACGACTGAACTATAAGAATTATCACAACAGGATAGTGGAGGCAGCTGTGGCATAGTGGATAGAGTGTTGGGAAGCCTTTTGTTCAAAATCTAACCTCAGACATTTACTAATGGTTTGACCTGGGCAAGTCACTTAACCTGTTTGCCTCAGTTTCCTCAACTATAAAATGGGGGTGATAATAATAGCACCTACCTCCCAGGGTTACTATAAGGATCAAATGAGACAATATTTATACAAGCACTTAGCACAATTCCTGGCACATAGTAAACACTATATTATTAGTGCTTTTTCCTTTCTCAGCACCTTGACAGCAATCTAGGTTTCTTTCTTGGTAGTTGTTATAGACTAGAACAGGGGTGGCCTTGGGGCTAGAGCATGTGGCCTTCTAGGTCCTCAGGTGCAGCCTTTTGACCTAGTCCAAGCTTTACAGAACAAATCCTTTTATTAAAGGGATTTGTTCTGTGACTTTTAGATTCATTCAAAGGGCTGCACTTGAGGACCTAGAGGACCAGATGTGGTCTTGAGGCTGCAGGTTCCCCACCCCTGGACTAGAGTAATATAGTCATTCCATATTTTCTATCAACATTTTTTAAGATAAATTTCAGCCCTGGATGTAACACACTATTTCCCAGAAAAGTGGAGAAAGGGTTAATGGACTGTGCTTTATGTGGTTCTGTTTTTCAATGTATTCCATAGCCACACTTTTCTAACTTCATTCATAATAAGCATTTCTCATTCATGTTCCACACTCCCTGTTTAAGCCCATGCTTCTTTTCCTAATTTCAAGAATAAATAAAACAAAATGTGAGCTTATGTTGTTATTTAGTATGAAAACACAGAACCTAATCATAGCTAATAACTTTAATAAATGCTAGGCTGTGCCCCTTCCTTGTTTAGTATGTGTTTTGTATACAGAAGGTAACATAGACTCAATAACTAGGATGCCAAGTTACAGATGGGTTTGTGGAATGTTATTTGACAGCCGATTAGAGTAATCTGACAGAAATGATGACTTAATCACCATGACAGACTCCAAATTCCCACATAGAATTCCACCCAGATTAATCTAATTTCCCTGCAATATTTTTTTTTGCCAAAAGTAAATGGTTACACTGCTTGTTCCCCACTCCCCCATACACATGTCACATGGTTTTGACAAGAATGTAAATAGGTGTAGTTTTTACAGTGGAAAAGCTGACTAAAAGTCTTTGAAGCTAAAAACTGATGTGTACCTTAATGTACTCTAGGGGTTTTTTTTGTTTGTTTTGCTTTCTCTTTTTCTTTTTCTTTCTCTCTCTCTCAATATATCTGTGGATGATTAGAAGCTAGATTGAAGATGCTTTCCAGGTACCTATCTGTGACCAGGCCGGGTTATCCTCAGTGGCCCTCTCTGCCATAGCCTTTTAACTGAGACTTCTTTCAGATTCTTCATGCAAACAGCCTTTCCCTCTTTGAAGCATTAACTAGACTACTCTATAAGATAGCAGCAACAGGAAGTAGCAATCGTTTTTTTCCTACAAATTGATCTTTCCACATTTTCTGATTTGGGATAGAGAAGATCCAGAATGACTTTGTATTCTTCAGAAACTCTATCTTCCCCCAGTTCGGTTGACAGCTGTTGGGAAAATTAAAGGTTACACATCCAAGTTAATCCAAAAGTTTTCATTAGTATAGGGCCAGTGACTCAAAAATATTGATGTGTTGAGGTTGATTGTGCTCTATACTCCATTATGAAATTGACCTCTTGAAAAATGGATGAGGGGCAGCTAGGTGGCACCATGAATAGAGCACCAGCCCTGGAGTCAGGAGGACCTGAGTTCAAATTCAGCCTGACACTGGAAACACTTACTAGCTGTGTGACCTTGAGCAAGTCATTTAACTCCAATTGCTTTGCCTTCCCCCCTCCCCCCCCCAAAAAAAAAGATAGATGCAACCTAGCAGTGTGTTTTATCTAGAATGATAATAACTGTCAGGAGTCAAATAAGCAATACTTTTTTTTCTCTATCTAGTTAACTCAAGGTAAATCTATCTGGCTTTAGACAATTGGCTTAACTAGCACATTAACTAACTGCTCATTTTATAGATCCCAAGGATCTATTTCATGCTGTTGACCTTAGTAAGATACCTCAAAATATTTCAGCTAATCCTGGCATCGTGGGAACATCATTTTATTCTCCCAAAACAATTGTCAGCCTTTTTGGGTATCAATAGGTTTAGAACATTATAGACAGATTGTCCCTAATAAAAACAGCAAAAAAAAACTGTAGCTTAATTCCAGGTTGTAAGTTCCATTTAGAAGCAGCTTGGATATTTTTGTGTATGTTTGAAATTAGGCTGGAGTCATTTAGATTAGTATGGCTAGGATATCCCAAAAGTCTTAGTGCAGAAAAGCTTTAAAACTGCACCACTATTTTTTGGGACAACCTGTATAATCTTTGGTTCCTTATAAACCTATTGGTACATTGGACATTTTTTTCTGACTTTCAGAAAAGACCCTAGCAAAACCTTAGAAATCATCTAATTCAAGCCTTTTGTTTTATAGTTTTGAAAACTCAGATATAGAGAGATGAAGTGATTTCCTTAAAGTCATATGGGGAATGAGGACCAAAACTAGAATCCAAACCTATGTCTTCTGATTCTGAGTGCAGGCTTCTTACCAGACTTACTCCTTATAATATGCCAGTTCCATATTACTACCACCACCACCACCACTACTACTACAGACTAATTTTCATATAGCACTTACTATGTTCCAGGCATTGTGTTAAGCACTTTACAATTATTATCTCCTTTGATCCTCATGATAACCCTGGAAATAGGTACTATTTTTATACCCATTTTTACAATGGAGAAATTAAGCTAAGCAGATTGAGTGACTTGCCCAGGATCACACAGCTAGTGAGCATCTGAGGCTGAACTTGAACTCAGGTCTTCCTGACTCCAAGCCCAGTGCTCTATCAACTGCATCACCTACCTATCTACCTAGTGAACTCTTTGACCTTAATAAAAAGTTAGAAAAACTAGACAAGGAGTGGGGAAGCTGTGGCCTTGAAGCCATGGAAGGCCACATGTGGCCCAAGGTCACAGATTCCCCATCCCTGGACTAGATTATAACTTATTTATTTCTGCAATTAAAGTGGAAAAATAGTTTTTTAAAAGACTAAGGAAGAAATCAATATATTGAGGCTTCATGCTTGGAAAAACAGATAACCAAGGCAGTTTTTTAGATAACTATATCACAGTTGAGTTTAAGAGTTTAAGCTAAATGTTCATTTCAGGTGAAAGATTTTTACCCTTAATTGACTAAGTTTATCATTGCCCTTAGCCCCTGTAGGTACAGCCTCTTTGAAGGCTGAGGACCATACCCAGAGAAAACATGAACTCAAGACTATGGCTATGCCTCCATGATAACCCTCGGTTTCACTGATTTTTATTATATTGAATTCTCTAGTTCGTTGTTGCATCACAAAGTTTCTACATACTTCATAGGTGTAATACAGATAAAGATGTCTTAACTAGCTTGCTATAGGGTACTTCCCTCAGACCTCTATAAAGAGAAAAGAAAAAAGAGACCTTGGGAACTCATTATTCAATATTTTCCATATCCTTGAACCTACTCTTGTTCTTTATAGCCCTACTTAGTAGAGTGGGAGAGTGAAGCAGTAACTGGGTCGGTTTGGAATAGGACAATAGGCAGATGGCAGTAATCATTTACCTGGAAGGAAATGATTGTTGAGTGCTTTTTTTTTTTTCTGACAGAATATGAGAGCCTTTATTTGAGGAGATGCCATATTTCCTATGGGTGGCTTCTCAAATGAAACCTCTTTTTACCATCTGCAATCTTCAAGAAATCTTCAGAAAGCATAGGGTCATTAAAAATTATAATCATTTCATAACTTCTACTGTTTAACAGTGAAAGTCTAATTAACTCCCTCTACCTACCTGCTTTATTTTTCCTCATTATCGAGTATGCTTTTATTTTCTTATGCAGGGCACACTTCTTTTGTGAATTCACTTCATTTTTCCCCTCCTTTTATCTTTAAATATTTTATGGGCAGCGAGTTTATAATATGTTCCATCACGGCTTCTTCCTCAAGGGGTTAGGATGGGTTTAATAATGAGATGCATTCCAATGACTGTGTAAAACCAATTTCAGGTTATAAATGGCATGTTTGATTGAATCTCGTGTTAAAGGTGGTTAACTTATCAATCAGTGATGGCCAGGGTTAAACAAGTTTCAACATGAGTGGTTCTATGTATAAGAAGCCAACGTCATCACTCATCTTTAACCTAGGCCCCATATCATCTCTGCCCATGTTAACATTGGCTAGTCAAACTAAGAATCTTTACAGAAAACAATTATGCATCATGGGCCTATTGCTGTGCCCAAGAATAAGGCCCATTGATTTGGAGTAATCACAATTCATTTGTTTCTATAATGGGAATCCTGGGTAGGGAAGCACAGTGGAAAGTAGCTTTCTGTTCCTTAGCATAGTACAAGTTGCTGCTACATGTATTTAGAGAAAGAGGTTGTCAAACAGTGTAATCACCTTTAACAAGTTGTCCTTGAAGACTTAGGTTTCTCCTTTCCAGGATTTTGTTCTCACCTCTCTCTTACTTCCACTACCATTGGTTAGAACAGATTTCTTATACCCTGAATGTAACATTAACCTCCTCACAATTGAGAAACACCACGTTATTTCTGGATTTGGGCCTGTAAAGAGGAAATTTGCTAGTAGGTCATCTTCTAATCCAGGACATGTCAGTCTTTTAATATTAGTGGTACAGTGGCCAAATTTGTCCTCAGATACTTCCTAGCTTTTTGATCCTGGCCAAACCACTTAACCACCTCCTGCTTCAGTCTCCTCATCTATAAAATGGGGATAATAATTGGCCCCCTATCTCGCAGGGTCTCTGTGGGGATAAAATATTAATAAAATGCTTTACAAACTTTAAAGTCCTACAGAAATGCTAGCTATTTTAATTATTATCATTATTATTTATGGAGGAATAAAGTAGTGACTCTCCACACCTCCTCCAGGTTAAAGTAGACATTATTTCTCCAAGATTTTTACATTGGGTTTTATAAGTCTTCAGCTATAAGACCTAGCTGTGAGCTTTGTTGTGGTTGGTTTTTCCCCCCACCACAATTTCTAGAGATTCAGAGAGACAATGGCCACTATTTCCTGAGCCATATTCTTCTCTTTCTACCACTTTTAAACAATGCCTTTTTCTTCCTGTGCCCCAAACTGGATGACTGGAAATACCCCTTGTCATCCACTTCCTGACACAGATTTGAAGAGGGATATCATCGATATGTTGGAAGAGGTTGTATCTTCCTGACTCATGGAAGGCAGAGGATATGGCCCATTGCTACCATTGCCACTTCCCTAGGACTCTGGAAGTTCCTTTGGAAAGGTTAGGTTAAACTCAAGGTAGTAGTTTAATAAAATCAGTCCTACTTTATTGCTGGCATGAAACTCACCTATCCATAAAAATATCTCTCAAGTTTTCATAAGTTTTATTCCTTTTTTTCCAAAAAGAAATCTCCTCGCACCATTTTCTATCTCTTCCCTTGGGTTGAAACTTCAACCTAAGGTCATTGCCATTATTCCATATTGGGTGAAGAGTGGCATTGATTCATCCCTAGGCATTTCTTCTAAGACATGCTCTGTGTAAGAAAGGTGGGGGTTATGGAAAGAGTATAGTATTGGGGGTCAGAAGACATGTTTTGAATTCTTCCTCCATTACTTTATCTGCACAACCTTGGATAAGTTATTTAATCATCCTAGAGTACAGATTCTTCACCTAAAACATGAAGGAGTTGGACTAAATGTTCTCTAAGGGCCCTTCCATTTCTGAATCCTATGACCTTTTAGTGTTACAGAGTTCTTTCACCTAAGTATAAATTTTCCCGTCTCCTCCCTGACACTTATCTCCAAATTTTGAGGGTCATAATATTTTGTGGAAGTGAAAATCAGAACCACTGCCCTATGTTATTTTAATCTTACCTGACATTTTACACCGTGTAGTGATTAAAAATCTGTAACAAGTGAATGATGGTTCACTTAGAGTAGTATTTATGGAACGTCTTTTCTTAAGGGGGATCACAGTGTTTCCCAGATGTTCTCTAAATCATCTGCATAATCTGTCTGCAATAGGGTTGTCACCCATCCTGCAAAGTCCAAGCTAGTCTCTGTGTACAATGTTTCAGAATATGTGGCAATAGCTACATTTGCATTATCAGATTCCACTTATGGATTGTTGTTGTGTTCAGATCGTGACTGATTTTTCGTGATCCCATTTGGGGTTTTCTTGGCAGACATACTGGAATGATTTGCTATTTCTTTTTCTAGATCATTTTACAGATGAGGAAACTGAGGCAATTGGGGTTAAGTGACTTGCCCAGGATCACACAGCTGTTGTTTGAGGTCAGATTTGAACTCTGGTCTTCCTCCCTCCAGGCCTGGCACTGTATAGTTGCCCACCTATGCATTTATGGATGGTTCTTACTCTTATGGAGTTTTTCTTGACCAAAAACAAAATCTAAATCTAAACCTCTTCTGGGTCCCACAAAACAAATAGAATCCAGTTCATCCTTGAACTCTTTGCGCCCTAGATCAAGTCCTCATTGTCCTATAGCCTAGATCAGGGGTGAGGAACCTGTGGCCTCAAGGCCACATGTGGCCCTCTAGGTCCTCAAGTGCATCATCCCATTGACAGACTTCTAAGTTTGGATTCCATCAAAGGGCCACACTTGAGGACCTAAACAGGTCACATGTAGTCTCAAGGTCACAGGTTCCCCACCCCTGCCATAAATCAATATGTTGAACTCAAATAGAAACTGGGAGCCACTAAACTATACACAATGATCTCTGTGTGTCACATATTGGCTTAATTTTAAAATATTATGTAATCTATATTTTATCATATTTTTATTTACTTGGTTCAGTATTTCCCAGTTACATTTTAATCTGGTTCCAGTAGTACTGAGGAATGTTACCTCTGACCTAAGATATTGCAATGGCCTTTAATTAGTTTTTTGTTACATGTTAGTTATATGCACTTTTTCCTTTCTCCAATCTATTCAAAAGACAATTGCTAAAAAATATTCCTAAGGCATAGAGCTGACAGTGTCACTGCTCTGCCTAGTCACTGGCAGCTCTCCAGGGCTGGTTCCAGTTTCTGACATTATTCCCCCTCATACACCTTGTATTAGAGCCAAACTGAACTATTTGCTGTTCTCGGGACTTAGGTCTAAGTGTTCAATCTGTATACATGTGCCCAAGCCACCCTCTAGGAACACTCCCTCCCTCCCTCTGCCTTTCAGAATTTATTTTCTTTAATATGTTGTATGTCTAGGGGCGGCTAGGTGGCGCAGTGAATAGAGCGCCCGGCCCTGGAATCAGAAGGATCTGAGTTCGGAGCCGGCCTCCGACACTCAATCCACACAAACAAAAACCTAGCCGTGTAACCTTGGGCAAGTTACTTAACCCCAATTGCCCTAAAGGGGCGGCTAGGTGGCGCAGTGAGTAAGAGCGCAGGCCTCGGAGTTTGGATGACCCGAGATCAGATCCGGCCTCAGAAAATGAGCACCCATGCATAAATAATGACTAGCCGTGTAACCTTGAGCAAGTTACTTAACCCCAATTGCTTTAAAAAATAAAAATGTTGTATGTCCAGAGTTGGCCTCAGACTTAGGAAAATAGATCCAAACCCTGCTCTTTATGCCCACTCTCTAAGAGTAAACTGTGGGATAGTTTCCTCTTTAAAGGGAGATTCCTCACAAGAAGTTCCATAAGACAGTGAAATCATAGGTTCTAAAAAAGCCAAAAGCAACAAAATCTCACCAATAGAATGTAAGCTTCCTGAGGGCAGGAGCTCTTTGGGGGGGGGGGGGTTTGCTTTGTTTTGGTTGCACCTGGGAAAGGCACAATCATCTCTGCTTCCCCAGGAATCCTGTCCTCCCTTAATAAATATCCAAAAATAAAAAATAAAATGTGGAGAGTGTGAATATGAGATTTTGTAGAAATAAAGATTATTTGAAACTCTGACTTTGGCCAGTTTTTAAAATATTGCTTGCATTTTGTGCTCTGTATAAGATTAGAAATGTTACAATGCATAAATTATTGATGGTCTGCTCTTTTGATACTTAACTATGCACTGCTGTGTAGCTTCTTACATTGTATTACTAGTTAACTTTCATCTTTGTGTCTCATTTCCTAAAGTAGTTTGCAGGTTACTTGAGAACAGAAAGTGTATCTTTGTATTATATATCTTATATTATGTGTTATCTTATATATAGGGCATATATAATGTCTAATGCATATAATACATAATGTATGTATCTATACATATGAACATATATGTGAGGGCATCAGGGTGAAGCAGTAGATGGAGTACTGGGCCTGAAGTCAGGCTGACTCATCTTCCTGAGTTCAAATTTGGCCTCAGGCTAGCTGTGTGACCCTGGACAAGTCACTTGATGCTGTTGGCCTCAGCTTCCTCATTTGTAAAATGAGCTGGAGAAAGAAATGGCAAACCACTCTGGTATCTCTGCCAAGAAAACTCCAAATGGACTCACAAAGAGTCAGACATGACTAAAAAAAAGACTGAACAACAGTGATGATATTTATGTGTATCTACAGACATACTACATATATATGTATATATATGTGTGTGTGTGTGTGTGTGTGTGTGTGTGTGTGTGTATAAATGCATATACATACATCTTTGTGTTCCCCTGTGCTGCCTGGGACAGTGGTACACATTTAATGCACACTTACATGTTTGCTGAACAAATGAATGAAGAGGAAATATTACTTAAACCTTCCATCACAATATCTTTGTTCAGAACCTAAGAATATACCACCTCTTAGAATCCGGGAGACCCTATGAGAGCACCCACTCTTTCCTCTCCCCGTGTGCTTTCAAGACCTCCAATAGGCATTAGGCACACATGGCCTGGACAGACTGATAATAATTTCACATCATTTAAATGCCTGAGCCAAATACCATTCCCCTTTCATTTAAATTAGATAAAACCCAGAGATGTGGCATGCAAGTGATGGGAGTCCACTGGGGAAATTAAAGGTTCAAAGAGAACGGGACCCATTACAATCAAAGCAGTTAGCACAGCCAGTGACTCCATCTACCCTGTAGCTTGTATGTTCCTTAGGGTACAGTGAAAAATGAAACAGAAGGGCTTCTGCAAGTAGTCTGAGGAATTTATTTTAATTGGGGATAGAGGTAGCATTCTGTATTTGGAGTAAATGCACAGTGGTGTGATTCAGCTTGCTAACGAATTGAGCCCAAAGTGCTATGTGGGAAACGACAGAAAATTCTACCCTTCCACCATGGAAAATTCACATATTTCCCTCCTGTCCCTAAATATAGATTTGATATGACTGTAGGTTCATTTCTTGGCCCTAATTGTTTGCATTCTCTTTTGTATTTGGCCTCTTTAAAAAATGGGGGGGGGGAGTTTAAATGATAGTACATGAATTTGTCAAGTACCTGTCCCTCAAATTGGTCATCCAAATAGCCATGATCATAGAGACAAGAAAAATGCATGCAGTGGACAATTAGGATGGTTAGAGGCAAAACAAATTGCATTCAGATTAATACTAGTCTTTGGGGCCCAGTGAATTAAGAAAATTCAATTCATGGCTATAAAATACTCTGCTAATGTTTGGCTTGCATGTTTATATGGTTATTGAGGCATTATTTTAACTCTGTAGCTTTTTTTTTTACTTCTAGGACATTAAATATTGATCATGCACCCTCATAACCTCAATGCTATTCAAACTTCTTGGTGTCAGATGACATTTTTTTTTTTCAGTTGTCCAACCTACCTTTACTTTCTTTCATTTGTATTTTTAGATGCATCATCCCATTCAGATGAAACCTGCAGACAGTGAAAAGTCAAATGGTAAGTGGTGATTGCTTATCTTATTAAATAATAATAACTTCGTCTTTAAATTTAAAAGTGAGGGCAAGTAGGGTGAAGCCAGCTCCAAGTATCCTTTTCTGTGTAAAAAGCTGAGAACTATTTCAGAAAATAGTTCTGTGGCTGTCAGGTCTGAAGAAATGATGACATGATCTGTTGTCCCATTTATCTCTCTTGCAAAGATGTGTGGAAGATGTTACAAGAAATAGTTTTCTGTCTCTCTCCATTTGGGGCTTGCCCTGGGTCATTGGCATTTAGCTTTTGCTGATTTTTCCCTTTAGTGTAGGTGTAGAGAAAGGAGCAAAAACACTTGTTATTGTGCCAAAAGAAGAAGTAAGCATGAAGGCAGGGAACTACCCATTAAGAGTTAAACTGAATTTTTCCCCCTTTTCATTTATTCCTTGGTAAGAGTATTTTTTTTTAATGCAGGTGGCCTAAATCATACCAAAACGAGCAAAAGATATTTGCATCAGGGTTCATTCAGGATTCAGATTACTGATTATACGAAACATAAAATATGCAATTGACAAGGTCCATGAAATCACTGGAATCTGTCCCTTTTGGAGCTGGGAGAGCTGATGGCCTTGTTTCCCTGCTTGGTGTTTTTACTTCTGTTTTAGCAAAACTTTGTCCTTATTTTTATTTTTTTTAATATGCTGAAATATATGTTAAAGGAATCTTCAACCTTCTTAGACCACAGAGTTTCTCAAGTCCCACAAGGCTGCCATAATAATCAGCACTGTTTCCTTCCAACAGGCATTTTTGCACCTCATTAATTAGTAATCAGGGCAGAAGCCATGCACTTAGAGATCTACATATCTGCAAATGTAAATTATGATTGGGCTCTAAATCTCTCCACAAGGTATTTTTTTGCTAATTGTAGTGCATCCCATTTTCTGGTTTCTCCACAGACTAAAGTTTTGAAGAAAATAAGAACTTGCCAAATTTTTCTGAAATAGACTGTGGTCTGGCTTTTTGTTGGAGATCTTGCAGGTTGTCCTATTGCTTTCCCATGCAATCTGACTCCCTTCTACCAGTCCTGACAACCCCTCCACCCAGAAAAGACCTATTACCTAGATATGCCTCTGGCCTCATTATTAATACAAAAGTTGGACATTGGGCTAATTGTCTAGAGATCGATTTAATATTCAACTGTATAACTCAAGAACATTTTTTTTTGTTTCTCAGTAGAGTATACATTTCTCTCATTAAAAGAAACAACGTTGGGTTAAGGAAAGAATTCAGCTTAATACAGTACATCTTGTAATCTTTAGATTCTTTGGGCTCAAAGATCTTGTTTTAAACCCTGGTTCTCTCACTTGCTACCTCTTTGTTCTTGGGCAAATAACTTAACTTCTCTGGGCCTCAGTTTCCTTAGGTGTAAAATTGAAGTTTGTGCTAGATAGCCACTTAAGTAAGAAATTTAAAAGGATATGATCCTATGACTTCCTTACCTTCTCAGGAGAGAACCTATAGAATGGTAACCTATAGGATTAAAGTAATTATCAGGAATAATTAGACCATATTCAAATAATTGAAGCCAGTATGGGATTTTTGCTCCTATTTCTGAATTTTTCATTTCACTTTGCTCATGGTAGATGAAGTCATAAACTATTTTTACTATTCTAATCATCATGCTATACTCTTATTTCATGGAGTTTTTGACAGGTTTGCACAGTAACTTGTGCAAAATAAGCATATGAATGAATGGATGGATGAATGGGCATTCTCCAGAAGCTGGTCCTTCTAGATTTCCCTACTTAAGTCATGATAGAGATTTGCATGTATTATTCTCATAGGCATCAAAACTTTTGGTTGAACCAGTTCTGCCTTTGGATGTATAGACCCAATTCTGATTTTCAAGTTTACATTCTAGAGAGTTGAAGAATGTGACTAAGCTGAAGTTTGCTTTTAAAGGATGACAGCTCTTCATTTTAGTAGCCTTTCAAAAGTAGAAGGATCAGAAGCATCCTATGTTGCATTGACATGGGCAGGTTTCTCTTCTTTCTTTAAAGTTATTGAGGAAGTGGTGAAATATATAATTTCCTAAAGCTTGTGATAAAAAGCCGACCCCTCCCTCATCCCCCACTTCCAGTCTTTACAAGGTGCTTTTGACAGGTAAGCATAGTTTTAGAAAGCTCAAAGAGCCCAAGGATTTCTTTGGATCAGATGCTCTAAATAGCTCCTATAGTTGTGAAAGAAATATAACAAGCTCTAATTGCAGTGTTATTGAGTTTGCTGACATTTATGGATGGCACAAAAGACTCATCACAGTAAGACATTGGCTGTCTTCATTATCAACATGCTTAGATTCCTGAAACTCAGTATTTGCACAGAACAAGAGCGCTCCTAATCACAGATTAATTAGTGATGGACAAATGAAATAAAGAAAAATAATTACCCCTTGAGCCTTCATCCATCTATACAATCCAACATAAACTGAAACTCTTTTTATCCTAACAATGTTGACTTGCCCAAGTTTTGCACCCTACAGCTCACATTCCAAAAATGTTCAAGCTTTGTGTAGGGCCTCAAATTGCCTTTGAATTAAGCTTGGGCCACTATAAGATTTATGAAATGTGACAGATTTCTTTATTTTATCTTTTCCCCACTTGCTTCTATGATTCCATGTGTCAAATTCCCATTCTAGTGACAAGGGGGTAAAGGGCTAGTTAACATATGGTAAAAAGCTCTTCTTCCTTATTCTTTTGCTCCTTTCAGAGCCAAATAAACATCATATCAATATTCAGGTTTGAGAGTGCTTGTTTGGACAGAGTTTAAGACCTATGGAGCCTTTTTTTTTCCCATTTGCACAATTTTCCATTTCAATCCAAAAAAGCTAAATAAAGATGCTACACTTAACTTCAGTGAATTAGGGCTTTAGCTGGGGAATAAAAATATTGTGCCATGTGAGGATCTCTTTTTTTCTGATTTTTCCTTCTACTAACATCAATTATAAAAGACAAAAGAAGTTTTGTCAACTTGGAAATGTTGATGGAATTAGACTTTGAGTCTAGGTATAACTGGAAAAAAATAAGGGCATACCTTGTGAAAGCAAGATCAGTTTCTGCCTTGTGGATTCCTTCCCTTTGTTTGACTCTCGATGTTGCTAACTGGAATGCCAAGCCCCCTGGTGAAATGAGGGATGGGAGAGGAAGAGAAGAGAGAGAGAGAGGGACACTATATAGATATGAATATGGGTGCACACTGGGGTGTGTGTGTGTGTGTGTGTGTGTGTGTGTGTGTGTATTCTTTTAACTCTGTAGACAGAGCACAAATCCATCCTGCTTTAACCCACCAACCTCACAACTTGTCTGAGGCTCTTAAGGCATAGATTTCAGAAATGCCATTTAAGCCCACTATCTCTTGTCTTGAGGCCTCCAAAATCCCTACTGTCCTTGCTTGAAGTTCACAGCTAGCTGTAGTAAAGATAACTAAATATTATCAACTCGGTAAGGAGACCTACAAAGGCTCCATTTTGAAAAGGGAAGAATCACAGGACATTTCCAACTGGTGACTTTCTGATTCACTGAAAGATGAAGAAATAGTTTTGAAATTCAAAGTAGAGAGACTCACAGATTTGGAGGCAGTAATTAAATGCCATATGTTAGCACTAACACATAGAAAAGTTGTTAATTAATTCAGTCAGCCCTGAATCCAGGTGTGACTTTGACAGATTGTACACCAGGGTGTTAGCAGACTTACAATTAGAGATAAAAAAAGATTTTTTTCCCTGACAAAAAAATAACCTTTTATACTTAAACAATTAACCCTTTCTCTATTTGTTTCATGGAAGGGATGATATATTTACAAATGTCATTGGCAAACACTGCCAGATTTATATTAGTTGACTAATATTTTTACTGTATTTAAAAATGCTTTTTTGGTCATTTGTTTTTAATCCTTGAGGGGGGAGAATTCATCCAAAAAGTATAGTTACAGTGTTATTAATTGGATTTGTCAAAATATCTACAGAAACTCCCAAGAAAAATGTATGTTATACCTCAGAAAGAAATGTTTGTAGCAAATAGAGAATTCTCCTTTTCTTAAGTCAAGGAAAACTTGTAGAATACAACAACGCAAACATCTATTAAGTGCTGTGTACTAAGGTCTGGGAATATAAAGGCCAAAAAAGCTCCCATCCTCAGGGAGCTAACAGTCCAATGGGAGAAATGAACATGTGAATAACTAAACACATGTATACAAAGGAGACAGAAGATTATATCAGAGAGGTAGCAGTCCGGGTTGGGGGGAAGGGGAGGGGAGGAGATCAAGGAAAGGCTTCCTGAAGAAGGGGATTGGAGGAGAATGTAGGTCTAATTTTCCTTATTTTGTTGCCAACCCAAATATATCCTTGTTGTACCTCAAGAACTAGAGAGAGGGGGCAGCTAGGTGGCACAGTGAATAGAGCACTGGCCCTGGAGTCAGGAGGAGCTGACTTCAAATTCGACTTCAGACACTTGACACTTACTAGCTGTGTGACCTTGGGCAAGTTATTTAACCCCAACTGCTTTGCCTTCCCCACTCCAAAAAGATTAAAAAAAAAAAAAAGAACTAGATAGAGGCTACAGCTGGTGACAGACTCCTG
Source organism: Gymnobelideus leadbeateri (assembly GCA_011680675.1). NCBI lineage: Eukaryota > Metazoa > Chordata > Mammalia > Diprotodontia > Petauridae > Gymnobelideus > Gymnobelideus leadbeateri. Next base: position 1,480,324 of record WOXC01007087.1, read on the forward strand.
TTTCCAGAATGTTATGTACATTAAGGAAAATAATAGCCCAAGGAACAGAAAGGAAATTATTTAAACAACTTCTTTCAGATCGCATATTAAGTAAAAGCTGTTTTAAATAGACTATGCACAATTTTTAGTTTTATTTGGCATAGTGGAGGAAGGTCTTGATTTTCTTCCATCTAAATTAATTCTAGAATTTAGATAAGAGAGACGTCCATTTACTTCTCTGGCTTAGCACAGGGCCTGGCATAGAGTAGGTACTTAATAAATGTTTATTGACTCTTATTGACCCTCTCCCCTATGCACACCTCGCTCTTCCTCTCTTCATTGATTTATGTATGTTAGGGTGGGAAAAGAAGAGTAACAGCATCAGTTTACCAGTTGGTGCCTGCTGGGACTGATGATTATATATACATATACATCATATATAATATATGTGTGTGTCTTACCATTTATAAAGTCTTCATATTATCTCATAGTTATAGTAGAAAGAGTCCTGGTTCCCAAGTAATGATAGCTAACATTTATATAGCTCAAACATTGCTAAGCATGGTTGGTCCTCACAACAGCCTTGAGAGGTAGGTTCCATTTCTATCCCCATTTTATTTTATTTTCTTATTGCTTTTTGGAAGGCAATTGGGGTTAAGTGACTTACCCAAGGTCACACGGCTAGTTTTTGTGTTAAGTGTCTGAGGCCAGATTTGAACTCAGGTTCTCCTGACTCCAGGGCTGGTGCTCTATTCACTGTTCCACCTAGCCGCCCCCTTATATTATTTTTTTCCCTATCCCCATTTTACAATTGAGGAAACTGAAGTAGACAGAGGGTAAGTGGCTTTTCCAGAGTCTCACAGCTTGTGTCTGACACTGGATGTGAACTCACATCTTCCTGAGGATAGAGTACCAGACCTGAATTCCCGGCTAGGTGGGTTTAAATTCTGGCTCTACTACATACTACTTTTATGATATGGACAAGTCAATTCTCTTTGAACCACAGTTTCTCTCCCTCTAGAAGAAGGGGAATCTGGGCTCAGTGATTTCTGTAGTTCCTTCCAGATCTAAATCTGCGGTCCTAAACAAATAGCCTTGTGAAGTTGTATAATTTATTCATCCACATTTTACAGAGGAGAATTGAATTAGAAAAATTTCTGAAGCTTCGATTTTTGGTAGCTAGCAACAAGCAAACAGAAATCAAAAACTAGAACACCTTACTTTATTCTTAAAACAGTTTCCATTTTCTGGTTATTCAACTTTGGGAAGTGGGGGGAAAGTCTTTACTTTCTTCAGCTATACTCAGGAGCTACATGTTTAATTTACTATAAAATCACCCTCAAGCAGGAAACCTACAAATTGTTTTAGCTAAGTGACATAATTATAGGTTTACAAAAATCAGTTGGGAATTTGTCATTCACTGTTGTAAAGAAATTAGAGACAAATTCTTCTGGATTTGAACAAGGGGTAAGGCATTGTCTCTAAATTATTCCAGAGGCAGGTTCTTGCTTACTTGGAGTTTCAGGATAGGAGAAGAAACAGCAAGTATGGCCATACCTGGAAGGTTTTTCCTTTCCCATTTCTCTTATTTTAACTATTTCCTTCCTCTTTTCTCTCATCCCTATATGAGATAATCTATAACCATTTAGTTGAAAAGGATCAAATTGTATTCCCCATTTGCTTGGAGAATCCATTAATCCCAGGTCACATATGACTATTGTTACTTTGCCTGTCAAAAGACTTGCTGAAGACTGTTTGTTAGGGGGGAAGTGTCCCAAGTTACTTCCGTACTTTATGCTGACTGTTTCTAATCTGCCAATCCCTTAACTGCCACCACCACAGTTTGTAGTGAATAATCAGCAATCAGTTTTTACTAGAAGTAAATCACAATGTGAAATCCTCCATCAACCAGAGAGGTTGCTGTCCAGAAAGACACTCAAAGCAAGCAAGTGATCTATCCCAGATCTCACATCCAGGAACCAGCAGAGTTGAAACTGAGACCCTCTCAAACACTGACTCTAGTGATCTCTCCAACAAGCTAGGATACTTCTCAAATAAAAATAATGAAGGTAATCTCTGTTCAGTGGACCCAGTAGGACAAATGCAAATAAAAGACAATAAAAATACCAAGCAAGTATATAAAAATATGTATATAATCAATTATGACTTTATACAAGAAAGATGTCTTAAATGACCTGATTTGATAGAGCTCTTCTTTATATTACTGCTTATTATCTGTCCTTTGAGTTTCTGGGAAATGTATCTCAGTGAAACAGTATTTCCCTTTGAGTTATAAAATCTTGAAATCAGGAAGACCCAAGTTCAAATCCAGTCTCAGACAGTGAAAGATATATAAGGACATGAAACAGATATCAAAGGCCCTTAGCATTTTGTCCTTTAATGTCATTGAGGGTCCTAATGATCTAGTCCAATAAACTTCAATGTTCCAAAGCAGGTAAACCCAGGATTTGGAGGTCAGTACGGGAAACTAAAGTGATCCCAAGGTGACACTAAGCCGGGCTACTGACTCCACCCATAAGTGCATTAGTAGAATAGTCTGGCTCTGACCCAAAGAACAAATTCAAAATTTAAAGCTGGAGAGATGAATAAATAAAAGAATATACTGACAAGTAAAAAAATTATAGATCTAGAGATGCCTAATAATCCAGCCTAGAAGAAGATAACTTCATAATAATTGTAAACAGTGACTCAAGGGGGAAAAAATGGATTTTTCCACAAGGATTACATGAATGCCTGGGATAAAGGAAACAAAAGTTTAGGGTTGTTTTTTGTTTTGTTTCGTTTTGTTTTTTAATGAGATAATAACTCTGGCAGAAGAACTGAAATAAGAACAAACAGATTAAAAGAGAAAGCTTGTAAACATTACCAAAGTAACAGAATATCAAAATAGAACAAACAAGTCAATGACTCAAGAGAACAAGAAATATTAGAATTCAAAGGAATGATAAAATATAAGTGTAATATATCAGATATAAAAAATGACTGACCTAGAAAACAAGCCAAAGAAAGATAATTTAAGAATCTCTGGACTCCCTGAAAACCATGATTTTTTTTTTTTTTAAGAATAAAGCTTAGGGGCGGCTAGGTGGCGCAGTGAATAGAGCGCCCGGCCCTGGAATCAGAAGGACCTGAGTTCGGAGCCGGCCTCCGACACCTAATCCGCACAAACAAAAACCTAGCCGTGTAACCTTGGGCAAGTTACTTAACCCCAATTGCCCTAAAGGGGTGGCTAGGTGGCGCAGTGAGTAAGAGCGCAGGCCTCGGAGTTTGGATGACCCGAGATCAGATCCGGCCTCAGAAAATGAGCACCCACGCATAAATCAAATGACTAGCCGTGGAACCTTGAGCAAGTTACTTAACCCCAATTGCTTTAAAAAAAAAAAAGAATAAAGCTTAGACACTATATTTTAAGATATCATAAGTGACAATTTCTTAATTCCACTAAAAGTAGAGGTTAAAATGAAGCTAGACAGAATCTACCAATTATCTCCTGAAAGAAACCTCAAAACAAAGTCTTATGTACACCCCCTTCCCATTGAATGTAGCTAAAATCCATACTCCACATAAGAGAAAAAATATTGCCAACATCCAGAAAGAGTTCAGATACCAAGGAACCACTTTCAGGATCACATGAGATCTAAAGATCTGGCAGCTTCTGCTCTAAAGTAGATGAGATCTAAAAATATAATATTCCAAAAGGCGAAAGATACAGGCTTACCACCAAGAATGACTTACCCAGAAATACAGGAAAAAATCTCAAAGCAGGGAGAAAATGGATCTTTAATAGAATAAAGGGTGTTCATGTATTTCTGGTAAGGAAACTAGAACTGCATAGGAACTCTGGAATATAAACTCAAGAGTTCAGAGGAACCTAGAAAGATAAATGTGTTTGAGCAATGGCAAGGAGCTGAATGATGCTATGATACTAAAATTCTAGTGGGGGAGAAAAAAACAAGTGTCCCTTAAGAACCTAAATATCATCAGATAAGACATTCTAAACTAGAAAAATGGGGATTCTAGAGCTGTCATAGGAGAAAGAGAAGGAAGGGGGAAATGAAGAAATTGCTGTAGAAAAGAGGAAGAAGGGGGTGAAACTTCCTAGTTCTCATATTTGAAATGCATGAGAAGAATATTCATAAATAGTACGATAAGGGAGTGGGCATCAGATTAGCTTTACTGTTGTATGAATCGAAGGGTTAAAAACATACACATTCGTACATACATGCATACACAGTGTTTGTTGTAGAAATACATCTGACTCAACTGGGAATTAGCTTGGATGGGGTGGGTGGGAAGGGAGAAGTTAAGAGAGAATAATTATGGGAAGAGAAGAGTCCAAGCAAAACAAACGTCTTGATCTTTAAGGGGGCTTAAAGGGGTAGGAGGGTTGGGGGGGAAACAAACAAGTAGAAACTAAGAGTGTACCCATTAGTTAAAGAATAACTGAGCTATATGAATGTAATGCGAAAGTATGGAAGAGATTATTGCAGAGACTCATGGGTAGTATGATCTGATGCTAGTGAGGTGAGGAGATCCAGAACAGTTTATAGGAGGCTGTTGTTGTTCAGTCATGTCTAACCCTTCATGACCCCTTTTGAGATTTTCTTGGCAAAGATATTGGAGTGGTTTGCCATTTCCTTCTCTAGCATATTTTACAGATGGGAAAACTGAAGCAAACAGTTAATTGGCATAAAGCTAGTAAATGTTTATATGAGGACAGCATTGTAAAAAAAAAAAGTTGAAAAACTTAAGAATTCTACCAGTTCAGTAACCAACTATGTCTATAGAGGACCAGGGAGAAAGCATGTTATCTATCTCATGACAGAAAGGGGACGGACTTAAAGTGCAGGAGGAAATAAAAGATTTTTGAACTTAGATGTGATTGTGGATTCATTTGTTTGACTCTGCTTGTTTTGATGACTGTGGATGAGAGGATAGTGAGGCTAATGACTTAGAGCAACTCTGCTTCACTTAAATCCAATTCACATGCAAATCAAGATATCACCTCAAGATGCCATTGGACCTCTTCTGAAAAACTAAGAACTACAATGGGATTTTTTTTTTGTCTTTTTAATGGAATAAGAATGGAGGGATGGTTAGAAATAGGGATGACAGAGAAAGTATTGAAACATTTTTGTTAATGCATAGAAGAAAACAGAAGGCAATTCAAAAGGAAACACAGACAAGCAGAACAGATTTCAAAGTAATGGATTGAATTTATTATATGTTCTTTTTTTTTCAAAGCAAATGGTACAAAATGGAAATTGTTTCATTATATAATCTACTTTTTGTGTTCTGTTATGTATATGGAAATGTTCTTTTTTGGTCTTTAAGATAAAAAAAAATAAAAATTTTAAAAAGAAGCCATGATTACTGTCATGAGAGGAGAGATCTGAAATCGTGATTTGGAATAGAAAATTCCCTCTGCCAATATTATCAACAATTATTCTGCAATTTAGGGTCTTAGAGAATTTTTTGAGGGTACCAAGAGACTGGCCCAGACTCACAGAGTTAATGATATATCAAAGTCAGGACTTGAACCCAGACTTCCTAAATTCCAAGTTCATTGTAGCACATTCCCTCTTTTTTTTATTCCCTCTAATTTTTATTATTATTAAACAATCCAATGTGACACAAGACTCAACTGCCAGTAATCCCAAACTGAGGGAGCATGAGAATGGACCTCTTAACCTGATTGGTATCTTTTACCTGGAGATATACTCCGTATTTTAAACATATGCTAATATATTTGGGAGGGGGGAGAAGGATTATAGGAGCATATGAAAAGCCCTCAGAGGCCCTCTAATCTAAACCTCCCTCTATGAAAAGCATCACCCATATGGTACTTTATAATGCTATACAAAGTGGAGGAATCATTGAGTCTGCAAGCATTTATTATGTGCCTATGATGTGCCAGGCAGAGTGAGAAATACTGGGGATACAAAAAAAAGCAGATTCAGTCATGCAGACAATAGGCATTTATTAAGCTCCTACTGTGTACCAGGCACTGTACTAAACCCTGGGGATACAAAGAAAAGCAAAAGATACTCCCTACTCCCATGAAGCTGCAAGTCGAATGGGGGAAACAGCACGCATTTAAAGGACTGGTATTTGAAGATTGTTGGCACACTTTTCCTTTTTTGTAGAATAGTTTCATCAGTAAAAAATGGCTCCTTTACATCCCAACGTCATTCACCGTAAGCAGTAGCTCGTTTGTTTTCTAAGCCGAGAGTTGATCTTTCCGATGAGAAATGATGGGCCAAAGAGGCTGAAGGAGCCCAGTTTGAGCTGTGTAGGTCAATGTTGTAAAACGAAAATGAATGTGCTAATTAGCCTGAAAAGCTTTTTCTTTGTTTTCCTCCCATCCGCGTCTCCCAAACTCATCGGCTTTACTCCGCTTGGAAGGGAATGAGGCCCTGTGTTAAAGCCTTGGCACTTAAGCATTTTTCTGTCAAGGTGCTGGGCATTAAAGGTCTTTCCATTTGAAAGCCACATTACTTTTTCTTAAATGCTTTTAGACAGAAGTTTTCATTCACTCATTTCATTACATCAACTCCTGTTCAGTTTTCTCTCCTGACTTTTTTCCTTCCCTATCTTTTTTTGGGGGCGGGGAGGAGAGGGAAATCTTAATTAAAAACTGTAAACTCCACCCCTTCCCCCCAAAAATGTAATGCTTCTGTGAAATAAAGGCATTTGCCATTTAGTATTTTTTAAATTTGCTAAATGTATTTCTTTTATTATTCTTAGGCACAAGGAAGAAGGGAGTGGGAGGGCACTAAGTATGCTTGTGTGTCCCAGTAAACCTAAAGATAACACACAAAATGATGAATGACCCAGAAAGAGCAAAGTGAGAGAGAAAGGGCATTAAAGAGTACATGTTGGGGGGAGGGAATGGGGAGCTTGTAAGTATAAAGTGTTTGCCTTAGGGCCTATCCTCCATTTCAGAGTCAGACTCACATGATTGGAACTTGGTCTGATGTAGTAATGAAGCATTGATTACAGGGGGGGGAAAGATGAAATGGCCTTTGATCATTCATTATTTTTATCTCCTAGCTGTGGAAGACAGAAAATTGTTCATAGGAATGGTTTCGAAGAAGTGTAATGAAAATGATATCAGGGTGATGTTTTCTCCATTTGGCCAGATAGAAGAATGTCGAATCCTCCGGGGACCTGATGGGCTGAGTCGAGGTGAGTGTGCTGTCTATAAAATCTCTTTCCTTAAGTGCTAATTGGAACTCTGTGTCACAGTCAAGGTAGATGCAGCCACTGGGTACAGCTAGAGGTTACCCTGTAATATGTCCCATGTGATGAAGTTATCCACCTGAACTTTTCACCATAGCTGAAATTATCACCTTTTATTTCAAAAGTCAAGAAGGTCTCAGTGCCAACATATTAACTCATGTTATCACTCTGTTTGTTCAATGGAAAAGCTGTCATAGTACTCTAAGAAAACACATCCCCTTTTTGATCCCAGATTGTAGTTTGTTTTCTTAGGCCTGGGGGAGCAAAGGTTCAAAAGCAAGGGATATTGGTTATTTGTGGTTTTCATTTTAGTCTCCTGATTTTTCTGCCTCTGCCAGAAAGAAATATTAAGATAATTACACTCTTTGATAGTGATACAGACCAGGAAAAACTTTGATATTCACAGAAAGCTTGGATTCCTTGTCCTTCCTTGAGCTGTCAGAATCTTTCTTTAGGGGGAAACATCCCAGGGACCCAAGTATGGAGACGCTTTTAACAGACAAAGAAATTAGAGTTCTGGACAAGGACTGTTTTCTGGGATTATAGAATCCCAGAAAGGCTCTAAGGCCTTGTGCCAAAATATTTATGAAATCAAGCTTAACACTGCTTTTACAAGAAACTATACAGAATAGAGTAAAATATTGTTCTCTCCCCAGTTATCTCCTCCTCTCCTTTCCTAACCCATTCATAAACTTGAGAAAAGGTTAGGAGTGACAGCAAAAAACATTTTTAACACCAGGCTTTCTGTTTTGCAACTCAATCTTGGTTGTACTCAGATTTAAAAAATAGTAGGTACCTGTTGTATATGTGCTAGGGAGTTCAGTATACAAAGATAAAATAAAAGGAATAGTCTCTGTCCTCAAGGAGCTTACAATCTAGGAGAATAAGAACTGTATGCAAGTAATGATGGTAACTTTAAAAATTATTAGCTTCAGGGAGATGGCCGTGAAACTGATTTTACAGAGGTGAAAAGTACCTTTTCCACCCTTAGTGTGAGGTCTCCATTCAATATGCAGGACAATTACAAGTGCACTCTCCCAATTACTGATTTCTTCTTATCCTTCACCCCTTTGGGGATGGACCGTTCCATGTCACACAGTGATAGAGAAGAGTAAGCCACCAGTGACCAAACAGAGATCTTTTCAATTCATCTTACCAGCTCTAATCGTGTTTCAAGCCATATGGGACAAAGTAGTCTGTTCTTCTGACAGTAAAGTATTGTAACGTCAGCTACCACAATCCAAAATACAAAGTATAAAATCTTCCCACTTACATCCACCTACATAGCTCCAAAGTGGAAGGAGACACCAAAAAAGAAAATGACAGGTGGTAGAACAGCCGAGCTTTGATATGCCTATATTATTTCTGAAGGTGATATTTTTGTAAAGGGAGAACAGGAGGCACAGAAATCACAGTTTATGCATTCTCTTACAATTGAGATTCTTTTTGTCACTGCACATTCTCTGAAAAGCAGATGTCTGCAAGCAGTTTTGAACGTGGAACTAAGTGTGATCCCTGGCCTTTGGGCTTCCAGTCTAAAGCCAGATTGTGTCTAGGCAGCTGTGCAGGAATCAGATTGAATCAAAAGATCCCTCACCAAAGATAAGTAATGGGATACTGTAACATCCACCCTCTGCCATCTTAGAGCCAACCATTCAGATAAGCTTTAGGGCATCACAATGATGCATTCTCCCAGTCACAGCTGATCCAGTTCCACTAAAGAAGCGTATGTGGAGACCATGTTGAACAAAGTAGAAAGTTGATGAAAGACATTATGATTAAAAATTCAAAAAGGACATAGTATGTAGGGGAGAATCTTGAAACGGCTTTGCTGCTGATTAAACAGGCCTACCATTGTCCACTGCATTTCTCTGCCACACGTGGATACCATAGTTATTTACCACTTTCTGTGGTACATGAGACAGCCTTAGTGGTAATCTTAATAGAAAGTAAAGTGGTTGGGATACTTGGGACCCAAATTCAGCCACTGACTCTATATGTGAACTGTAACATGTCACTAAAATTTTCTATGACTCAGTTTTCCTGTCTGCAAAGTGCAAATATAATTACTTTTCCCTATTCATAAGATGCGGTGAGGATCTAGAAGTTGAAAATATAAAAGTATGTGAAAATACTACATATGTACACAATAAAAGTACATACCATTAAAGTACTAAAAACGTATCATTGTACACAGAGTTTAATAGTGAATACTTAAATATGGAGTTTGATTATTTGAGTTATACTCGACATTCTATGATTGATTTGGCTAATTTGTGAAAATTTCTGTGCCTCCCATTTCCCATCCTACTATTAAGTGAGAACGATAAGAAATAGGAACATGTTGTATTTAGAGCACCTTTTGTTATTAGTAATTGTCTTTTCAGAGGAGGTTTTAGAGCAACCTAGACTCTCCTAGTAAAGAGAACATGGTGCTTAATAAGATAATTTGCTTAATTTTATCAACCATTTATTTGATCAACCAGTACTTGACAACAAAAGCAGCCCATTTCTGAAATACAGTTGAAGGAGTTCAGTGATCCATATTTTACCCACAAAACACTGTCCAAAAATGTAGAGCACCTTCCTACCCCTTTTTAAAAGAATAGTCATTTCTGGTGAACTGATGTTAATTTCCGATAGCAATAAATAAATAAATCAATCAATTTAAAAAGCTCATTTATAATTATATGTTCTGAAATGTAAAGACAGATAGTGGTATGCTTTTTTTTTTCCAATTTGTTGAACCCAGAGTCTTTTTTTTTGGTAACACATGAGACTGCTCTTGAATAGGTATATTTGCTAAAAAGAACAATTTTTGATGCCTCTATTTTGCTTTTATTAAAGAATTACAGTTTTCAATCAAATTTTAATAAAGCATCTCCCATTAGTGGCATTACAGACAAAAGGCTTTCAGCATTTCTGTTCCCAACCCATTGCTGGCTCAGCTATTTTAAAAAGAACAATTTTTTCAAAATTAAAATAAAATGAAACCTGGGTCTACTTGAAACATAGTCCATATGTCTGAACTAGGGAGCTAATTATTTAATGGATACATTTTTAAGCCCATTCATTTGACTATGGCAAAAACATTGGTTTAGCGATCTGGTTATTTTTTTCCCTGACTACAGTGACAAGAAAAGAAGCCATATGTGCCCTTAGATCTCTCATTTATTCCTACATCCCTTTTCTATATTAGTATTCAACTGAAATTATCAACAGTAATCATTGCTTAGTAGCTCCCCTGGAATCAGCAAAGAGATACCCAGAATAAAGTTATGTCTAAAATTTTTGGCCTAAAAACTCTTTTGACCCAACAGCCCCATTTGAGTACATGTGAAAGGGTATGCATCCAAGACTTATGATTTCATTGGTATAAGGAACACCCAGTGAGGAAACTCCCATCTACCAACATAAATGGGAAATTCATCAGTATCTTATAGTCTCTTAGTTGCCTGCGGCACTAAGGTCACATACAGAGTGTGGGCCACAGTATAACAGAGAAAGGGCTTGAATTCAGATCTTCCTGAGTCCAAAGCTATCTCTGTCCCCTTCTTCCCCACAACCTTCTTTCAATAAGTGATTTCAACAGAGGAGCTAAGGAAATGAGAGGAGTTGCATCAGTTCTTAAGTCAGTGAAGAAGGTCCTACCACAGCTCATCATGCCCAGATCTTTCCTGTGCCGTTTCCATAGTATTAGAACCTGGTATTCCAGACATGACTGTTAAAAAAAATCCACAACCAGAAACATACCAAAGTGAGAAATACCAGCTTTTATAGCTTCCATGTTCTGTAATAGAGAAAGGACAGGATTTGAGAACCTAGGTTCAAGGTCTGCTATTTATATTACCTTTGTGACCTTGGGCACAAACTTCTCTGAGCATCCGCATCCTCATCCATAAAATCAGGGAGTTGGCTAAAAATAGGTCTAGAGTTGGAAGAGGACCTCAAAGGCCATCCAGTCCCCATACCTTCATTTTACAGATGAAGAAACTGAGGGCCAGGGAGATGAATTAACTTACCAAAGGTAATAAAAATAGTGAGATCCCTAAGTGCCCTTCCTGATCTAAATCCTATTAAATTCATTTAAGGAGTTTTTCTATTTTATTTTTTACTTTCTTCTTGTCATCATCCACTGAGTATTATATGAGGAATTTGTTTAATAAAAATACGTCTTAAATATAATTCTTAACCACAGGGAGTTTGCATTCTTAAAAAAAAAAAGAAAGAGAAAGAAAGTTTAGGCCAAAGGATGAAATACACTGTCCAGAAGATATTAAATTTTTTAAAAACACCTTATTTTTGACTAAGAAATCTGATGGTAAGGAGTACAGTCAATACGGGGATGGAACAATAAGCAAATTGGTTACCATAAAAAACTCATTATAATAATTTAGTTTGATCAGGATTTTTACTGAATTTGCTCTTTAATGAACGCACTTCCAAGCCATTAAAATATACATTTACCTTTATCATTTTTGCAAAACCTTCTTTTACTGTTTTATCTTATTAGGAAATGTGGTACAGGGACTGTTTGGAGTGAACATACATTATAAAAAAACAAGTTCCTGAAGAATTTCTCCGATCCCCAGGCATAGTAGAGGGAACTCTGAGTCTCCTGATGACTGACATGAAGGGAGAGGAGCAGTGTGTTAACATGTAAAGAGTACTGAATTTGTAGTTACAGGACTGAGATGCAAATCCTGCTTCTCTTATGTACTACCTGTATAAATTTGAACAAGTTACTTGAGTTCTCTAGGCCTCAGTTTACTCATCTGTCAAATGAGTAGGCCAGACTTGAGATGACCTCAAAGGTCCCTTCCAGCTCTAAATTTATGTGTAGATTTACAGATATGTATATGTTACATATACATACATACATGCCTACCTTCTTTAAGAAAATATGTTAAATGTCACATACCCATCCCTTGTTAGCGCTTCATCTTGAAATTATACTCAAAATTCTGGTTTGAGACTCAAAAGTTTGGAAAGCTAACACAGGTATACAATAGCATTAGCTCATCTTTGATTTCCTAGCATGACCAAATTGGCATTTCTCCCCTTTATTCCATATCCAGGCTCTACTGAAAATTACTGACTCTATTGAAAATTATCCATTGTGGCCTAATCTATAAGATCTCGTGCATTTTAGCAACTGACATCCACAACAGTTTATTTATGCAGATGCTATCCAGGAACTTGGTCAACTCTAGAACCCAGCAGTCATTTGAGATTCTTATTTAGGTAGAATCCGACCATGTTAGAGTGATCCATAATTGCAGTACCAAAGGCATTCAAAATCTAACTGTTAACCATTTTCATCAAATCTGGGACAAGCCCAACACTTTCCCATCTTTTCCCTGGGGATATTTAACTTAATTATGAATTTTAACATTTTTTTCCTTTTTTTTAACATAGAGGGAGTGGGGTTGTTTTCATTCTATGTCTTTCCGTTGCCCAGATGTCTAGATATTTGAAAATATACATAGAATAATAATAAATTATAAACTGAATTTTAAGTCTTTAGAGATCACCAAAATTAAATCTAAGGTTCATTCTACATACTTTTGCCCAGCCTTTGAGTTTGGTCAAGAGCCTACATCCGTTCTTAGATGTCTTAGAACCTTACTATTGTTCATTCAAGTCTTAAACTTAACACCTGGGCAGCTAGGTGGCGCTGTGAATAGAGCACCAGCCCTGAAGTCAGGAGGACCTGAGTTTAGATCTGACTTCAAACACTAAACACACACAAAACTAGCTGTGTGACCTTGGGCAAGTCACTTAGCCCCAATTGCCCTACCTTCCCCCCTCCAAAAACCAAAACAAAACAAAACAAAAAAAAAAAAAAAACCCACTTCATACCACTGGAGATGTGCCCCTATTTCTAAGTGAAGAATTTAAAAATTTCTCTTACACTCAACATTAACCTTACAGCACCTGGCCACTGACAAAGATATGGTGAGAACAGTCTGTCAAATCCAGACGTTTAGCTAAGTAGAAATATATAAACAGAAAGTCTTTCATGGATGGAAATATACTTCCCACTGGAGCCACCATTTTTATGCATTGTTCTTCCAATATGAACTAATCATGATGCTTTCACTCTTGTCTTATAAATAGCTGAAAGGTACACCCTAGCCATGCCTTTAAAGGGTATGTATTTTTAATTTTTTTAGTCAGGAGCAGGAATTCATCTAGTTCTCTAAAAAATTCTCTTACAGCCCAGAGAAAAGGCAAAATACCTGAGTTAAGATATCCTTTCAATTGAAATGACAAGTGTAATAGATGTGTTCCAAAAATCTTCTCTGTAACAGGGCTACATGCTTTCTTCAGATCCTGTCTGTAGGAAGAAATTACTTTGAGAAACCTTTCCCCAGTCAATCATTTATCTGTTCTAGCAGGTGAGAAGGCAACCTTGCTGAAATAAGTGAAATTCACCTCCTTTCATTCCTATTAGTGATCTCTGATATCTCAAAAAGTAGAGACAATAAATAATTGCCAAGTAAATTATGGGCTGACCACTTTTACAAATTCATTTTTGCAATTACGTATTTGAATATTTGCAGGTATGCATCTCCTTGCCCCTAGCTCCCACCCTCCAAATGCTGAATCATTATTTGGGTCCTTAACTCCCCGCCCCAAGCTAATTCCTTCTTAATATTTCTCAATAGTCAGAGTATATAAGGGTAACATGCCTAATAGAATCAGAGCTATTGCTCCATCACATCAAGCTGCACTCTGCCTTCTCCCAGAGCTGATTTTATAGAGGGTGGTGATAAACTTGGCATAACTTTTGCTGAAGCCCATCGAGGGAGTGTCCTCAGGGAAAGTAATCATCAGCCAACACTATGGAGTTTTTGTGACCCCATGCCCATGAAATCCTTGAGCTCTTGTATCTACTCACTTTGATTTTTTTCATTGTTGGGTCTCTGTGTTTTTTTAAGGGTGAAAAGAAAATCCCGCCATCTTACTCTGATGACCTCCTGTTGCAGAGAAATTACAGAGGTTAACAGGCCACAGAACTAAGAAATGTTTGGCTCGGGAGTTATTTAACTTAATCCTTGAGAATGGCATAGAGAGAGAAATTGTTCAACATGAGGTCCCGCTTCATAAATGACACAGTAATTTTCCCTCCTAAGTAATTGAACACAGAGCACACTGTACAGTACTTGACAGAAACCCTAGAGGAAACCATTTCTCTGTCATTCTACCACTGCCAATAATAATAATTTTTTAAAAGGTTAAAAAAGTCATTGAATTTGTCAGGTTAGTTTGGAGGTTGGGGGACTGGGGTGAGGATTTTATAATTAGAGACATCAACTGAGCTTTTAATTGCAAGTTTCATAGAGAAAGGGGAACTGATTTGAGCTTATAGAGACACAATTTTATTCTGTGGCAAACACTTTTCTCTCGAGATTTGCTAAATTGCAACATCTTTCTCCCTAAGTTACTTAAAGCAGTTGAGCTGGTTTGGAATTGTGGTAAATGCATAAACTGTGCCTTATTGATTTTTTGTTGACGTCTTACAAGCTTTTTTAAAAAAATACATTCTTAACCTCCATTTGGCAACTGTCAGTATAGCACAGGCTTCTGGATAATAAGAGCAAATGAGGTGAATGAAGCAATTTTCTTGACAATTAAAAAAAAAGCAGTATTATTCAAGGCACTCTATGATTTCTAATATATCTCCATTATATTGTTCTCTTTTCCCTCCAATGAAGCCCCAAGATAAGAAATGGAAGAATAAAAGCCCCTAGTGTTATTTCCTCGGTTACTAATATTAGTAATAAACAAAATATTTTTGAAGAGAAATTACCTTGAGAATGATGGTAAATTAAGCCCTTTTAATTTTAATGCATAGCTTTAATATGGAATCTAGCAGAAATACCACGTTCTCTTATTTCCCACATTGGCTAGAATGTCTTATAAAAAACTTGTAAATTAGTTTTACTGATGAAAATGTATCTCCCTAACACCAACTGCAGCCAGTGTAGCTCTATACAAGATGTATAAATAGTAAGCTTCATCAGCTGTTATGATGTCTGAGAAATGTAGGAAGCCACAAACATGAGAGCTCTCAGTAAGCCCAGCTCAATTCAATCTTTACAAGACTAGCTTAACAGTGAGATAAATATCCAGAAAGAGCTGGACATTTTCCTATCCCTTATCTGTATCTATCTATATATGCATATGTATATATAGATACATAAAATGAGTTTCCTCTTGTATAGTGAGGTTACTCATATTAAAAATGACAATACAACAGGATACCAAAAATGCATTGACTTTTCATGACTTTGCGGTGATGGGCAGGTATTGCTTTATCTTACTGTTGTTTGATTAAAATGTTAATACAGTCTTGACTTGATAATCTCACCAGGTACACACAAAGAAAAAGAAATGTTTGACTCCTCATAAATTGATTTGCATAAACCAAACACTCTGCTGGTGGTTGGGGTGTCAAATGCTTTATTTTGCTCATTGGCCACAGGGGCAACAATATTGTATTTGTTGATGCCAGAATTTAGCTTTCATGCATTAGCTCCAAAATGACAATATGCTTCAGCCCTCTCTGTGTTTAGCTCTGCCTCATTTGGAAATCTTTTAAGTAGTAATAATAATAATGTTTTGAGGAAATTGAGTGGAACACTAAATTATTCTCTGATACCTAAGTTCAAACTGTGCAAGGCTAAAGAAGCTTAAAATCAATGCACTTTTAAAGTCATTAGAGATCATAAATGAATTAAGTCTGTGTTGCTTTAGCTAAGCTTTTAGTGTGCTGTGGTATTATTACAAAATCAGCCTGAATCTGCATTAATTTCACAGTCTTTTTCTCTGAGAAGCCCAAGGGTGCATGATGAATAAAATGTAAATTTCAGAAGGCAGTGTTTTTATTAGTTAAAAGGGCAATGAGCCGTGCAGGGGGAACGTTGACCTGCATGGTGGCCAATACTGGTACAAGTAGCAATAAAGGGAATAGCTCAGGCGCTAGGGAGCCGGGCTATCCTGCAGCAGAGCAAGGGGAGAAAGAGTCTGCAACAGACGCAAGAAGTTCAAGGCAAGTCTAGAGCATATGTTATTTCTCAGGTCAGAGCTCTGATGCATTTCATAGGATCACAAATTTTGAAAGTCACAAAGATTTCTTTCCAAAAAGTCCTTATGAATTTTAACATTTCATGCTGTTGAATATTCTCACAGTAATAATGCCAGTTATTCCTAGGAGAAATTGATAGTTACTAAACATTTTATACAGAGGTCTTCTTCCTGCTTATGCTTAAATAGCCTCATTATACATATATATGACAATATTTTTCTTTTTTTTTTTAATTCCTCTGATCTGGTAGAGAAATCTACCCCTGGCGTTTTAAGCTCTTCAAACTTTGTTTGCTAATTTGCCCTTGGTGTGAGAATTTTATTTGTTGTTGCTTAAGAAGCAACAATAAAATTTGAAATGCAAAGCCCTGGTATAGTGATGCCCTGAGTGAAAAGATGAACTGCCAGGGAGGAAATGTAAAATACCAACTTTTCCTCGTAGAAAATGCAAAATAAACCTTGCTCCTTTCCAACCCTGTGGCTAAAAAGGATCCAGCTCCTCCTACGTAAAAAATAAACTAATAAATAAATAAATCTTCCAGCTTCGGTCAGATTAGCAAGTCAGCACTGTGAGTAAGAAATAAAATCAGCCTAAAACAAAACCGGGAAGTTGTTTATTTTTATGTACTACTGAGAACAGTGTCGTCTTGTGGCAGTTCTCGTAGACTGTGTTGGTTTAACAAGCGTCCAACCCTTTTGTCTTGTTGTTTTTTGTCTTTCCTGCTCCCTGTCCCCTTGTTTCCCACAGGCTGTGCGTTTGTCACATTTTCTACAAGGGCAATGGCACAGAATGCAATCAAAGCCATGCATCAGTCTCAGACCATGGAGGTACTGTATCATCTGCCCTTTCTTTGTTTTCTTTGTGCAAATGATTGGGAATGGTAAAGCAATACTCTCCTGTGTGGATCTTTCACATGACAATCACAGATTTCAACTTTCATCAACTCTCTCTCCCTCTCCCTCCCTCCCTCTCCTTCTCTCTCTCTCTCTCTCTCTCTCTCTCTCTCTCTCTCTCTCATTCTCTCTCTCTCTGATTTTTTTTCTCTAATGAGTTGAAATGTATTTAATAAGAGGCTTCCATTTAATTCCAATTCTACTAAATATTTAGACTTTTTGTTTCAGTGGCACAAGTCTGACAAGTGAAACATTATCTGATTTAATCAGTGGAGTGCCATTCTTTACCAAAAGAATCCAATTGATCCTTGAAGGGTTTGTAGGAAGTAAACAAATGAAACCCCAAATTGGTTTGCCCTATATTAAAATCCCTCAATATCTTATGTAGGATCAAAAGATATTTAATTCCCCTGGTTAAGCAGAGTTAACTTGTGCACAAGTCCTTAAGCATCGAATTTGGGGGGGGAAATGATCATTTCTTCTACTTTACTTATCTCATTAAAATGCTAATTCTATCGCATGCCACTGAAAGGTTGGATCTGTCTCCTTACCAGAAAATGATAAAGGCTTGCACAAGCATTCTTTAACATCCCCCTCCTACCTTTCAACAACTGACTTCCTGTGATGAATAGTGCAAAGAATTAAATTTTACTCCTTTAATGAGAGACAGTGGCTTTAGGAAAACAGAAATTTACTGGTGAGGTTTTTTTTTTTTTAATCCCACCAAGTATTGACAGAGTGCTATGTACTTTTAGTCTATGATTTGGGTCGTGGACTTTCAGAGCTTTGCACAAAAGCATCCCAAGAGTGATATGCCTTTACTTATTCTGTATTGTCAAATAGAATCATTTGAGAGTGCATGTTCTACTGTATTATGTTTACTGTATCTTTGTGTATGGGTGATCTTTTCAGAGGTGGCATTGTGGTGTTCTGTGCAGCTATGTTTTTTTAATATATATTTTTAAATGAGGATCCTTTCAGTTTCCTTAGTGTGGGGGAAAAACAGTTAATTGATCTAAATTTGGGGTTCATTTTCTTTTGTTCTGAGGAGGTTGGATGGGAGGTATGGGAGGGGGGAGTTGGGGGTTTTGTTTGTTCTTGCAATGCTGGGTCTCCCAAAGCATGCTGGGAACCAAGTGATCATCATGCGTCACATCTTTCGGGCAGTTTTATAATGAGCGAAAAGGTGGGTGGAAAATTGGAAAAGAAGTATGCATGATGTCACTGTCTCCTGTACTTTTCTGAGTAACAACATTAGCATTGCAAAAGCTATTATTGTCTTTTTCAAACATTCCATTTAACTTTGAAATTCCTACCATATCTTATATAATCTATGTGTTCTCCTTCCAATGCAATGCATTTTTAAAGACATCCCCTCCCCTTCCTAAAGGCAGTCTTACCAGAGAGTCAGCCATGATAGGAAATAATGAACAGCAGCATTTGAAATATCTAGGAATCTGAGTGTGCCCAAGGTAGTCACATATGTACACTTCTCTCAGAGGAGGTAGTTTCAGTCTTTTTCAATCCATATTTTTGTAAGGAAATGTAGGACAGTCTTATTTTCTGCTAGATTTTACTTTGAACAAAAAAAAAGTGTTAATGAAAATGGCTTTACATGTACTATTTTCCATGTGGTGTTTTGGTTTTTTTTTTTTTTAAAGGTAAGATGATGGCCTTCACTCAAATTGGCCTCACCTTAGAGAATTTTTCAATTGAAAAAAGAACTTTCTTCTACCTCAAAGTAATAGAAAGGAGGGGGAAAAAATGCCCCACCCCTTACTACATTCACCTTTAATTAGTGCCAGAAGTGATAGGCTGTAGAGAATGAGATCAAGTGAGCTTTCCAAGGCTCTCTATAAAGGCTATCAAGATATATAAAAAGGAAGACTGAGAGCCAGCTGCAAGACTAAGGAAATAGTAGACTTCCACTCTAAAAAGAATATGTGGATTATAGAGAAGGGATGGGGTGGGGAAACATGCATTGTTTATAGTGACATTCAGGAGTAATTCATATCCCTTTGTTAGCAGTATCCACCTTATTAAATAAGATTGGATTTTGATACTTAATATTTAACCTTATAGGGAACTTTAAACAAAGGGGGCTGTAAATAAGCATTGTAGCTCATTTTTTCAGTTCCAAAAATCGACTTTTAAAATGGAAAATTATGCATTATGAAATCAAGTTTCAGTTAGGAAACCAAAGTTATGTTTTTTAATTTCATTATTTTCAGTACTTTGTCACGCATCATTGACTAAGATGTATTTTCAAAGTGAGATCCGAACTCACAATGATGAGGACATTAATGCTTAAAAAGAATGAGTCCTAGGAAATAATTAATTTCTGTATTATGTGTTCTCCCTCCCTTCCCCCTCACCCCTCTTTGTTTAAGCAAGTCATTTTAAAAGCCACAATCCCTGGTCTTAATTTTTTGCTTATAGGTCATTTTTTAGTATTTAAAAAAGGAAAACAACAACAGACTTACCATTAGAAGGAGATGCTACAATTTGTTATGGAACAAATCTGACACAGCAGTAGCATCCCTATTCCCATACCAAACCACTTTGCTGTATAATTTCCATGTTCAGAATGTTTTGAAAGTGATGAAGTGGTGAAATATGGAGGAGATGACAAAAATGAGTTATAGATTAAAAAATGGTGGCGATATTGTTTTTATGTAATTTACTGACATTCAGCATTCTTAACTGTGATTCAGGATTCTTGGGCCGAGTGATGGTTTGCTAGAAGCAGAGCATTACAAGAGCCACCTCATTTTTCTTACATTTTCCTCAGATTGTATACTATTCTTTGAAAGAGAAATGAGTACCCCATGTGTACTAACTACAATATCAAGTAGATATTGTAAACCAGTATCCACGCAAGGTGATCCAAAAAGGGAATTCAAGTTTGTTTTCTGAGGAGGAAAGATAATTATCCTATAGGAAAAGGGGAAAGCTCATTTTTAAAAATTTTTGAGGAGAGAGAGAGAGATCTATTACCAAAAAAAATTGCTTCACTTAATGGCTTGGATGGAATTTCTCCCTTTTACTTTTAAGCAAAACAAAATATTCGATTTTGATGGAATGTGCAAGGCTAACTAAAGTCAGGAGAAATGGAAGAATGTAGCTCTGCTGACTATTTTCCAAATTGCTAATTTTTAAAAAGATGATCAAGAAGGAACAAAATATTTCACGCGTGAGATGGTATCGTTGTATTTTCCTTGAGACTTTTATCAAATGTAAAATTATGTTAGGATGTTCTCTAACTTAATATCCCTATTCCTTTCAAAAATCCCCTTTATTATAGTAGAGAAATAGAACTCTACTGAAGAAATTCCTAGGATGGTGGGATGTGCTTAGAAAAGAAGAAGGGGAAAATCTATTGTTTCTCCTACTGCATGAAATGTAGTTGACTAAGAATCTATCTTTTTTGTGTTTCAGCTCTGGTGATGGCAATTAGGGTGAATATGATATGGTAAGGGGAGGAAAGGTTTTATGGCCATCAACAAGCTATTTTGTATAAAAAGAAAAGTCCCATGTTCCTGCTCTCTCAATAGTTCTTTCCTCCATTTCCACATTCCTAAAATGAAAACCACATCCCCTTGCCACTGCTCTCTGGATCTGGAGACTGTCAGGATCCTAGTACTCAAAAATTCATGACCCTAATCTAAACACATAAAAATGTCCTGATCTTCAGTGATCAACCCATCAATGTGTTGCTACTTTGATGTACTTAGAATAAAATCCTTTAATTCTAAAATACACACACAAATGGGGAGCTAAGAATTAATTAAATGCATGAGAGATTTTTTCATTCTTGTCACAATTTCACCCCTTAATTTTGTCCTTGGTTGATATGTGGGAATTATTCAATAATCCATCAACTTTTACTAAGCACCTACTATGTGCCCCGCACTGTAATATAGAAACATACAAAGTCCATCTGTAAGACTCTAAGTCAGGACACTTAATTAAAGAACACTGATAAGGTCTGTTGTCTCTTAAGAGTCCTGAAAAAGGCTAAAGACAGAGAGAGACAGACAGAGACAGAGTTCAATAAAGAGAGAAAAAGAATCCATCCCACAGTTCTGAAAGAAACTTGGGCATGAGCTCTATTAAGTTCCAGTTAGTACTTGGGCATCCGGAAGACTCCAGGCCAGCCCAGGCCAGCCCAGCCCATCCACTGTAACTCAGGTTAGAGAGATCCCAGATCCCTTTACTCAAGGAGCGGTAACTCTGTAGTAATATCTACTTGAGGAGTAGCAACTCTGTCCCTCTGTAGTGTAACTTCTTCTTCATTTTCCAATGTGTCCAACCACAGGGCTGTTCTTCACCCATTGTGGTGAAGTTTGCTGACACCCAGAAGGACAAAGAACAAAGGCGTCTTCAACAGCAGTTGGCACAACAGATGCAACAGCTTAATACTGCCACTTGGGGGAACCTGACAGGCCTGGGTGGACTCACCCCACAGTACCTGGCGGTAAGTACGCAGAAGCATTGTCTCTCAACATAACAAGCCCTTCAACCCCTCCATTTTCTTTAAGATTGCTTTTCTCCTCTTGGCCACTCCAAGAAGTTTGGGGTGGGGAGGGGTCTTGTTCATATTTTGTACCCAAAACAATTGTTGATTCTTGATAGATTGTTAAAGTCCATCCAGTTAAACTGGGCACAAGAGGTAGCTCATGTATGATGTAGGTGAGGCAGTGTCTCTGAGCTTCTTAGAATACGAATAGGCCTTAAATTCTAACCTTACTTGCTTCATTCAGGAATTACTTCTAAAGCGCCCCAAATAAGGAAGCCCTCCAGCTTTGGCTTGAACCTTTATTTTCCTGAAAGCTGGAAGCTCACTACCTCACAAAGAAATAACTCATTCCATTTGTAAGACAGTTCTTCTGGTTATAAAGTTACTTTATTGAGTCAAATCAACAAGCCTGCTTTTTGTCAGGGATACAAAAGAAAGACTCTGCTCGAATGTTTCCAGCTTGTCTACAAAGATGGCATGACTTTGTCCAGCGCTATGCTAAAAAATGGCAGGCAGCTAGGTGGACCAATGGGGTGGAGAAAGCACTGGGATTGGAATTAGGAAGACTCGTCTTCATGAGTTTGAATCTGGCCTCAAACACTTACTAGCTATGTGACCCTGGGCAAGTCACCTAACATTTGCCTCAGTTCCTCATCTGTAAAATGAGCTAGAGAAGGAAATGGCAAAAAGCTGCATTTTCTGAAACAGTTTCCTTCCAACACCCTTTTCAGGTAGTACAAATATTATAATCAGTGTTTTGCATATGAGGAAACTGAAATTGAGATTATCAGTTGCCCAAGATTAGCCACCTAGTGTCAGACAGGATTTGTATCTTCCTTTCCATTAAACCATTCTGTCTTTCAGTTTTTAAAATTTAGCGGAGTGGGATGGAACAAGACCCACTTTTTGACCACTGTTAGAATAGAATAAGTGCAGTTGAAAAGTTCAAAGTGCCATTAGAAATTTGAAGAGGAAGAGATCATGAGTGGGTGAAGGACAGCAGGGAAGGTTTCCAGGAGAAGCTGCCTCATGAGTTAGACTTTGAATAAGGTCAGAGCAGGGGCAGCTAGGTGGTGCAGTGCACAGAGTGCCAGGCCTGGAGTCAGGAAGCCTCATCTTCTTGAGTTCAAATCCAGCCTCAAATACAACTAGCTCTGTGACCCTAGGTAAGTCAGGTAACCCTGTTTGCCTCAGTTGTCTCATCTGTAAAATGAGGGGGGAAAGGAAATGGAAAACCAGTGTCTTTGCCAAGAAAACCTCAAATGGGGTCAGACGTAACTGAACAATAGCAACAGATATGGCAGTGAAGGCTAGGAAATAATGTGGTAAAAGGCACAGGGAATATAAAATGAATGAATAGTCCAGTTTAAAACAAATGGCATAAGATAAGTCATGAAAGATAGCTTAGGTCCAAATTGTAGAGGGCCTTGAATGTCAGGCTAAGGATGTTACATGTCATTGTGTACACAGTGAAGAGTTATAGTGTTTTTTTAAATGAAAGAGTATAAGCAAGATTTCACAGGCAAAAATGTGAAGAATAGATTAGGAAATGGTTTAAAATTTGAAAGATCATCTAGTCTGTCTTCTACAGAGTAAGAAATTCAGGCCCAAGGGTGGCTAGGTGGTGCAGTGAGTAGAGCGCCGGCCCTGGAGTCAGAAGGACCTGAGTTCAGATGCGGCCTCAGACACTTAATGCACACAAACAAAAACCTAGCCGTGTGACCTTGGGCAAGTTACTTAACCCCAATTGCTTTCCAAAAAGCAACAAAACAAAAAAAAGAAAAGAAATTCAGGCCCAAATAAGTTAAATACACTTACCTAGTATAACATGAGAAATCATTCACGTTTGGGATTCAGTTGAGGAGATACCTGAAATCCTGTTTCTCAAAGGTTGCTTCCCTGTAAGGTAGGGGGATTCTTAAGGTGGCATCCATTGGTAGATTTCAAGGGGTCTATGAACTTAGATGGGAAAAAAATGCATCTTTATTTTCACTACCTTTAACAGAATCTTAGTGTTTCCTTCAATTATGCATATAGACAACAAACATTCTGAGAAGGGGTTTATAGGCTTCACCAAGCTTCCAAAGAGGTCTGTAGCACAAAACACAAGAATCCTTGCTGTTGGGTTTCCCCAACATGCATGAACTTTTCAGCATGACAGAGTACCTTTGGTTACCTTGAATCAGCATCACACAAATTCTGTTATAACACAGTTTTGATTATATCTTTAAAGCGTTTGGAGATAAATACATAGAGTACACATACACATTTTTGTGACCTTAGGCACATCATTTTTTGTTCCTAGGCTTTGTTTTCCTCATCTGAAAAATGGGGGGTCGGGAGTGATTTCAGTGATCTCTCAGGGCCTTTTCCTATCAAAAACTATAGATTAGAATGATGGCGTATCTGTATATTATTGGAACTTTTAAATAAAACGTGGCAGTTCTTGACACATATTCAACTTAAAAATTATGTCTCAAGAAATTGTAAGTACCCAAACTTCACCCAGGGGATGTTAGTTCTCTATAGTATGTTTTACAGAGCTCTAAGTAAAATCCTGGAAAATATTTTTAAGTGTTCAGTTGATTTTATGACCAAATACACCAGAATCATAAGTTTAAAATTAATAAATTCAGTGAATCTGTGGTTATTTCTAGGTATAAATTTTTTAACTTAAAAGGATAGGAATAATCTTTCACATATGCTTGGGCTTCATATACACATAAGTACATAAACTGTGTTTATATTGAATCCAGCCACCATTTTTAGGTAAACTGATAAACGGAGCAAACAGTTGATTTTAATGTTTGTTTTAAATTACTAAAGTTCATCTATATTTGTTCTGGATTGGTCAAATCAACCAGTGGTTTAGGCATGACATGGACAGAACCGCATACACAAACATGTATGTATGTATAGATATATATGTGTGTCTGCATACATATACATCAATGTATGTATGTGTAGCTTCTTCTTTGGGGGCAAGGGAAAATTAATCATTTGTAAAAACTCTCAAGAAATCTCTGGAGACTTCCTCACAAATACATTATATTATTTGCAAAGATTCCAAGATATTTATAATCCATTGCTTCAGGCACAGAAGCAACCTCTCCAGAGTTTTGACCAATAATGGGCTTTACTGTACCATTGGAGGCCACTGATTTTAAAAGTACGACCCATATGGGGCGGCTAGGTGGCGCAGTGAATAGAGCGCTGGCCCTGGAGTCAGAAGGACCCAAGATCAGATCCGGCCTCAGAAAATGAGCACCCACGCAGAAATAATGACTAGCCATGTAACCTTGAGCAAGTTACTTAGCCCCAATTGCTTTTAAAAAAAAAAAAAAGTATGACCCATAGAACCAAGTAATATGGTATGGTGGGGAAAGCACTGACTTTGGAGCCAGGGAACTTGGCTTCAGATTCTGGCTATCAACCAATGTTGGACTAGTCTCCAGACTTCTGTTTCCTCACCTTTGATCCCTTAAAGGGGTTGGATCATCTGTGCCTATGGCCTCTTCCAGCTCTTAAGTTCTCTGACACAGTTTCTTTGTGTGCATGTGTCTGTGTGTCACTGGTCTGTACAGGTGCTTTTCTAGTGACCCATTAAGCAGCAAATCTGTCTTCACAGAGTGACAGAGGAATCTAAACTGGGAGGGAAGATGAGGGGATTAGGGGAATGGACCTTGATTGACAGAGATGAGCTATGGTAACTACTAGACTATAGAGAGTTATAATTAGTCACGCTATGTTGATTTCAATAGATTTAACACCTGGTTGTTAAAAAGAGTAAATTGATTAATTGTTTTAAAGCAGCCATGTTATTGAGTTTCCCCAGTGTCAGTGTGTTTCTTAATAGAGATTAGACATTAATATGGATTTACCATAAGACTCCAGGGACCAGCAGTCCATCAATAGGCAACAGTAGGCAAATATGTAAAAGTAAAGGAAACTGCATACGTACATAGTCAGTTTCAATTGGAAGGCGCTTAGTGCCAAACTCTGTGGCTCAGTATTTGCGGGGGGGGGGGGGGTGTCAAAGAGCGTTAGACATCACTGAAATGACTTAGCAACAACAACAAAAATTTTCTTTTTGCGTGGAGAAAAGTGGGTAGGGTGCTGGGCCTGGAATCAGAAAAATTCATCTTCCTGTATTCAAATCTGACCCCAGATACTTACTAGCTGTATGACCCTGGGCAAGTCACTTAACCCTGTTTCCCTTAGTTTCCTTATCTGTAAAATGAGTTGGAGAAGGAAATGGCAAACTACTCCAGTATCTTTGTCAAGAAAACCCCAACTGGGGTCATGCAGAGTTGGATGTGACTGAAACAACTTTTCTTGTATTAATTTTATGACCTTGTATTCTTTCACTTGCAGCTTCTGCAACAGGCAACCTCCTCCAGTAACCTGGGTGCATTCAGTGGCATTCAGCAAATGGCTGGTAAGTCAAAAATGTGCCTTGATGTCTAATAATATGGCAATTTCTGAGACCCTGTGGGATCTTAATCATTAATGGTCTTTAGAGTAGGTAAGAGGACAGAGAAAGCAAGCCAAGAGATGAAATAGAGAAAAACATCTGATTTGTTACCAGTTAGGATATCAGTTTGATGTAATGGAAAGAATGCTGGATTTCAAACAAGGAAATCAGAGTTAATTTCAGCATTCACTAGCTCTCTGACCACAGACAAGTCAATGGCTATCTCTGAGCCTCAATGTCTTTATCTGTATGGAGCAGATTTCTGGGAGCCCACTGATGAAAGGGACCCCAGTGACAACATGGAAAATTGAGATAATCACATTTGCCTCTCCTTGCCTTCTCCACAGGGTTGTAAGGAAAGTGCTTTGTAAACTTTGAAGCACTATATAAATCTTAACTATTATTAGGTACTTAAATTGGGACCTGCTCTGGGGTTGGTCTCACCTCGGGCATTTAAATCTCAAATTCATTACAGTCACAAATTGAGAAGTCTCCTTAGTTGTATCCTCTACCAGCAGCAACTTTAGGATTACAGAGGGATTTCCAACAAGATTTCTATATCCTGACAGCCAAATTAATGACAGCCCTCTAACATTTTAATAATAGGCAGTCAATAAAAATGTTCTGACCTTCTTAATGAAAGCCAAGATTACAGACCTATCTTTGATACAAGTTTGCAATCCCTTGATAACCACAGACAATTAACTAGATGCCTTTTTGGACTCCAGTACCCGGGTTGACAGAATTGTGCAACAGAAGCTTTTATCTTGAAATATAATCTTTGGTCTCTAGAAAAATCAAAGTGTGACTGTATTTGAAAGCTAGCTCGCTGAAGGATTTCTTTTGGTAATGAGCTGTGCCGATACTAACTGAGGTGTAGTGATTAGTAAAAGGTCACTCCCACTGTGTGACCTTCCATGCTGATATCCTAACTTAACGTGACGCCAACAAAGGCAGTATGGGCAATAAATCAGAACACCGATGCCCATTACACCTGCCGCGAAAAGCAGTTAGAAAGCTTTTTCCTTGTTTGATTCCAAAAGGGGCGGGGGAAAGAGATGACAGAATTTGGTGTGTGAAAAGCCGATTCAGTTTATTTTAATCATGGACACAGAGAATCAATGAAACAAGACCTAAGTGCCCTGAATAAAAGGCCAAGCTTTTTTATCCATCATTACCCTCCTCCCCACCCCAGGGGGAAAACAAACAAACAAAAAAAAAAAAAAAGCCCTGTTTCCTTCATTTCTTTTTCTCCTTCCTTAAAAAAAAAAAAATCATGTCTTTGGCCTCAGCCTGTTTCACTTTGAATGAATCTTGAAAGACTTTTAATGAGTATAGATGGGTTTCTCCCCATCGGTGTTCAATTCCAGCATGCCATTATTGCAGTAGCATTGCAGACGAATATTAATTTGTTGTCTGACCATCTAAATTGTCCTGTGGGTGACAATATTGCTGAATGAATCTCTGTTCCTGAAACCTGCCAGCTTGGTCTACACTCCCTATTGCATTATTTCTGCTCTTAGCATTTGAGCCATCGGAAAAACATATCTTAATGTGATGAAATGAACAAGAGTCATTGAGTAGCATCCTTGTCCTGCAGCTTGGGAACTTGGCCTTGGAGCCCAAAATCATATTTAATATCGAGTATCTTTTTAGTTCTGTTGAGTGGACTAGAGAGGCGACAGGAGAACATGAAAGGGGAGTTTTCCGACATAGAAGGGCACGTTATCCAAAGCATAGGTCAGGTGTGTTGTTGCTGCTATTAGTGTGGTTAGTTTTCCCTCCAATAGCCTGGGTCTTCCTAGGTCCAATATTAGGGGTTTTCCTGGCGGGATGACCTGGCACTTCCGCTGCCACACTTGAATTATGCAGAGAAGGTCCTAACGCTCCTGCCAAGGGTGTTATTTCCTATGGGCACAGTGGCATGTCTTTCTGCATTAGGATGCTGTGCTCCTCTACCTCGCCAACTACAGGTCAGATCATTAGTAGTTGCATGCCTCATGTGCTCATTTAAATACTGTGTTTGTCTAGAGGAGTTATTCCATAAGGCAATTCCTTCACTTCATGCCCAGGCTGCTGAGCAGATGGTTAATTTAATGCCACTCTGTGTTTGCTCTGGGCCTTCCAGAATATGCCTTTCTTGAACCTCAAACATCTTAAATTCAATAAACTGAATCTCAATAGGCTGTGAAATCAAATGCAGTACAGTCCTCAATCAGCTCTCATCATTCTATACCCAAATGGTGTGAAATGGGCTGTAGGTGCTACAGCTCTGCTCAGTTGTTTCTACAAAGAGAAGGGTCGTCCTTCACACAAAGGATTACAGACTGAGCGTCTTCTTAAATATTATAAGTGTTGGTGTTTTGGTCTTTGCTTTCTAATGAGAGTAACTTGGACATGTTCCAGCTCTTAGCATCCTCTTAAAAAGCTTCAAAGTGAGGTATAATTCTTTACTTTGCCTCTAAAGATAAATCAGTCCTTGAAGGTCAGTCTTGTGGGTTAGTGATGACTGTAGCAAGAGAAACACAGGTTCTCTCCCAAACTTGGTGCTTCATTGTGTATTGAGCTTAATACAGCTGCTCAGGTGGCTTCTCTTCAGAGCTCAGATCTAACTGTTGGGGCATTATTAAGACATACTGATATCTGATGAATAACATTTTGGAAACAAGGCACACCTAAGTCACAGTACCAGGCACCTGGAAGAACAAACAACTGAGCAATGAGTAAGCACCTAGTGCATGCCAACCACTGTGCTAGGCACTGGGGGTATAAATACAAAGAACGAAACAATCCCAATGCACAAAGGGCTTAAATTCTAACAGAGACAAGTGCATTTGTTAGGAATATACAGAATAATTATGAAGAGAATAAATCTAAATAAATACAATGTAATTATGTATAAAGTAATTTGGGAGAGAGAAAAGTACCAGTGGAGGGAATCAAAGAAAGTGGTACTTTAGAAGAGACAGAGGTTTTGAGGCACAGGCAGGAAAGGCATAAAACAATCCCCACAAGGAACATAACTTCAGTCTCTCACGTGAGATAGCCAGTACATAAATATATGAAAACATTTATCAGTATAAACAGGATAAATACAAAAGGAATCAATTCAAATAAATATAAGGTTGTTAAGGAAGAGAAATGTGTATTGATTATTGATACATGATGGCAAGGGGGCATATATGTTCAGTTCAATTCAGTAAGCACCTACATAATGGAATGCAATGTATAAAATTTAAGGGGATGGTCCAGCCAGGAGAATTTCAGCAAAGAAAGTGAAATGTCTTTTTTGAAGCCAACAGTATTTTTGTTATATGCAAGCTTTCATGCTGTAATGGTCTATCTTTCAAGAGACTGAAAGGTTTATAAGCAAGGTGTAAAATGCTTAGTTCCTCTACAGTAAAGCACTTTGCTGTTTGGGTAGAAAATAAAATCATAGAAAGAAGAAAATAATTTTTAAATGACAAGACACTAAGTAATTGTATCAATAAAAATCAAGAGACATGAGATATGGTTTTCCCTCAATCTCATTATTGCCCTTTCAATTCATAATTAACTTTAAACCTCCATTATTGCTTGGTGAAAAGGGGAACATATATTAAATATAGAACCTAAAAGCAGAAAATGGGCAGAAATCAAATCTTTGTGAACTGAAAGCTTTTAGGTACTTTTATTTATTAGCTTTATATTTCCTTTGAGGTATTTTTTTTACCCCCTCACAAAACAAAACTTGCTACAAACTTTCCCATTTCTCAAGCAACTTTGATGTCTGGTTTATTGGAATTTCTGAAACCTCAAAAAGGGCCCTTCCTGTGATATCTGGCTAAGATTCTGGGGAGGCAGGGATTTGATTTTATCTCTGACTTTTCTGTTGCTTAATTCCTTTATAACATGTTTTATCTCATGGGAAAGTGTTAGGAACATGCTATATAAATATTAAAAAAAAACATGAATCCTATTTCTACCAATTCGTGCCAACCTGTGTGATCTTGGATAAATCACTCCAGCCTGGGGCCTCTGTTTTTTCCTAAATAAAATGAGAATAAGGATACTAATAACTTCTGAGGCCTCTCCTAGCTCTAAATCTGTGCTCCTGTCATTTCCCTGGGTCACTCTTTCCTCTCCTATTACTGGGAGAGTTGACCTGAATCCCTTCCCATGACCATAGATTATGCCACCCCTCCTCTGCCTTAGGCTACCACACCCAGCCTACCTGTATCTGTGCCACCCTTCTAACCAAACCCCAAACCCAGGCTGATCTGATTCAGCATTTTCAGGTGATTTTGCAGCTAGCCATCAGTTGAGGCCTGGTAAACTAAACTGCAGTGAAGCTGACCTGAAGCAAAGTACCAAGTTGTCTGTCTATTATTATGTGAGTCACAACCTCGGACCTATTTGGCTCCGGTACTGCTCCTAGGAAAGAGAAGGCCAGAAATGTTGATGGGAAAGCTGCATCCACCAAACTCTGGAAACCAACTCGAAATGTATGAATTTGAGGCAGGTTGGGAAGTGGAAGGGATAAGGAGAAGAATCTTATTAAATGAATAACAGAGATTCTGGAGCTATCAGTAAAGAGAATACTGGTAAAGCAGAAAAGGTCATCCCTCAGCAGTAAGCATCCTTTGATATAGCAGTTCTCAAACTTTTTTATCTTAGGACCTCTCTATGCTCTTAAATAATATTGAGCTGCCCCTTCCCGAGAGCTTTTGTTTACGTGGGATATACCTATAGGTATTTACTGTATTAAAAATGGAATCATCTTAGTATTACTATGAAAATAATTTTGGGGGCGGCTAGGTGGCGCAGTGAATAGAGGGCCGGCCCTGGAGTCAGAAGGACCTGAGTTCGGAGCCGGCCTCTGACACTTAATCCACACAAACAAAAACCTAGCCGTGTAACCTTGGGCAAGTTACTTAACCCCAATTGCCCTAAAGGGGCGGCTAGGTGGCGCGGTGAGTAAGAGCGCCGGCCTCGGAGTTTGGATGACCGAGATCAGATCCGGCCTCAGAAAATGAGCACCCATGCATAAATAATGACTAGCCCTGTAACCTTGAGCAAGTTACTTAACCCCAATTGCTTTAAAAAAAAAAAAAAAAAGGAAAATAATTTTGACCTCACAAACTCCCTGAAAGGGTCTCAGAGGCTTGCAGGGGTCTCAAGACCACACTTTACTCTAGAATGAGGGGAATTAAGGACTCAAAAAAATTTCATGATGAGAAAACTTGATTTTTTTTTAAAAAGAAAATAGCAAACTTCCTCAAACAAGATAAAAGTCAGTATTGGTTCTCCAAAAGGAATGTATTAGTATAACAAGTTGAGAAGAAGGAATTGGGGATGGGGGCGGGGGGCGGAGGAAGGGAATGGAAGAGAGAAGAGACACAATATTCTGCCCTGATCTGAGAGGCGTACACTGGGGACAGTACCCAAAATGACAAAGTAGAATCTTGGACTCACTTATCCCCCTGTTCTACAGAACTTTATCTATGACAGTCCAACACTACAGAAATTTCCTACCAATGTACTAATAGGCCTTATGAGAATGTTCTATAACCACCCATCTGTCACTTTTTAACAGACCTGATTGGCAAGCACTTGTAACAACTGACATCTGTTCTTCCTTATTGATATGCAGATTTATGGTAATTGCTATGAACAATAAGACACAAAATTACCTAAGGTGAACATTAAATTAAATTTTCATGCCCTTCTCCTTATAAATAATTTTTTTAAAAAAACTTTTAAGTTTCAACCAAGAATATTGTGCAACTGTTTTTGTACCTAATTTCATTGTTTGGTAAAGGGTTTCCTCCTCCTCCATTTGCCAAATAACTAAAGGAAAACTGAACTCCTGTATTACTAACTTTTTGCCAAATTGAAATCAGCACTCAGGTGAAATTCATTATAACATTTTAACTACAAGATCTGATTTTTTTAAATCCATTTTTCTTTTCTAATATTGTCAACCTCCTAAGAACCGTAGCAATTTCTTGCTCAGAAGGCGGAAAGGATGCTGTCTCTCATTTTAAAAGGATGAGCATACTTTCAGGCATTATTTTTGTTTCTTTCTCCTGGAAAGAGAGTTGTTTGCTGTACCAGCTTCCACAGCCATGGTGACTACCACTCTATGTGTGGTGTTCAGAATTTTTGTGTAGCAATAGTTGAGAGACAGAAAGTGTTACTGGGTAAGTAGAAAGTAAACTGCCAAGGGAAGGAGGTGAAAGGGTAGGAAAGGGACAGGAATGGACCCTGCATATATATATGTACGTTTTAGAGAGCTGGAAAGGACACTGCTCCAAACAAAATAATGGCAGCAGCTATGTATTGTGAGGCTGTTTGACTACTTGTGGCACCCTCCCCCACCCCAAGATCGACTCTTTTCTACAGAGAGATAATTCAGATTTAGTAAGTAAAGGGGAGCCTTCTCAGTCCCAGAAGAGGGAACAGTGGAGATTCTGAGACTGTTGGTACAAAAGAAACAGATAATGTGGTGAAATAGAGAAGAATGATTTACTTAAGGAAGATGACCTACTTAGACATGAGGAATGAGAATATAGAATGATGTCATTCAACCTGGAAAGCTTTCTTAGCTGATTTTCCTTGTGCTTTTTACAAAATTTTCTTTCCTTGAGGAATTCCTCTCTCTCTCTCTCTCTCTCTCTCTCTCTCTCTCTCTCTCTCTCTCTCTCTCTCCTGTCTGTCTGTCTTTCTCTCCCTCTCTCCCTCTCTCCCTCTCCCTCTCCTCCCCACCACTCTGTCTCACTCTCTCCCCTTCTCTGTCTCTCCCTGTCTGTTTCTCTCCTTCCCTCATCATTCCTGGCACTCAAAAAATTTCTTGAAAAATTATCCAAAATGGGAAAGACTTGGGTAAGATGGTAAGAGAAGTCCAGGTCTATTAGAACTCTAGAGCACTGGGGTATATGGATTCTTTTTCATATACCTTTTCAGAGTATATCTGATAGAAAGAACTAAGAAGTCAGTCAGAGGAGAGAGCACTGGACTCAGTATCTGGATATCTTAGGTCTCATTTTCCTAATCTAGAAAATTAGGGGATTGGACTAGATTGCTTCTAAGGTCTGTTCTATTTTAGGGAATAAGATCTCAGTGCTCTGAATTTTTTTGTCATAAGCTTAGAGGAGACAAATGTATTAATTTTACAAGCATGATTAGAACAGGAGGAGAGACAAAGAGAGAGGTGTGTGTGGAAGAGAGAGAGAGAACAAGAATACACCAAGGACATTTTATTCCCCTTTCTTGAAATTCTTTTTGACCCAAGGCATTTCTACTTACATTTTTGTAGCAGTTATGAATCTTAAGATAAAGTTCCAGAGTCTAGATAAAAACAAGTACAGAGTTTGATTTTAGGATTTGCTTCACCATTCAGAATTGTAGAGATGTTAACATGTACCAGCCATGGTGACTACCACTCTATGTGTGGTGTTCAGAATTTTTGTATAGCAGTAGTTGAGAGACAGAAAGTGTTACTGGGTAAGTAGAAAGTAAACTGTCAAGGGAAGGAGGTGAAAGGGTAGGAAAGGAACAGGAATGGACCCTGAATATACATATGGTGTACCCCCAGTCTTCCTGGGGCCATTCAGTCTAGTCAAGGGTAGAGAAAAAAAATACTGCTTTTGATTGTTTTAACAAAAAGAATGTTCCTGTTCTTAAATTGACTGTCACCTTAACCTATTTTCTAGGAGTTCAGGGTCACTCCCTGAACTTGAAGTTTCTATTTAGAAATAGTGATAGGCCTTTGACCAGGATCAAATAACAGAACTTCAGAACAATATATCGTCTCCTAGGAATTTGATTAAGTACTGATATTTACAGTCAGGTGAATCCAAATGACCTCTAGACAAAAAGAATGACGTATTTTACTCAAAGGGAAAAACTCAGAAATCTCAGTTCCTATGATTCTATTATCCCCATATAGAGAGAAGAAACTGAGGCTCAGATTGAGAGGGTCCAAATATCTTTTGGTACACCTATATTCACAAAGAGAGACCCTAATGCATCTGCTATCAGGAAGTGCAGGTAACCTTGAGGAAACAATGGGTAATGGTACTACTTGTACCCCTTTCACTTAAGATCCTCACCCAGTGAGGATTTGGACTCAGACCTAATACATTTTAATTTTCACGGATGGATAGAGAAAATGTAGGGAAGAATGAAGAGACTATATATCTGTCCTCCCACTCTCTGAATCCAGAATACCCAGGTTTTAACATATAGATGGCCATTTATCTTACTTTGTATAAACTCACTAAGAGCTCTAGCAACTTCTGTACATTTTGTTCTCCTATACTCGTCTCTTTAACATTTTGTACCAGAAAGTTCAGCTAAGACTACTGGTAATTAAGAACTGACTAGCATCGACTAATGAGTGGTGCGGAACCTGCCACTGAACTAAGTAAAGGAAATTATGCTAGTCTTGAGACATAGAATAAGGGAAGGTACTATTTTTCTTTTGTTCCTGGCATAAGGACCATTATCTTATAGATCTTCAATGGCACTGATTGTATCTCTCCTTTCTCTCCCTGCATCCCTGCCCCAACCCCAAATGCCCAAGTCAGTGCTATGCTGTCAGAGTTCAGCACTGGAAGAAATCTAGCCATAACAGCATAACCAGTATGGAGAACGGTTAATATGTGTGTTAATATGAGAGTGTTGAAAAGTTCAAATCCATGACCTCTAAT
This sequence comes from Gymnobelideus leadbeateri, assembly GCA_011680675.1. Classification (NCBI taxonomy): domain Eukaryota; kingdom Metazoa; phylum Chordata; class Mammalia; order Diprotodontia; family Petauridae; genus Gymnobelideus; species Gymnobelideus leadbeateri. The sequence continues at coordinate 1,515,239 of WOXC01007087.1, forward strand.
AGCTGGGGTTCATGCAGGGGTTAGAGAAGGAAGTTAAGATCACTACCTTGAGAAAGTAGAAAAGAGCTTAAGTAATGTTAGGGAGGTAAATGCTGCAGTGTTTTATGCGTGACTGATTTGTCTTTATACGATGAAGATGAGGAACAGATTCCATCATTTCATGGACCATTTGGCCTCACTCTGTCCTACAGAGTGTATTTATAATCTTAAACCATAGTCTTACAAATGCATCCTGTTTGTCCCGAGTGCTCTCCAGATTAGGTTGAAAACACCTTTGTGCAAGTATTTATTTGTCTACATATAACTGAAGGTAACCCTAGAAACTTACCCAAGATTAAAATCTAAAGCAAATAAAACTGGCATCCCCCTCTTAATGTGGTAAAAGTGAAAATAGCCCTGACTTAAGAGACTGTGAGTTCTAGATCTGCCACTTACTAATTACATAATCACAAGCAAATGACATCTGATCTCTGAGCCTCAGTTTCTTCCTATGTAAGATGCAAATAATAATATCACACAGTATTGTTATTTCTGTTTTTTTTTTCCTAGGTAGCATAGTAGATAGACTTACAGACTTGGACCCAAGAATAACTGAGTTCAAATCCAGTCTCAGACATTTACTAGCTGTTTACTAGTGTAAACATTTACTAGTGTGACCCTGGGCAAGTTCCATAACCCTTTTTGCACCTGTTTCTTTAGCTGTAAAATAAAAGTAATAATGGGCACTTATTTCACAAGTTTGTCATGAGGATCAAATGAACCATACATTGCTTTTCAATCTTTAAAGTGCTATATGAATGTTATTTTTGTCCCAGAGGTGAAGGTACTCAGCAGTATCCTATAAGCAGGTCAGCGAGGATGAGGGATAAGGCTATAACATGTGAAAGAGAAACTCTAGTAGTTGGGGCAAACATGAATGGCCATGATCTATGGAAAGGACTCACATTTGTATAGTACTTCAAAGTTTCTAATCAACCTCATGGAAGGGAACTTCAGGAACCATGGACAGAGCAGGTAACATCTCCAATGAAAAGATTAGAGAGCTCTGGCAGTATTAATGAGGAGAGAGAGAGAGAGAGAGATATGGAGATGGAGATGGATGGTCAGTTGGTCTCTCCCCTTGTCTCTTCCTCTTGCCCAAAGAAGTCGAATCTCTCTTAACCATAACCCTTTTGCTAACACTCTATTTTTTGTTCTCCACACAGGCATGAACGCTTTACAGTTACAGAATCTGGCAACATTAGCTGCTGCTGCGGCTGCTGCCCAAACCTCAGCTACCACCACCAATGCAAACCCTCTCTCCACAACAAGTAGTGCCCTGGGAGCCCTCACGAGTCCTGGTAAGAGGAATCCCTCTAATTCCAAATTTTTGCAAGGCAAAGAGCCTCCATGTGTCCATAAACAAATGTTGCCCACTCACTTATCCCAGGATGAGCATTTCTGGTGGATAGCTAAGAAACCACATGGGAAAGGATGACTATGTTTTCTTTTGTTTGAAGAAAAAAGTTTGTTGGGTTTTTTCCTGAAAAATCTTAAAGAGGGATGTATACACAGGAAAGAAAGGTCCAAAGATTATAAATTTAAAGATTCACAGTATTAGCTGGCACCCAGAGTCCAAAAGACTAGTGTGACATTGCCCCAAGGTACTTTTATAAAAACATACTATTCTTCCTGTAATACAACCCCACCCCAAGCTTTGTTTAAATTCCTTTTTTTTTGGAAATTGAATTATTGATTAACTATATTAGGTTCTTCTTAAATTTACCCTAACTGTCCCTTCTCTCTGTCTTTAAAATTCCATGCACAGATTCAGATGGACATGCTTCTCAGTGCACTGGAGACTTTTTTAAGAGAAAAAAAAAATCATTTCTTATTTCCTTATTCTGTTGTAAGAGCTCTGTTTATTCTAATGCTATTCCCTCCCCAGCCCAACCTTCCAGGGTTGTTGTAGCAAAGTTTATTGTGGAATAATAAGAGCGATGCACTTTAAGTTAGACCTCCAAATTCAAATCCAAATTCTGCCACAGTGATTGTGGCCATGTCCTTTTACCTCTCTGAGCCTCAGTTTCCTATCTCTATAATGAGGATAATAGGATCATAGGTGTTTAGATTTCTGAGCTAAAAGGGATATTTTTAAAAAAGAAAGAAAAACCTAAAAATTTAGATTTAGCAACTTATTCAAGAAACCCAAATACTTGCACTATCCATCTATGAGAGTTAGTGAGTGTAAAACTTCATAAACCTTAAAGCACTATAGAAATATACTCAAATTGCATCTTTGTAAGTTTTTTTTTTTCCCTCAAAAACTTTGCCCATTTATCATAAAAGGAAATGCCCTTTTTCTCACTTCCTGGATATTTACCAGTTAAATGCTGACATAGCCGCTGCTCAGACACTGGAGTTTACATAAATATCCAAAAAGTTCTCACTTTTTTCCCCTGCCTGAATTTTCTAGACCTTTAAGTGTGGCTTCACCCCCTTTTATGCCCAGAATAGCAACCCAGTGTTGAGACAAGGCTGACAGGATCATGCCGTGATTCCTTTTAAAAAGGAGACAAATTTTTTTAAACCCTCTTCTGACTGTTGAGTTAACTGTTTTAGTCATCCCAGCATGCTTTATTTCAATCTGTAGAATCCTTGGGAACATAAGACCCTGGCCTATTTATTGCCTGAGGTTCAAGAGAATCAGAATCAATACTAAAAGATAGCCACAGTTCTTTAAAGATTAAGAATCACCAGTGTAGATACTATATTCTAGTTCAAGGCATCTTAGGAGCCTTCTAAGTCTTCTATGACCTGAGATACCCCTTTCTAAAGCCATTTTCTTTTGCTCATTTCACTCCACAGCATAAGGTAGTTATCGTCCAAAAGGGATGATACTTAAATATTTTGTGACCTGACCTAACAACTTTCCTATCAAGAAGTACTAAGTTGGAAAAGGATTTCGGTGGTGGTTGTGTTTGTTTGAACATGTCTCTTTTTCTGAGATGACAGAAAAAGGAAAATGTTCCTCCTTCTTTCCTTCTCTTCCCATTAACTGAAAAACCACCCTGGTAAAGTGTCCTTCAATTTAACCTCAAAGTAATTTTTCTACCCTTCTGTGTATTCTGTTAACTGGAGTATTATTGTAAGTGATTTTTTTCCCTCTCTTTTGTGTAGGAAAGCCCTACATAATAGCTGAAAGTATTTCCCATTAAAACTGAGCTATAGTAGCAGAAACAATTTAAATCTGCATTTCAATTATTTTTCTTAAGTGTAACTAAAAATGTGGTGTTTAAGTGAATGTAAATTGTTTGTCTAATTTCCATCAGGGCCAGTCAAAGCCCCAGAAAATGTGGTTGGATCTCTAGTGAATCCAGGAGATTTTATATAAAACATTCCACTTTGAAACAGATCTTGAGGTTAATGCTATTATTTATTTTAAAAAACAAATAAACAGAGCTAAATACTTTACCATTAAGTTGACCCAGTGGAACTGTTACATGGCATTGTGACCTCTTCTTTTTTTTTTAAGTCCCCCTGAGGATTCTGTAGTTTTAAATCTGTTACTGGGTTTGTTTTTTTCTTTAATACCACTTCTTAAGCTTCAGCCAAATTCATCCAGAAAGGAGAGGGACAATGCAATCCCCCAAACTATTAATTTTTTTATAATTGTAAATTTATAATTTCAATTTTGCATGCCCAGGAAAAGTCTCCCTAAAGCATTAGTATAAATGATTTTAAACAGCCTTTGCTTAAAAAACATGAAAGATTAAGCTTTCATTTTTGTCAAAATCCCCTCAGGCAATAAATAGGTTCTTTTGTCTCATGGCCTTGAAATAAAAATTTAAATTGTTTAAATTGCCCATGGTTAGAGTAACTGTTTCATGCAATTATCAGATGGTAGTGAATAAAATTGAAAATTAAATCATAAAAGAATAAAAACCAGGTAAATGCACATTATGCCTTTCATGAGTTTCTCACAGGTCTTTTGAAGCTTCACTTAATCAACTTTCTTGTCTTATATTTTGATATGATAATTGTTTCCTTTATTTACATTAATCTCTCCTATTTCATTAATTAATTCTTTGGTCATTTTTTTCCTTACCCAAATTTGAACTTGTTTTTGAGGAATGGGTTGCTGGGATTCAATATTAAAAAAAAAAAAAAAACCAATTGTGTAAGTGTTGCTATACCCGAGAGAAGAAATAATGATCAGTTACTGATCTATGCTTAGGGGGCTGGTGTGAAGATTAGTAGGTGTATTTTCCTAAAGCATTTTGAGAGCTATGAATGACAGCAATGTTGCTACCGAATCTGAGTATATTTCTTTGGAAGTTTTGCTGGGCGTGGTGACATATGCCTGTAATCCCCTCTGCTGCTGACGAGGCTAAGACTGGTGGATCACTTGAGTTTGGGAGCTCTGAGCTGTGATAGACTAAGTTAATGGAATGTCCACATCAAGTCTGGCACCAATATGGTGAGCCTGAGAGATGGGAGCTATCAGACTACCTAAGTAGGGGAATTGACCCAGGTCAAAGCTTCCACACTAATCAACAATGGGATGGGATCTATGAATGGCTGTTTACACTTCCAGCCCAGGAGAGGTAGGGAAACCAAGTCTCAAAAAGGGGGGAGGGGGGAATTTTCAGTCTATATCATTTATTGTTGCATCTAGTATATTGCCTCTTCCTGGTGAACTTTCTTTAATTTCTTTTTTTAAAAAAAAATTTTTTTTGGAGGGAAGAAGGCAAGGCAGTTGGGGTTAAGTGACTTGCCCAAGGACACAGGGCAAGTAAGTGTTAAGTGTCTGAGCCATATTTGAACTCAGGTCCTCCTGACTCCAAGGCCAGTGCTCTATTAATAGCGCCACCTAGCCACCCCTTCCTTCTTTTTTAAAATAAGGGTGTTTTAAAGTTCCTCATTTACCTTTCTGGGTTGAGATTCAATGAGGTATACACAAGAATCATAAATAATTCTTTTGATGGTAGAAGGCACTTTACTATGTAGAGGTGTTTTTTTTTCCCCCAGGTTCTGTGCATGTGAAGTACTTAACTTTTCAAACAGCTTTAACTTATAACTGTAGGTAATACTCCCCCCCCACCTCCCCATTATAGTATTCTCTGCCTCTTTGAGATGCTTCCTGTATGTCAGTTTTCAAGTAAATGGTTAGATTTCCTTTCCAGCTATCTGAGCTTAGAAAACAAAGACTGAATGTGATTTAATGCCAGTCAAACCTACCATAGCAATGGCAAATGAGTGATTTCAACTTAGAGATTTTATGCATACATATGCAGTTTCACAGTTTAGCAGAGAGGAGGGAAATACCAACAGTGGGCTTAGCAACCAAATAAGCAATAGAAAACCGTTATATACAGAAGAAATCATCCTGTAACCTTCACATTGTGGAGTTTCTGGCTTGACATTCTTCTGTCTTATTATCATTCATACTTATTCATTCATCACCCCTTATTTTATCTGTCTATTCATATTCTTTGGGTAAACTCATAAGTATCAAGAGAGACTCACTCTGTAAGAAAGGAGGTGATATATTTACCAAAAAGCCATTTGTCTCTATTGCCTGGTAAGGGGAGGGGAAGGGAGATTGGGTAAAGAAGTTGAATAATTTCCTGACCAGGTTTAGGCATAATCAGCTTGCCCAGTGCAAATAATTGTGACAAGCAAGGAACAAAGAATGGTGGGTGATTCTCTCTTATTTTTCCCCCCCTGGGAAACCAAAGGACCATAAATTGGTGTTGGAATGACCTTAGGAGTTATCTCATTCAACTCGTTTATTTTACAGATAAACCAAGACCCAGAAAGATTAAGTAATTTTGTCTAAGGTCACACAGTTAGTAAGTGGCAGAGCTGGGATTTGAACTCAATTTATTTTTTACTCCAAATCCAGTACTCCTTTCTTTGTACTATGATGTCTTGGTTCTCAGCATCTAGGCAGCACTGTGGATAAAGCACTGGGCTCTCGCATTGGGTCTAGAAGACCCAACTTCAAATTTGGCCTAAAGACACTTACTAGTTCTACAACCCTGGAAAAGTCACTTACCCTCTGTCTGCCTCAGTTTCTTCAACTGTAAAATGGGGATCATAATAGCATCTACCTCCTAGAGCCTTTGTGAGGATCAAATGAAATACTGATTATAAAACACTTAGCACGGTGTCTGGCACACAGGAGCTTAATAAATGCGTATTCCTTTTCTCCACTCTTTCTTATTTAATACAACAGAAATGCCATAACTAGAGAGTTTGTGGAATCTCAGTTCTTGTAACAGATATTTACTGAGTGCCTACTGTAACATTGAGGGAGATACAAAGATGAAAAAAAATGTAGTTTCTGTACTGAGGGCACTTATGAAAAAAGAAGCAGCATTGAGTTGGGTCTGGAAGGATGGAAAGAAAACAGACATAATCAGGAAGGTATTCTAGATATGCAAGACTATATGGACAAATGTATGGAGGGATATAAGCATGGGAAATGATCCAGAAACTAGATAATCCAGTGTGACTAGAATATGAATTATGGAGATGACATTAGCAGTTTGAGCTAAGTCAAGAAAGATGGGTTGAAACCAGATTGTGGATAACTTTGAATAACAGTTTAAGGAATCTGAATTTTATTTAATGGGCAGTAGAGAACCACTGATGATAACTGCCATGATCAGAACTGTTCTTTAAAGAGATGAATCTAGCAGTAGACTGTAGGAGTAAAAGGAGTAGGGAGAGATTATACAAAGTTAAGAAAGTATGGAATTATACAGGCAAGATCCCGAGGTGTTCAGCCATATAGTACAATGCTATGCATGCTCAATCCCACCTTTGACTCTTACTGGCTATGTTAGCACGGGCAGCCATTTAACTTCTGTTATTGTTCAGTTGTTTCAATCGTGTTTGGCTCTTTGTGACCCCATTTGGGACTCTGGTGGCAGAGATAGTAGAATAGTTTGCCATTTCTTTCTCCAGTTCATTTTACAGATGAAGAACTGAGATAAACAGGGTTAAGTGACTTGCCCAGGGTCACACAGCTAATAAGTATCTGAGGCTGGATTTGAACTCAGAAAAATGAGTTAGCCTGACTCTAGGCCTGGCCCTCTGTCCACTACACTACCTAGCTGTCAAAACCTCCCAGCCTCAGTTTAGTCATTTGTTTAATAAATGTAATATACTTATGATACTTAGCTCATGGGATTGTGATGGGTGTCAAATGAGATTATATATGTAAAGCGCTTTACAAACTACAAAATATGTATAAATGTCAGTGGCAAGTGAAAAGTAGATCTGATTGAAATCAGGATTCCCTAAGTATACTTTCCAGCCCTGTGATTATTGTATTTATTCAGTAATATACTAGACTCTTTCCATATTGCTGTTTGAAAATTATATGAGATTCTTTGGGAACACAACAACAACAACTCACCTTTATAGAATGCTTTAAGTTCAGCAAAATACTTGCCCAGGGTGACACAGTTAATAAATGTCTATGGTCAAATTCGAACTCAGGTCTTCCTGAATCCAGGCCTAGCACTCTATCCACTGCACCACTTAACCACCCTGACCCTACCAGTAAGTGTCATAATAATTTTCCCTAATTTTGCAGAAAAAGTTAAAAGGACACATAGCTAGTACTTCTGTAAGGTAGGATTTGAACTCTGCTCTTCCTTATTCTGCATTCAGTCCTTTCTCTATTCACCCCAAATTGCTGTCTATAACCAAATTCCTGAGATGAAGCTTAAGATGAACACCCTTTCCATCCTAATTTTCTGTAGGAAGCAATTATCTAAAAAAAAAAATTCAGGGTAAGGCCAATCACAAGATATTATTCATTAAAGGTGTCGTAACAAATCCTCAATTGTCAAAATGTGGGAGTTTTCTTGCTGGCTAGAAAGGACTCCATGGCAGTTACAGTGTTCACAGAGAAATTTTCAACAGCTGCCTCCTTTTTATACCCCAGGTCAGTTCAGTACATATTTCTGCAGTCAGCAGTTCAAATCTGTCATAGTGACACTCTGTTACAGGCCAGTACACCCAACTCTCTGTCTTTGATTTGGTTCCCAGGTGACCCCAAAATAACCATCACTTGTAGGTGGATAGGCTAGGCTGACAGCTTTCTTCAGAATGAATCAATACAGATCCACGTTTGAATGTATCTTGGGAAGGTTGACTAGCAAACTACTTTGGTGCCATTCTGTAGAATAAGTGGTATTCTCTCCACTTGGATCAACTGAAAGGACCATTTCATTTTTAAAAGAATCACCTGCTCTCAAATGTGGCCTTATCTGTTAGTATTACCCTGTGAGTGAAACAAGGCCACATTTTGCTTCATAAAATATTCTTAATCTGCAAAAGCAGTCATCTCAATGATGCAAACTACTTAATTTGTGGTTTATTCAACTTGTGGTCCCCATTCTCTCCCTTACCCACCTTTTTGTTTTTCAATGGACAGTTGTCAAGAAGGGAAACGAAATTCTTTTCCTTTTCCCTAGTCACTCTTAAAAGCCATTGGGGGAGGGGCAGAATAAAAGGCAAGTGTTAAAATGAGGTGTCGTGATTATCTGTGCATTTGAATTAGCCTTGCTGTCATATTGCCACAGATAAAAGAGACTTGACAGCATGTTACTTGCGAGGGAGCTGCCTTTCTCAGCATTTTCTGCTTCCTCTCCAGAAGTGGTATCCAAGTGTGTCTCTTACTAGAATCACTTTGGGGGTCACATGAAAGATTTATTGCTGTGACATTTCACTTTCTGTTAACCAACATTAACAGAGCTAACAGTAAATAACCTTTACTATAAGTGAAACCCTAGGATGAGGAAAATAATCCCCAAGCCCATCCAATGACCCACTTACTTTAAGTAATATTTGAAATAACTTAATTCCAGCTTGGCAAAATAAATCAGACATCCCCTAGGAATTTGCTGTAATGAAGTCTGGCTTGTATGCCTACTTTCTTATAAAAGTTTTCACAATTTGTTTATTTCTAACATTAAAAAGTTTTTATTATTTAGATCTAGACAAGAAGGCAGTCTGTCTTTCTTTTTTGATTTAGAGTTTCACAATCTTCTCATAGGGGAAGAAGAACAAGAAACCCCTGGCTCTGGTGTACCTGTAGGGTAAAATTTAGTGGAACAAAAAGTGATGTTTGATACTGTCCTGAGTGAATTTGTTGTGGTTTCCCAGAGAAAACATATAAATATGAGGGTCCAGTATACAATAATTTTTTGGTATTTGGGGACTGAAAAGAACCATTTACGAAAAAAGGAATTCTTCCTTTGTTTAAAGGGAAAAGACAAGCAGTCTTCCTTTCTAATAAGTGGCTTTTTTTAATATAAAGGATATTATCCTGATTTTGAGATACTGTGAATTTTTTTAAAAAGCTACCAAAACAATAATAACATTTTTTAAAAGAGCCCTTCCCCCTGTCCCAAATGAATTCTGATGCTTGTACAGAGTAGGAGGCTTAAAGTGGCAATACTCTTGGTATTTGCTTCTTAGAAGAGCTAGGATAGAAGTTTGAGAAAATCAGAAGTTGGCTGGTCCAAATAGTCAGTAGCACAGCTGATTCTCTAATTCATTACAGCTTCCTGGTCTGCCAAAGGGGCATCAGTCCCTGCCAACAGCATGGCTTCCAAATGCTAGATGGGCGGCCTCAAATGGTTTATGAGACGCCCCTGACCTAGAACAGACTGAAGTCCTTAATAGTCCTGAACTAATTTAAAGCTTAATAAAGCTGCGCACCTGAGGGGGCAGAGATATTTATGGCTCATCACTCCACTTGCTTTATGCAAGTAAATTCTGCCTGTGCCCTGAGCTATGATTATTGCAGTCCTTTGGGGCAGAATACCCTGCCACGCATTCTGAAGCCAGGACTTGGTCAATGCTTTGTTTCTTTGTTTTTTGGGAGGATTTCAAAAACAAAACAAAACTATTCTAGTTGATTTATTCTTCCTTTCATTTCTTTTGTTTTATTCTTTCAATGAGAGTAGTAGCTAGTATACACTTATTTTTCACTAACACTACTTAAATAACTTTTCTGGGTTGGTTTGTTTTTTGGATATACAGTTGAGTAAATCTACAGAATATTTGCTCACTATATGTTCATGTTGCTTGCATGGGTCTCAAAATAAGTTCCCCAACTAGAAGGTGTCCCATGTGGGACACCGTACATAGTACATAACTACTATGTTTCATAACAATATCTGAAAATTATTTTTCTCATCATCATCATCATCTTCAAAATATATTTTTAATGAAATGCCCAGTCCAGCTAGGTAATATACCAAGAGTATGACATTAACCTGCTCCCTGTTCTCCAGAGGCTCCCTTTGTAAGGTAAATGCTGACACAGATATGCCATTCAAAACTTATAAGCAGTTGAATCAGGGTGTTAAATCCCTGTATAATTGGACAGTAAGATATTTGGATCATACATCAATCGGCTTAGAGGGGAGGAAAAGGTAAGTGCATACCTGGAATGGAAATGAAGAGTCTCAGGAGTACTGAAGGGAAGCCATCTATTACTCTGTGAGTCAGCCTGACCATTAGTCTCTGATGAAGCTGGTAGGGATTCAGGCAGCCTGATTTCCAATAGCTATTCTCCTTTGTATTCATTCTAATGCATTCTAATGCAATGAGCAGGAGTCAAGAGACTGTGTGATCTTGGCTAAGTCATTTCATCTATAATTCTTTTTTCACATTTGTGAAATGATATAAACCCTCTGCTCCCTGTGCCCTCTTCACTGAGACATTTTTGGGATTTCCAAGTTTCTTAGAAAAACACTAGAATTGTCTTTAAACAGAGAAATTACAGTTACCATTATCATTAGAAAAATAATCTTGACTGTAACTGTTACATAGAGGGGATTTATTTTTTGTTCAGATATAGGACAAACCAGATGGCCTTTGATATACTGTGATTCTATTAAAGTACAAGATAGGGTTATTTTTGGATTAAGGCATGGATCCTGACCTCCACCCTCCCTAAAAATATACATTCACAAGGAACCTAAAAGGAGTTCAAAAAGAACCAGGTATAGTGAGAGGCAAGGTAGGCAGCTGCCTAGGGTAAAACACTTTCATGGTAGGGATAAGAGGAAACATAAGACACTTTTAAAAAAAATAGTAGGGTTTTTAAAAATAAATGTACATATTTTTAATGCCAGAAAATTCTTCTCTCCATGACATATAGGTATTTATCCCCTGATAAGTACACTGGCTCCTTATATATGACATGCTATCTCCTCTCTCCATGCCTTTGTACTGGCTGTACCTCATGCCTGGAATGTTCTCCCTCCTCATGTCAACCTCTTATTTTCCCTGACTTACTTTGAGATTCATCTCAAATCCCACCTTCTGTAGGCCTTTTCCTTTGTCCTTCTCCCGCCCCCTCCCCACCGCTAATACTTTCCCCTCCTAGATCATCTTCCTTCTCCATATATACCTAGTTATTTTCGTATTTTTTTCTTTATTTGAATGTGAGCTTCTGGAAGGCAAGAACTGTTTTTGCCTTTATTTGTATCCATGGTGTTGCTAGCATATAGTAAATAAATGTTTGTTGACTGATTGGCTGAAAGCTTCCTGTAGACAGTAATACGCACAATTTTCAGATTAAGGAGAGGGTGATTTTCAGACCTTGCCTGGGCACACAAGTATCTTGTCCCAATTCTAATTTCAGAGGGAAAATAATGCCCTTCATTAAGCACGAATACAAATGAAGTGAAAATACTCCTTCTTCCTTCAGTTCTTCCTGTTTGTGGCGTTGCTGAAGATGTTGACAGGGGAATTTTCCACATTAGTTCAAATTTGACTTGAGGTTACAAAACCAACATAGCCTACTTACCAAAGACAAAATGGAACTGTTGGGTTAAATGGAGCAAGATAACAGTATCCAAGCAGGGTTTTCTAGTAGTTATCACCATTCAGGGTCATGTACTGAGGCCCTTGGAGAGTTATTTGCTTTTATTTCAGGAAATGTGCTGGATTTGGGCTCTGCAAGGAGCCCGAGAGAAGCCTGTGGTTGGCCATTTACAATGGAGGCAGCCCTGCTGGACTGCCTGCTTAAACAGATTGAGACTGGCATTCACAGCTTCAGAAATCTATATCTGCACTTCATGATCTTTTGCCCTTTGCCAAGCCATGGGACCATAACAACCCAAGGAAGATCTGCCTGTTAGCAATCTGGGTTACATAGAAAACCCTCCACAGGACTCAAGTATTGTTTGCATTTTCTTTTCTTCTCTCTGAAAGTCAAATGTCTTTCCACTCTAGGGACCCACCCCTTGGCAAAGAGGAAGGAGGTCTGTCTCTTGACTTTTCCTCCAAGAACACATTTCACTCACTGTCACCTATCAGTTGATTGGACCCACTGTGAGCAGTGGTCATTAGAAAGAAAGACTGAAATCTAGTGTCAGTGAGTAGGAGGAACTGGGTTAAAGGCAGCTTTTATACTTCCCAGGTTCTAGTCTCATGAGTAAGCCATTGCATTTCTGTCACATGGGTATCCTGTGCCAAGAACATGGAGTTTTATATACATAGGAAAGCACATGAAAGATACCATGACCAGCCAAAACCCAGAAGAGGAGGAGAGGTCAGGTTGGCTTCCCATAATAAAGAATCATGCAGACTGAGCTTATTATACAAAGCAGGTCTTTTCAGATATTTGACCCAACATGCCCCCTATCTCCCACTTCATTGTCTGTCTTCAGAAGCATTAAAATAAGAGAGGTCAAGGTCCCCAACCTGTGGATGGGTAATCAAGAGGTTTTCACCTGGAAAATTTGCCAAAAAACAATACAAACAAGTCATTGGAAGCAAATGGGGAAAGAGCAGTGAAGGACAGGGTGGAACTGTTTGAGGCACTAAGATATTACAGTGCATGCCCATTTATGGACTTATTTATATATATTTATGGACTTATATATTAATATCACATAAATATATGTACTTGAATAATATGTAAATTTTAAAAATTATATATTATTTTAATTTTACATATTAACTTCCCAAGATAGTACATAAGGAGACCAAAAAGTGACTCAAAATTAAACAAGAAAGCACAACAACAGTAATAATAAAGATAGTGCTTTAAGGCTTGAAAAGACACTTTACAAACATTATTTCATTTGATACCCACAAAAATTCAGAGAGATATGGGCTGTTATTATCCCCATTTTATAGATGAGAAACTGAGGACAATAAAGCTAAAGTTAGCTACTCAGGGTCATACAGTTAATAAGTGTCTGAGGCTGGATTTGAACTCAGGCCTTCCTGGCTCTAGGTCCAGCATTCTATCCACTGTACCCCTAAAACTACCTCTAAAAAAAAAACCAAACCCACTGTCAATTGATTCTTTAGAAGCTTAGAGTGTAGGGAGCTTGGATTTCACCTAATTCTATCTTTAGAAACCTACCCCTGCTAGAAACTACTATGAACTCTTGGGCTATAAACTTTGTGTCTTTGCCTTGGCCTAGTACAGGCTCCTGTTTAATAATTGTTGGCAGAATTGCCATTGTTCTCATCTGACTAGTGCTGCTCCCAACTGTGAGAACTGAGTTGCATGAGGAAAAAGGTAAGAAATACGTGTACAGGAGAAAAGACTTATTCAAGGAATGAGATAAAATACCTCAACATCTTTTCCCATCATCTTCCAACACACACACACACACACACACACACACACACACACACACACACACACACCCCTCAAAAACACAAAAGCCTATCTTCTGGGGAATAAATTAAAAATGGAGGTGTGGTTATCATGGAATAATTAGCCCCCATGGGAGTCGAGATGCTCTGTGTTTTGTTAATGCCCCCAAGTTGTGATTAGCTAATAATGATGGGGCCTCTGTCATTGCTTAATTATTCTACCTCCTCACAATGTTCCCTGCACAGTTGGAACACAGGAACCAAGATCATTTCAGGCAGACAAGCAACCACAGGCTCCAGAGTCCTGTGTGTGTTTGGTCAATGCAGGCAATTTTCTCTGTGTTTACAATTATTTTATTTCCTAAACCACAAAGCCGCTGTGCTTTCACCACCTAATTGTTCCATGGAAAGCATTTAATGAATGCACTGAAGGCAGATTCTTGCTGCCTTGTTGTCACTGTTAGTGTGGCTTTTATTTTTTAATCTATTGCCATCCAGGGGGAGTAGATCTAAGGAAAAGTGAATTTAAGAGGCAGTTTGAGGAAGTAGATATATATATACTTCCTGGAAACCACAATATGTTGCCTAATAAACATTTGGGGGGGGGGCACAGTAAAGTGCTGAGCCATAAAGAACTTAAAATTAATTCATTTAATAAACATTTACTAAGTTCCTAATATATGCAATGCATCATACTAGTTGCTGAGAGAGATACAAAGATAAGCAGCAGTGTAAGCCTAGAGCGGAAATTCAAAGACCTTAGTTAATTCAGATTCCAGTTTTGCCACTTGCTAACAGTGTGACCTTCAGCCAATTGCTAAATTTCTCTGAATGAACTACTTTTTCTGAGACATAGATAACCTAGAGAGGGTCAAGAGGAGGGTTACCAGGCTAGAGAAGGGCCTTGAGTTCATGATATAAAGATAGGGGGGAAGGAACCTGGTATATTTAGCCTGGAAAAAAGACTGCTTAAGGAAAAAATGATGGACCACATTCAAGTGTGGCCTGTGTTAAGAGGCAGTAGATTCCCTCTTCTTGGATATCCTCAAATAGAAACTGAACAGCCCTTGTCAGGTATGACTTTGTGGGGATTCCTGCGTGGACTGGAAAACTTCCAACTTTCCAATTCTGAAATCCTATGAGGTTTTTAGTCTGTACAATGGGGATGATGATATTTGTATCATCTACCTGACTTAGTTGCTGTGGGAGATCAAAGGGTAGGAATATGATTTCCTTGGCATAAGGAATTCCCCCTACCAAGAAAGGTCAGAACTTCCTTTGTAACTTGGAGCCTTAGAGGATCTCCTAGCACACTAAGGGAAACAAAATGACCCAACCAGAGCATTTCAGGGATGGGACTTGAACTCATTTCTTAGTTGCTTAAGGTCAGCTTTCCATCCACTCTACATCCTATCTCTCATTCCTGGGATAAAATGCGATAGCACATTTAAAGTGCTTTGTAAAACTATCAAAATATAAGCTATTATTATTGTAACAAGGATCCCCCCCTTATGAAACTTATACTCTAATAGAGGGAGCTATGACAAGTACGCAGATAAACATACAAATTAAAATATTGGAAATGGATAAGAGACTGAGATAAAGTTACAGGAAATCAGATGAGGGAAAAATAAATAATCTGATCCTGCTTAGGAAGCAGAGATAAAAGTAAAGTATAATGATAATGAAATGACAAGAAAAAAAGAGTCTTCAAGAATAAGGGGCAGGAATAGGTATTATACATAATATGGAGCTGTCCAGCCTTCACTGTACCTGGGTACTTTGGGGAGCAAGACCCATGAATGTCATGTGTTGGTTATAGCTGTTGATAGCCAGGAAAAGTAGCTACTGTATCAGAGAGGAGGTGGAGGAAAGGAAGTAATTAGGTTAATTAGATTAAAGCCTGATAATTGGATTCCTGCTTTGGAGAGCTTCTAAATGTATTACAATATGGTAGAATCTACTAATTTCCAATCAGAGGCAACTAAGTGAGCTAGCATTATGTTGGGAGAAAAGATGGGAGGGCCCCTTAAATAAATTCTCATTCAGGAGCACTCAGTGTAGTGGGCTACGGTTGTGTTTCTACCCGCACACCACATTCCCTTTTTTATACAAAAAGTACCAATAAGTCTCCCATCAAGAGAAAAAAGATTGTTCGTCATCGTGTATTAAGCAGGTATATTTGAATGAGAAAGAAATGCAGGAACCAGAGAAGGATGCTGATAGCTACATTTACTATGTGCCAGACACTGTGCTAAGTATTTTACGTATTATCTGATATGATTCCCATAACAACCCTAGCAGGTGGGTGGCATTATCACCATTTTACAGATTGACTTGCCCAAGGTCACATAAAACTGGTGTCTGAGGCTGGATTTGAGACCAGCATCCTATGGACTGTACCACCTAGCTTCTAGGAAGAAAAATGGTGGTTTCTGGCTAAGGCTTAACAAGGGGAGATTTGTTGTAATATTGTTCTGGAACTTTCACTAAGTAATGGAATTTCAGAAGTATTCCAGTCTTTGCCTGAAAATCTCAAATGAAGAAGAATCCATTTTATTTCTCCAGAAAGCTCATTCCACTTTTGGATAGTGCTAATTGTAAAATGCTTAAATCAAACCTTTGTTAGATCAAGACATTCCTTTTTTCTGAGTTCTGACATTTTGAAACAAGCGACATATCTAATCCCAGTATGCTCTAGACCTGAACAGAAGGAGGAAGTATCTGCTAAGTTCTGGAAAGTTCATAAATTTACCCTTAAAAAGCTGTATTAGTATCAATAAGTATTAATTAGTATTAATAAGTACTAGTAAATCACAACAAAAATCTATTCATCTGCTAGAGTTCACCTGTTTTATGTGAGGCATTAGATTCAAGTCTCTCTAGAGATCTCAGGGCCTTTTGGTTTTACGGTATGCTTTGCATTAGTAAAAATTGAAATGCAAATTGTAATTCTGACCCATATTATTGTTGAACTTTGAGGGCTATACATACTACCTACAAATAGTACTAGGACTTGTATGGAAAGTGTGATAGAATTATAAAAAAAATATTGATGATGAGCCATCATTGACTGTTAGAACAAAATAAGAACTTAATATTCACATATCCCAAGGTGCCACCCAAAGTAGAAATCTTTATTAACCTTGAACACTTCTAGTAATGCAGAGCTCACTACCTTATTCATGTAGAGAGAGGGTTTCTTCTAATTGTAGTGAAAAGTGCACTCAATGAATTTGGAGTTATAAAACCTGGGACAAAATCCTGGCTCTGCCCCTTGCTAGTCATATGACCCCAAAAAACTCATTTTGCCCCTTTGACGATCAATTTCTTTAGCTGAAAATTATGGTAAGACAATACTCTCTTTATGGTGTCATTGTGGGAAAAGCATTTTGTGAACCTTAAAGAGTTTACTTTTACATGAGCTATTTTTTATCGTTACTTAGTCCATTTTCTTTTTTTTTTTTTTTGGAGGGGGGAAGGTAGGGCAATTGGGGTTAAGTGACTTGCCCAAAGTCACACAGCTAGTTAAAGTGTCAAGTATCTGAGGCTGGATTTGAACTCAGGTCCTCCTGACTCCAGAGCCAGTGCTCTATTCACTGTGCTACCTAGCTGCCCCTACTTAGTCCATTTTCAAAGAACCTTGATTGCAAGGAAGCAACATTGAGAAAAAAATCTGCCTCTTTGTAACTTTTATCCATTATGATTTTGCCCTCCTGGAGCAGGAGCTGGCACATTATATCCATAGAGGTTGATCAGCCTACTGCTTGTTTTCATGTGGCCCATGAACTTGACCATTATTAACTCAAGGGCCATACATTTGGCCCATGGGCTGTAGTTTGCCAATTCCTATTCTAGAATACCATATAATAAATCTTTCCCCTCTTCCACATTCTGGCTTCTCAAATATTTTTAAATTGCTACAGTATTCCCACCCTCCTACTCATCAGCTACCAATTTTCCTTTACCATATTAAATATCTCCAGGTCCTTAGGGAAGCACCATGGGACAGTGGTCAACTAATGTCAAAAGACCTAGTCTCAAATCCCATCTCTGACATTTACTAGCTATGTGACCTTGGGCTAGTCATTTAACTTCCTGGGGGCCTTAGTTTCTTCATCTGTAAAAAGAGGGCACTACATTAGCCCCAGAAGCCCCTTCTACCTTGACCTATGAACCTAGGATCCTTCAACAATTCCTCAAGTGGCAAGGCTCCCAAACACATCACTCTCCTAATGGGTTTGTATGTGTAATGTCCCTCAGGGTACACTCAGAGTCTTATATTTAAGTTTGGGTGAGGATCAAGTCCCTTTTTAAGCAAAGGACTTCGAGGAACTTTTTTTGGATAGGTTCAGGGTTCAGAGGTTTTTCATTATATTCCCAAATTTGTCTCTTTGCAACATCCACACATTGTTTCTAGTTCTTCCCTCTAGGGATCAGGAAAGCAAGTCAAAACGTTCTTCCACAAAATGGCCTTAAAATACTTAAAGGTAGTTATCATATCTTTCTCAGGTCATCTTCTCCCTATATCCATTTTTTCCCAACTGTTCTCCCAAAGTGATTTTCCTTAAGCACAGAACTGACTCTGTCACTCCTCTACTCAATTAACTTCAGTGGCTCCCTACTACTTCTTGGATAATATATCATCTCCTCTCTTTAACTTTTAAACTCCTTTGTAACCCAGCCCCAGTCTATGTTCCAAGCTTCATGATGCATTACTCCCTTCCTGCAGTCTCGAGTCCATTCATTTAAGCCTTTCCTGTTCCTTACATGACACTCCATCTCCCATCTCTGAGACCTTGCACTAGTCAACCAAAGAATCTCTCACTCTTCCACATGGAGCCCAATCACCACCTCTACATAAAGCCTTTCCTCACCCCCTAATTGATAAAGTCTTTCCCTTTAATTATCTTGTATTCATTATATTATTATATAATGGATTTATTTAGATTTTTTCCCTTTATAGTCTATATAAACTTATATATGTATAGATTATTTCCCTGACTGAATCTAAGCTTGAGTGCAAGAATTGTTTCATTCTTTGTATTTCTGTCCCCAATGTCTGACACATATCACTTCAAAGCTTGTTGATTGATCCCAAAACTTTTGTCCATCCTCATTTTTCCTCTTGTGCATTCCCTCCACGCCTGCCTTCAAACTCAGCACTCCAAACTGAATGTAATGCTCTCAGCTATCTGTGGTCTTACCAGGTCAGAGTACGCTGAGAGGCTGTTACTTTCCTAGTACTGAATACCCTATGTCTTTCTTCATGCAGCTTAAAATTCCATTAGCTTTTTTGACAGTGAGAGGGAGAAAGAGTTCCCAAGAAGAGGTAGAGGATGACAGTGTTAAATGCTGCAGGTAGGTCAAGGAGAATGAGGGCAGAGAAAAAGGTAAAAGACTTAGCAATTAGTAGATTATGAATAATCTTTGTGAAAGCAGTTTCAGTACAGTAATAGGGCCAGAAGTCAGAATCCGTGGCATTAAGAAGTTGTTGGAAGTCAAGGAAGTAAAAACAAAATTTTTTCCCTAGGACTTTAGCAGTAAAAATAAAAAAAGGCTTAGGATGAGAGTTTGAGGCAATAAAAACATTTGTGCCTTCTGAAAGTCATCTTCCTGCCACTGACTTCGAGTAGGTAGTTTCCCTTTGTGGAAGCAGACCAAAATGGGAGCAATCTTAGACTGCCAAAAAGATAAGGAAACAAAAGGCCATTTCTTCTTAAGTCTGGGTCTATCCACTGGGTGTAGTGGATAGAGTGCCAGCCCTGCAGTCAGGAGGACCTCAGCTTAGCTGTGTGGCCCTGTGTAAGTCACTTAACCCTGTTTTCCTCAGTTTCCTCATTTGTAAAATAAGCTGAAGAAGGAAATGGCAAACCACTCCAGCATCTTTGCCATGAAACCCCAAATGGGGTCATTAAGAGTCAGACATGACTAATCGCCTAAATAATACCACTACCACCACCACTGAGGTCTACGTGTGATTGGCTGTTATCCAGAGGGGCTTTAAAGGTAACTTCCCAAAGTTATTTTTATATTCATTTTAATGACAGCCTCATCATCAGTCACTCAAACAACTAAGCCTGTCTATAATTATGGTGTGGAGGGAAGGGAAAGCAGGGTGAGGAGAGAGCACCCAGGAGGGAAGAGGGAAGAAACTCCAGTAACATAGCCCTATAATCTATTTGAGAGAGGCCACCATATGGAAAGTTTAGTCATGCCCTTTGCTTCTGAAGACCATAGAAACAGAAGGAGGCTGAAGTTTTTTAAAATGCCTCCTACATCTCTTGTACTCTTGAATTATTCAAGCAGGACTTCCTCATGGTCCCAGGGTAGAAAGCATAGATCCAGAATGATGTCACAATTCTGTCCTCTGGATAGCTATTTAGGGAACTGAGCAGCTGGGATCGATCATAGGTTCGTAGGTTAACCTGAAAGGGACCTCAAAGGCTATCTAGTCAACCTTCTCAGCTTACAAAGGAGGAAACCAAGGCCCAGAGTGGTGAAATGATATCTCCAGCTTCTCAGGGGCCCCATGGTGACAGCACCTATAGCAACAAGTCTTACCAGATACACACATACCCACATACAAACACAAACTTTATACAAAAGGGCAAGGAACTGTGTCTGCCAAATGAGAAGCCAGTAATACCGATTTCATAATCTTTTCACTTCCTGGTCAAAATGTCCATAGGCTGGTTGCTCCCTTCCAACTTTTTTATAAGGCAGCTATAACCTTGTTAGAAGTAACAGGTTGTCCTCTGCTAGAAGTGAGCAAGCAGGAACAGGCCTCTCTTCTAACTATAGCTTCTTTGTTTTAGAAATAGAAATAACCTTCTACTGAGGACCATGCTGTGGGTGATTATAGAGCAGCATTTAGATGCCACCCTTCTGAAATGCCCCTTGGCATTTTCTGAAATGGTTCAAGGGAAGAAATACAGGATGCAGAGCCCAGCTGAGGAAAGGGAGATTTTAGGTGGGCAGAATACAATTACCCCAAGCAGAATCCTGCCAGGCTGCCAACACAGAAATTGGAAAATATGCGTGTTGGTGGCATTTAATTTGTGTCTGCCTATTGTGTCTAAGGTCTTTCTATTGTACATCTGTTGAACATTCCGTTTTTGAATACTTTATTAAGATTGGCTCTGTTGGCTGTTTCCATTTCTAAAGAAAAAGCTCATTTGTGAAAATTAGGAAAGATTTCTAGAGGGATCTGGAAGGTAAGAGATTCCAGGAACAGTACAAGGCAGTAAGTATACCTGTTCATCCCAACTAAAACTCAAGGCTCAGTAGCCACTTCTAAAGGCATTGGCCAAGAGCTTCCAGGACATTGAACTTTGCTCATTTTAATGAGTTAACAAGGCTTTGAGGCATACTGACTATAACCTTAAGCATGTCTTGACCTCTTAATGCTCTAGGCAACTCTCTAAGCCTCTAAGTTGTAGAGAAGATAGGGATCTAATAATAGTTATATTTGATATTGTATTATTATATAAAATAGCTAACATTTTATATAGCACATATAATATAAAATATTAAAATATAATGAAAACAAACTAACATTTTATATAGTATATATACTATGAAATATTAAAATATGATATAAAATAGCTAATGTTTTCTATATTAAAATATGAAATAGCTAACATTTAATATAGCATATATAATATAAAATATTAAAATACAATAAAAATATAAAATAGCTAACATTTATATAGTACATATAATATAAAATATAATAATAAAAATATAAAATAGCTAACATTTATATAGTACATATAATATAAAATATAATAATAAAAATATAAAATAGGTAATATTTTATATAGTCCCTACTCTGTGCCAGGCACTATGCCAAGTACTTTACAGTTATTTCATTTGATGCTTACAACCACCCTGGAAGGTATGTCCTATTATTATCCCCATTTTTTAGATAAGGAAACTGAGGTAAACGGAGTTAAGTGACTTGGTCAGGGCCACACAGGTAGTGTCTGAGGCCAGATTTAAATTCTGGTCTTCCTGACTCCAAGCCCAGAACTTTCTACACTGTTCCACCATCAACTGCTCTGATAGGGAATTTCCTTACCTGGGACTTTCCTATACCAGTGAAATCATAAATACAGACCCTATCCCTGTACTTCCACCTACCAGGGATCTATAATTTCACTCTTTATCCAGATTCATAAGACCTGCCAGAGCTTTTGTTCCATCAGCACAATCTTCAAGAACCCAAGGGTCCCCTCTTGGATTTTCCATTTCTTTGTATTATAGCCTTCTATAAGACCAAGGGGCCAATCCTGTATTCAGGAGTGCTTGGGTTCAAGTCATGCCTTTGATATCAGAGCTGTCCAACCCCAGGCAAGTGCCACTTAGCCTTTCAGTACCTCCAGGGAACTCCCCAAGATTATCAATTACATACAGATTGCTGGTCCAGTAGCCATGGAGAGATGGTGAAATGTAGAGAGATGTAGCCATGTTTGTAGACAATGGATGAAATGATTTCACAGTCATGCAGTGAAATAGTGAAATCCCAAGACTGGATCAAATAAATATAACAAAAAGAGTACTGACTTCAGATTCAGAGGCTCTGGGTTTGCTAACTGAATTTAAATCCCACTTACAACAAAGAGCAGCATATGGCTTTGATACATCAGCTCCATTACAACAGTTCTGTAGATCTTAAGGGGCAAAATCTTCATTGAGGAATATGGCTGGCTAATCCTGATAAGAATTCTCAGGGGTTCTTAACCTAGGGTCCATGAACTTGTTCTGGTTTTTTTTTTATTTACAAAACTCAGTTTTACTAAAAACTCAAACTTATTTAAAAAATAATACAACTCAGTCAATAGTCATTGATTAAGTGCCTACTTAATCAGGAACTATATTTCACTATAATTTATTTCCTTTGTAATGCTGTATATTTCATTTTACTCATTTAACATCAATGCTCTGAGGAGTTCAAAGGCTTACCAGAGGGACCCATGACCCCAAAAAAGGTTCAGAACCTCTGCCTAGATCCTACCCCCTCCATCCCTTACAAAAGGATAGAGATAAGGCCAGTGGAAAGGAAGTTGACAAGCTTTAGAGATTTTGCTAATTCACATCTGTCACCTTTGTGGGCTGCCTAATTCTAAAGTGGGGGTGCTTTGCTATCTGACTACCAACTAGGTTCCTTTTAATGCTATTTGAATGAGGAGGAAGGGTATGATCTAGCATTGATTAATATTTATTCTGTTATTAACAATGGAAGGAATTTTAGATAAAGATAAAGAAGGTAAGACTGTTCTCTTAATTGCCATTTATGACTGACTTCTGTTTTTAATAAGGAGTGAAAAATGAGGAATTATTTTCTTAATTTATGCTTGAGAGCCACCTAGGGTATTATATAAGCTCCAGGGACATCATAGGACCATAGATGAAGATCTGGAAAGGAACTTAAAATGCCAGAGTCCAATCTCCTCATTTTACAGATGAGGAAACTGAGGTACAGAGTGAGTAGATGATTTGTCCAGGGTCATACAGCTAGAAAGTATCTGAGGCAGAATTTGAAACCAGGTTTTTGTCTTTGAAGTTCAGTTCTTTGTCCACTATGTTATGAATTCTTCTGTCATCCACTTGCTTTCACCAGCCATGTGCCCAAATGAGAGACTTTTTCCCTATCTTTTCTCATTCATACCAGCCTCTCTTGCTCTTTTCCCACTATTCTCCTGGGGTTGGACACAGGGTGACCTGCTTACAAAGTGAGATAAGAAAAATTTCAGTGCAGACTGAAAAAGTAATGAATTCTGTGAGAGGAAACTGGATGGTACAAAAATGCAAGTCACGAAGGCTAAGTCATTAAAGCCCATTTTGTGTGTTTCTGTGTCTCCAGCAATTACAGTAAATGCAGGCAGAATGGCAACATGATGAGAGAGATTTCTAGCCATGTTAGAGGTCAGAACTGGGGCTTTTCAGGAACAAGGTGACATTACCAACTATTAGACAAGCTATTCTTCTGCTGGGCAGTTTTTACTTGGATTTTTTGCTAGTGCCAGGAGGAGACCAAGAAGAAGCCAGTTCATGAAGTCTGTCAGTATTTAGTCAGGTTTAACCCTGGAGACAATCAGAAGCAATCAATAGGAAATCTCTACTCACTAGCACCAAGTCACATTTCTCCTATCATTAGTGTAAATGGCAGTAGAGCCAGGGAACTTTTTCTGACACAAGTGAGTTATTCCAGAGTCCCAGATGAGTGTTAAAATAACCTTACCTCACTATTCAGGCTCTTGGATTGCTTCTGAGCTAGCCTAATAGGGATAGGCACGTGCCTCTAGGCCAGACCATTGGTAATAGGTGAGGAAGCCCCACCTCCAAAAGAGCCAGAAGGTTCAAACTGCAAAGAATGAAGCAACTGAAGTCAAAAATGAGGTTTCTAGCCATCCCAAGGAAGAGAAATTGGGACACACAGAAGTAGATATTGCTGGATACTCTGAATTCTACCTTGAGAGTGCTGAGCAGACTCTGATGCTATTTAAGAACCTTTCATCACCTTCTTTCTTCCTCCTTTCCCTCCAAACACCATTTCTAGAAGACCATGATTCCAGTCAAATAGTCATCAAAGATGGTAAGTACAAGGAGAAGGAGGGAGCAGGTAGTCTACAATAAAAGTGCTGCCCAAGGGTCACGACACCCTTGAGTATAGGCTGAACCAGGTTAAAATGTAATTGGGAAATATTTAACAAAATAAATAAAAATACAATAAAACATAGATAACATTACATCTTAAGCCAGGCAGAAATCCTTGTGTAGGGATTAGTGGTCCCAGTTTTTGTTTGAGTTTGACAGCATGGGGGTCTACAGTGTCTGAGTGTACCAAAGGGATCTATTGAATGCTTGGATATAATGCAAGTCTTTGAAATAGTCACACACCCAGAAAAGGTGAAAGATGGATGATGGATGATATATAGATGGCTTGATAGATAGGCAGATAGGCAGAGCTAGTGAGTGTTTATTGTTTACCAAGCATGTGCCAGGCACCAAGCTCAAATAAGAGGATTACTCTTTTAATTACTCTACCAACATGGAAGGGACAAGCTAATTTTTCTTTTCTTTTTTAATGGCTATCTTCTTTTAGATTTGGGTACAGGCATTCTCCCCATAAGTTTGCCTTCACTGGTTACATTGCTGGTGCGTGATAAAGCATACTCTAAAGTTTTAAAATCATGCTTTAACATCCTTTGGCCACTAACCTATAGGTGTGACATTGTTCCTCTGAAACTACCTCCTCCATGATGTCATTCCACCCAATGTCATATTTTCATGATACCACTTAATAAAGTTGGGAGTATGCCTGTAATCACCTCTAGGACTGCTTCCATGGAAATCCACCGGACATGTATTAGAGGGTTTGCTAAATCTTTGAGTTATTATCAAGTAAGTTCCTTGCTGTTTAACCTTTCTGTTGTATACTTTGTAAAATCAGGAGTCATCATTTCCAGGTAGAATTTCCATTAGTTCTGGATCCCCTTAGTCAAATCTGCTCTTCTTCAACACTCCAGAAAGGTTCACAGAAAGCTCTGCTGCTAATATAGACTCAGTTATATACAGAGTGGGTTATCCAAACTGCCTAAGCCAGAGAATATTTTGAGTCATGGGAAATTTTACTAAGAAGAAATAAGCAACTTATATAGGATATATCACCAGAAGTGGAGAATATAGAGTGAATGAATATGAAAGGCACTTGATATTACAACATGAGCTTAAATACCTACAACACAGTCTCAAAAGAAAATCATTAACTCCTCCAGATAGCAATAGCAATCTCCTTTCCTATTAGAACACTAACAACTGAGAGGTATCAGGGAAGACTTTAAAGGAAGGAGGTATCACATAGGCAGAGCCTTAAAGGACCAGAATTCTGAGGGACAAAGGTGAGAGAAAGTATATTCCAGTCATAGGGGCTCTCCTGTGCAAATGCATAGCAGTATTAGGTAGAATGTAAAATTTGACAAAAGCTGACAAATAGTCCAGTTTGATTGTGGTACAGCATACATGAAGGGAAGTAGTATGAAATAAGGCCAGAAAGCTAGGTAGAAGGAAATTGTAGAAGTCTATATTCCAGGCTGAGGAGTGGGTATTTTATCCAGGAGACGATGGAGAGCTCCTAGAAGGTTTTGAACAGAAGATTGTCAAAGGAGTATAGATTTCAAGCTGAAGGGGATTGTAGAGACCATCAAATCAATCCCCTTCATTTTGAAGTTGAGGACACAGAGGCACAGAGAGGTTGTCCAGGGTCACACCTAGTAAATGTCTCAGGAAGGAAGTGGATTCTGATCTTTCTGACTTTCAAGTTCATCATTCTCCTGGACTTCCTTCAGCAGCCCAGGAACATGAGTGGAGAAGTCTGATGGTAGGGTGATCCCAGATTGAGGATTGTCAAAGAACTCTCTTTCAGATCCAAGGGAGGGATATATAGTTTAAGGAGAGAGTATTCAAGATTTTATTCTCCATCCCCATTATGCATCAAGGTTCTATCTTGTACCCATAAGGTGGCACAATGGATAGAGTACTGACCTTGGAATTCAGGAAGACTCAGACACTTACTAGCTATGTGACCCTGGGCAAGTCTCTTAACCCTGATGACCTCTGTTTAATCATCTGTAAAACGGGCTGAAGAAGGAAATGGCAAACCAGTATCTTTGCCAAGAAAACCCCAAATGGGGTCATGAAGAGTCAGACGTGACTGAAATGACTAAACATCAACAACATTTTGCAACAACTGCACTGATATAATGTCAGGAATAAAGGAGTAGTTGAGGAAGAACTTAACCAATTGTCTTTTAATTCCTTCTTTTGTTACAGATTTTTTTAGAAAAAAAAACTTGAATGGTAAGGATGCTTAATTGATCACAACAATTCAATAAGTACTCATTTAACACCTACTGTTTACAAGGCATTGTATTGAAGATACTTAGTCCCCACTCTTGAGGGAGTAGGAAGGAACTGTATGGAGGGAGGGGAAAAATATACACGAATAACTTGTATAAGAGAGGGGCATAAGTGCAAAGAAGGCTGGAATATGTACTTATGAAAGCTTCATGAGGGAAGTGAAAATTAATTTGGGCTTCCAGAGGTACTTCAAATATGGAAATGCCAGAAAACTGGTTAGGGGAAGAGAATCCATTCCAGGAAGGACAGAATATGAGCAAAGCCAAGAAGATGAGTAAGGCAAGGCAGGGAAAGAAAAATATTCCACTTTGGCAGGAGAATAAAATAGGTGAAGCAGAGTAATGGGATATGATGCTGGAAAGCTATATTAGAGCCAGATTGTGAAGGGTGTTGAATGCCAAGAGCTGGAATGTATATTTTATATAGTAGGCAATGGGAAGATCCTGAAGGTTTTGAGGGGAGGAGTGATGGGATGGGAGCAGCACATTAAGAAGATCATTCAGGCAGTGTTATGAAGGATGAATTGGAGAAAAGGCTAAAGTCCGGGAGATCAATTTTGAAGCTGCTCCAATAATTTAGGAAAGAAGAGATGAAGTCCTAACTAGGATGATTATTTGGGGGGTTGGAAAGGAAGCGATTATTATGAGAGATCATGTCAAAATAGAGTGAATAGGATTGAATGCAGTAGGAAGAGGAAGGATCCTGATGAGGCAGAGATAAAGAGAAGGTTACAAGCCTAGGTGACTGGAATGCTGATGGTATCCTCAATAGTAATAGAGAAATTAGGGAAAGGGACATATTTTTGAGGAAAGTTGATGAGTACAGTTTGGGACATGTTGGGTATGAGATGCTAGTGGGCAGATAATTGGAAATAGGGAACTGGAGCCCTCAGAACAGCTTAGGGGTAAGAGAAAATTCACCTCCCTACCAGCCGATTGACGCATGATCCATCCCTCCCAATATTCAGTTCTTTTCTTACTGACCAGCAATGATCATGATCATTTTCATTGGCATTTACAGCCATGGTAGAGTAGATAGATAGCTGGCCTTAGAGCCAGGAAGACCTTTGACACATACTCGCTGGGTGACCCTTCCATATCAGTGAAATCACAGGCACTCAGTCTGTATCCATTCATAGCACTGTTGTATTAAAGTATTGTTATCATTAAGACTACCTAAATTGCCATATTTGGGGCTATAGACACTTTCTGCTTGTGAAATGGGAAGCCAGGCTTTATATGTTTGCATATTGTGATTTAAAGACTCATCATGATCTGCTGTAATGATGACAGATGATTTTTCCTTTCTGGCTAATTTTCATTAATCTTGTACTTTCTCCCCTGCTCTCCCATCCCATTCCCTTTTCTTTGTCTCCTTTTCTCTTTCTCTTTCCCCTTCCAGTGGCTGCTTCAACTCCCAATTCCACTGCTGGTGCAGCCATGAATTCCTTGACCTCTCTGGGAACTCTGCAAGGACTGGCTGGAGCCACCGTTGGACTGAATAATATTAATGCACTAGCAGGTACCATAAACAGTGAGTATTTACTGCTCTGGTGGACAGCCTTCCCCAATATTGACCATGGGAAAATAATTAGTCATAAATGACCTACGAAAGGGTGAACTGTAACTGGGGATGGAAGAACACATGCTTCAAATAGTAGAAAAACTGCAACTCAATTTTTGTGGGGTTTCTTTTGGGTGTTTTGTTTTGTTTTGAAGGGAGAATGGTGCAGTGGAAAGAACCCAGAGTCAAGAGTGTTGAGTTCAGATTCTTCCACTCACCAGACATTATGTAACCTGGGGCAAGTCACTTTATCTCCTAAATCCTCAATTTCTTTACCTATAAAATGAAAGTCTTGAAAATTAGGTGCCCTTTAAGTTCCCTAATGACCATACAGTTTTATGTTTCTATGATAATTGCGCAGGAAAAAGGGATCTTTAGAAAGGGAAATAGAGAATGCAAGAAATCTTATCTAGTCAGATGGATTCCGCAAATTCTTCTGCCAGTCTGTCTATCAGTAGCATTCATTCTCCACAGGTGCACCATTTTACTCTGGCTCTTTATAGTTGATAGCCAGAGGTAATCAGGTCTGGCCTCCAAAATACCCTCCTGGCTGCTTCCAAGGCAGTCCTCTTTGGGGTCCACCAGAGAGCCTCAGAGACTTTCGCCCTGAGCAGACCACCCATCCTATCATGGAAGAAATAGTGCATTGAGAAGTGCCAATTCAGGACAGCACTAGTCTTCAGGTCAGACTTTAGGCCCATGCTGTGGTGCTAGACATCGACTTTCACTGAACACTGCTCCACTGCCCCAAGCCTCAAAGAGTACACTTTTGCCTCAGGCTCATTCCCCTCTGGCAGCACAAGGCTGGCAAGGAAACAGCAGGTATGTGGGAGCCAGCCGAGCATCTGTTTCTTCAGCCCAGTGGCTAGCCAGATTTTTAAAGCTGTAGGCTGTAGCAAGCATACAAGTGGATATTTTGAGCCCTGAATCAGGGGGTCCCTCGGACAGTTGACCACATTTGTAGCTCTGTTATATTGAGGGAGCCTTTTTTTTAAGGTTAAAAAATAAGATGACCCCCAACCACAATCCAATGACTTTGTACTTCAGAATTAAGACAACGGGGTTGTAAACTTGAGTTTTGTAAGCGGAAAGGAGCCCACAATTTATCTGAATAAAGTCTTGAAAGGAAAACATATGGTACAAAAGTAAGAAATAGGGGATTTGCATAGTGTGTGTATGGCGGGGGGAGTTGTTCTTTCCAAAATATTAGTGGTCATTTGCCATATGGGAAAACATAGAGTCACTAGAGCAGAGGTCAGCCACCAATTTCATAAGGGGGACAAAAAATTATGCACTTCCCCCCCAAAAAGGAAAAAAAAAATGTTACCCTGACCCTCCCAAATAAAGGCATAATTGGCAAGGATAGCAGCGTGTGAGATGGTAACAGTCATTTAAAAGTATCTGTGTACCACACATAAATGTTTTGTGACAAAAGCCATGTGGCACAGGCTTCACATCTCTCACCCCTCACAGCATTTAGATCTGAGCAGCAGGGTCTTTGCTTCTGGAACAGAACAGCTCTTCTCTCTGTACGTAGGTTGAGAGACCTCTAACGGCCACTTGTCTCTTCACCTAGGTTTTTCTTTTCCCCATCTTAGGGGCTTTGTTTTTTATTTTTGTTGTTGATGGTGTTTTGTTTTGTTTGGGGGTTGGGAGGAGTGGTTGGAATTTTGGATTTGTTTTTCAATATTCACATACATACATTCTAATCCCATTCATGTTGCTTCTACTGCCCCTGGACCCAGTTCCCCCCAAAGAAGGAAAGGGGTTTGATCTCCCAGCAGCCTTTTGGTCCCTAAGCTAACAGGCCAGCAGGAACGGATGTCCTCCTCAGCACCATGTGCTCACTGCATTGCTATGCATGATTGCTATCCTCTTGTCTGTGTTGTCCTATTTTCTTGCCAAGTTTTGTTGTTGTTGTTGTCGTCGTCGTCGTCGTCGTCGTTGTTGTTGTGATTTTTCCACCATCATCATGAGGGGTTTGGGTGGTGCATTATTGAATGTCCAAGAACATGGTGGTGAGCTCTTGCATGGGGTCTTGGGTTAACACAAGCTTTGCTTCTGGCAAGGACACAAGCTTTTTAAATAGGCATTGAAAAACTCTCTATTTGTGCAACTCTAGGTATGTATGGTTCAAGAAAAACAGAAAGAACAGATCTGATTTCAGAATGACCCTACCCTTATGTTATGAGGTAGCTTGTGCCTTTTTGTCATTGAACCAAGCTTTAGATGCTGTCATGTGTGAAAACAGAAAATAGGCCTTGGGTCTGATGAATGTGCTGGGCCAGCTTATAATCTTAGTGTTCATCTTGATCAGATATTTGCTACTGGCCCCAAGTTCAGTGATAAGAAGGCATATGCTACTATGGTGTGGATTCCTCCTTAGCAGAAATTGTCAGTGGCCCCCAAGTCACACAGGCATAATTATTTACAGAATTCTCCTCTAAGCAAGTCTAATCAATAAGCAATTACCTGAATAGCGTCAGCCTTTAGGAGACAGGTCACGGGCTTCATATTCTTATTGTGCCTGACCCTAGCACATCCTAGGAACATGACTGCCCTGATCACAGTTCTGATAGTATTCAGATTTTTGCAATATAGTCAGGCTCTGTGTTATGTGTGAACACTAGTGATAGGGACAGCATAGATCAAAGGCACCCACACATACAGCAAAATACTCACTTTAATTAGTGTTTCATCTTCCTCCTCCCCAATTATTTTTTTTTCTAAAATCAGTTAATAGTAGTAATAGGCAGGTAAACAGATAGAATATTTTTTCTTTTCTTACCCATTTTCAACTTGTGAATGGAAGGGGCTGAAAAACAATGTGATGTGTAAAGGGCAAATAAGAGGGGAGGGGAGGAAGAGTAAGGGAATGTAAGTAAGTAAGGGAATGAGGTAATCCCTTAGCCTCTGATAAGTTGAAAGTTGGCAGTCTAGATCTTAGGTATTAAGGTGTGAATTAAGTTAGGTACAGAAAATCTTTTGCAGATATGTTCACACAGAGGCATTTTATTCACCCTAGGCAAAGTTTGAAAATTGTGTCTCCTGTGTGTTACTACCCTTTGGAGTCTTGGAGGCTCCTCTATTGCCAGTAAACCTGACTTATCAGTTAATCAAAGAACATTTTTAATGCCTACCATATATTTGTGAGTTATTCTGCTAGCTACTAGAGATACAAAGACATAAATGAATTTGTGGCAAATTTAAAGGATAAATGTCATGGAAAGCAGTGTTCTGGCATGAAGAGATATGTATTTCTACAAAGTAGTAACTAAATAGTGGCTTTCATTGTCTGGACCTTAGGGTCCACCCCTAGTCCCAACTCTCCATATAAATATTGCACTTAGAGGGGCAACTAGGTAGCACAGTGAATAGAGCACCAGCCCTGGAGTCAGGAGGACCTGAGTTCAAATACGACTTCAGACACTTAATACAAAACTAGCCGTGTGACCTTGGGCAAGTCACATAACCCCAATTGCCCCTCCAAAAAAAGTAAAAAAAAAATATTGCACATAGTGATACATACATACATATATATGCATATATGTACTATATATACACACACATATATAAATAAATAACTTGATTTTCTAAGTGTTTGTGTCTAAACACATACATCTACTTAGGAGAAAAATTCATTTGTTTACATAGCATTTTTCTGCCAAGCAGTTCAGCATTTTGTGACTAAAACTTGGCCACATATTTATAAAAAGAGACAGTGTATATAAGGGATTTTTTGACAGGTTTTATAAAAAATAGGGAAGAGATTCAAGCAAGTTTATATTATTGGTTTACATGTTGTGCTGCCTTCATTTTTGTGAAACGACTCTAAATGTATGTGTAGAAGCTATAAAAGATGCCACAAATAGGATGTGCACATATGTATATATCTACTTTCATATGACCACATGGAAATGTAACATCTTTATTTGTGGTCTTTAATTCTGTCATGGATCTGTAGCCACACTGATGTGAATAATCCCTCCACTGGTGCTCCTTCTAGCCCTACCCATGCCTTCACTTCCTGGTGACTCTCTCATCCATGTTTTTCCATAGATCCTGGATCCACTTAGTGGGCTAGAGGCCTTCCACCTTCCTCTAGGTCTTAACTTTCGGTGGGTATCAGTAGAAGCCTTGGGCTCTTTGGCTATTCCATGCTTTCACCAGGATTGGGCCACCCACACTTTTGATTCTTTGGAGATGATGGGATTCAAAATCTTGCAATAATATTGCCTCTCTGTGGGAACCTTTTTATTTAAATGATAGGTCTTTGTAATGGAAACAGGTTATGATCCTTAATAGTTCTATATAATTTCCCAAATACAATTAAGTCAACTTTCTCTATTCTCTTTCTGCTCACTATTCATTTGCAGTGACTATCCCAGATATGTGTAGTAGCTTACTGTTCTCCTAATTTCATGTAATTCTGGGCAACAGGCATTTTTTTTTCCTACATGGATTGTTAAACTGATCTCTTAAGTAGTTATGGATCTCATTGAGAGGTCCTTGTGATGTTCTGGGGCTTGATGAAAGTATTACAATAACATCCACAAACAAAACCATCTGGATTTCCTCATCATCTTTAAGGAAGCCCTCTCCCATTTAGATGCTGTGCAGGATACAGAAGCATGCACACAGTGTGTTTGCCAAGTGTGCTCCAGAACATTCTAATGCATTTTGAAAGTTTTTATCACTTGTGTCCCCGTTTTTAAAGTTTAACTGTTGCATTTTAAATTTTTTTAGTTTGAAAAAATAAAAATAATACCATTTATGATTAAACATTCAATAACTGTTTTCCTTTTTAAAAAATTTAAATAAAATTATCTTGGTTTTCACTTTAAGAAATGTGTTATAGCTACAGCAGGACTTGCCCCACAAAAGCAGGAAACACCTTTGTCAATTATATATCTTCCTGTTTTGTGCCTCACTTAACATCACTAATAAAGTTGTTGAATGGAGTTCTCTCTGTGGTAGCATTTATCAAGGAATAGTTTATGAGCTAAGAACATCCATGAGAGATACATTTTTAGAAGAATAGCCTTTAAAGCTGAATCAAGTACTTTTTTTATCAAAAAGCAAGGAAGAGAGAGCTATTTTATAGTCTTTGTACTTTTATCTGTTGTATGACAATTAAGATGTTCACATCTTTTTTTTAAATCAAGGAAACCCTCAATACATATGTAGGTGATTTTTAGAGAGGTTGTATAAAAGAACAAAATAACCATCTAGTTCTGTAGTTATTGCTGTTATCTTAACTACCTTTTTTGGTAGTAACATAGTTTTTTTTTCTTTTCCATTCTTCTCTTTCCTGAGACATCCTATGAAATGATCCCCCTATGTTTTTTAAAAATGCTTTCTAACACAGATAACAAATCGTACGAACTTCATCTTCTCCCATTTCTCTTGGAGACTTCATCCTCTTAACTACTATCTTAATTTTCTTATTACGGACTCTTATTTTAGAGTCCAAATTTGATAGGTCCTTTGTCACTGATGAGGAAAAGAAAACCTCATAGAAATGTGACAGACTCAATCCATTTTCCACCTATTTGTTTTCTTCCAGTCAAGTTCATCTTTGAATGCTTTGTGGGAATGACACAGCTGGCTCAATTGGGTCTTAGGCCAAATTTTCTTCATACTTGTTTTTGCATCATCTACTTTGATTGTTTTATAAGACAATACTATTGTTTATAATCTTCTGCAACTCTTCTCTGTAGTGTTTTACATACAAGTTTTGTAAATAATATTCTAAACTGATGCTTTAGCTTGTCATCTCTCTCTGCCTGACAAAGAGAGAAAATATATTCACTGACTAAAGGAGTTTCTAGGCTCTTTTGACCTCCTCATTATGGCAGCTGCTTACATCAGTTTTAATTTCATCATATACAGTATTACGCGCACAGACACACACACACACGCACCCCTGAACAATATATAGTTGCACCAAATCAGCTGGAACAACTAGTAGCATAGCAACACATGCTATAACACAAAGGAAAAACTAATCCAATTATGTAGAATATCAATCAATAAAAACCTATTAACACCGGCCTTATTTTTCTCTCTTTGGTTTATAACAACCCTTGCAAATAGTTGAAGCAGAACTAATGACTCCATGCCTCCAATTTTTGGTGCTGGCTCCATGGTGGCCACAAAGTTATATACAGGAGTAAATGTATGTTTTAACAGATGAACCCTTATACATGCTAAAATAATAATATCATATATATGTAAATATATATGTATGTATGTATATATATATATATATGTTTTATGTACTCCACAACTCTAGGCTCTGAGTCACTTGAGGGACTGTTAGGAGCAATGTTCCCATGCAACTACTGTCCTTATGGACTATCAGTTCCCTTTACAAAGAAAGGCCTCAAGGAATTTGCATCTTTTACTTAGAGCTACTAATAAGTACAAAAGTCAGGCCTACTAAAGAAGAAATAGTTAAACCAGTATGATTTAATTAACATAGCTAGAGGCTTATTTTAATAAAAACATAAATAAAATTATTAATAAATTATTAATAAAATAATAAAAATGTAAATAAAATTATTTAATAAAATAGTAAATACCAATGGCTTTAGTGTATTATGTATATAAGAAATTACAGATTTGGACACATTGTTTTGACATGTATAACGGCAAACTGACCCATAAAAACACAGCTTGCTTCTGAATATGCTTTTGTGGACACCATGGAAATGGCACCAAAAAGTCAGAGTTGTTAACTTTTTTTATCAACTACATTCAAAGGCTACTTATTTTATATACATCCATATGTATATTTATATGTAAATAAATGGTATAGCATGGCATAAGGAATAGAAAGCTGGCCTTGGAACCAGGAAGCCTAGGTTTAAGGCCTGTCTCTAACATACTGGCTGTGGGACTGTAAGTCACTTCACCAATTAAGGCTCAAAAATGACTCCTCAGGACTATAATATGCAGAGAAGATGCCAATCTGCATTGACAGAGGGACTTTCCTATATCAGTGAAGTCACAGATCTAACCCTATCTCGAGTATATACACATCCACATCCACACACGTATATATGTTGTTTTTTTGCGGTTCATTCATTTCAGTTGTGAGCAACTCTTTGTGACCCCATTTCAGATTTTCTTGGCAGAGATAATGGAGTGGTTTGCCATTCCCTTCTCCAGCCTGTTTTATAGATAAGGAAACTGAGGCAAACAGGGTTAAGTGACTTGCCCAGGGTCCCACAGCTAGTAAGTATCTGAGGCCAGATTTGCATTTGGGAAGATGAGTCTTCCTGACTACTGGCCCAGTACTCTATCCACTGCACCACCTAGCTGCCCATACATACACACATACATATAAATAGCACATACATAGAATATGTGTGTATATATGCATATATTTGTGAGTATGTGTACATATACATATATGCTGATAATTTAGTAATCAGCTTTAATAAGATGATTATGTAATAGAATAACAACTAATCATTCAATACCCTGTAGTCTGACTTTCTCCTATACCTGATAGTCTAATTTTCCCACAGGCACATTCAAGGGGATGTGCCAGATGGGTACATTGGTACTTTATGAACTATGAAATGCTCTAAAAATGGAAATTATACTATTTTCCCCTTTAGCTAAGTCTATATCTAAATCAGAAGAGAAGATAACCTAAGTAGCAATTACTGATCTGCCTTGAGGGGAAAACATTATTAATTTGGGCCTCTATAATCTTATCGATCAATTAGAAACAGGTCATCCCTAAGAAAAATTGTGAAGTAAGTAATGTTTTTCTTTCACACCTTCTGATCTTCCTTTCTATTGCCATTCTTCCCTGAATCCTGGGAACTCAGTGTCCTCACGCTCCTTCTGGCTGCCTAAAGGTAATACCTCACTTATGCCTGCTTTCTTGGGCAATGCATCCTTTTTTCCCCCAACCCCACTAAAACTCCCTCAGGGCAACTGATCTTACCTACTTTTTAGGTGGAAACCATCTACTGACTCTAATTTATACTAAAGTAAATATGATTGGTACCCACTTAATTTATTAAC
The DNA here is from genome assembly GCA_011680675.1 of Gymnobelideus leadbeateri. Taxonomy (NCBI): domain Eukaryota; kingdom Metazoa; phylum Chordata; class Mammalia; order Diprotodontia; family Petauridae; genus Gymnobelideus; species Gymnobelideus leadbeateri. The sequence continues at coordinate 1,551,401 of WOXC01007087.1, forward strand.
CCTGACAATTCTTACGGAGTTTCTTAACCCAAAGAAATGGCTCTAAATTGATGGAATTAGTAAAAGAATTTCATTTCAACAGAAAGATTTGGGGGGAATTCTTGATACTTCTCCAGATTATAACAGGTAGGACATCACCTACTTCACCTCTAGATACATGCAAACAAAAGTCCTATCCAATCACAATTACACCCTAAATTATTTCTCCCTTTGAAAAGTTAGGTGCCTTAGTTTTCCTTTGGCTTGCTGTCTTTTTCTTATCCCCCACCTACCAGGCATAGATCTTTTACCTATATTTCTGCCAAGATCAAATTTCCATTGGTCCTACATTTACTGAAGAGTGAGAATAAGCTTCTCTCCTCTTCCCTTTGCCCACCCCCATAGTTCTTCACAAATCAGTCCAGCTGAGAGAACACTGTCCCAAAGCTGATTTAAAGCCAGAGGCACAGGCTTTGGTATAAAGGGAATGACCAGGAAGGGGCATGGGTAACCTGTGAGGGCTGAGGAATGAGGCTTTTTTCCCCCTGACTTTGTGTCTACTTAATACCCTTGCTTTCAATACTTGTTGACCTGATACCATCTTGGGAGACACAAAATCTCAAATGTCGTGCCAATGGGATGGCCATATTCATCAGTACCTAATTAAAATCTGAACAAAGGCCTCATTCCTCTACCTATTTAAGTGTAGTAGATCACTCCTGGTCATACCTTCCTCACCAGGACTGTAACTCTGTCTTCAAAACAGTTTTGAGGCAGTATTCTCACAGTTGAACTCTGCTACACTTTGGGGGTGGAGATAAGTGGGAAGAAGATGGAGATAGAGGAGAAAATGGTCATTTCTACTCTTCAGTAATTGTAGGAACACTGCAAATGGATTTGATCTCAGGATACTTAAAAGATCTGATTGCTGAGCTTATCAGTGACTGTTGAAATGGGAGAGGAATCCTAGGATTAGAGAAGGAAGGTAAAAATGGAGTATACAGACCATAGACAAATAAGTGTTACTTTAATTCGTGGCAAAATTCTAGAATATGTTATTAAAGGAAATAGTGATCTCAAAGAGTCTATGTTGCTTCTTCACTAAGAATAAATCATGACAAACTAAGCTCATTTTTTTATTCTGACACATTATTAAATTAGTAGAACACGTGATGCTATTTACCTATATTTTACTGAAGGATTTAACAAAGCCTTCATGTTCTCTTTGTGGAGAAGTGTAAGCTAGTTCATCACTGTACTTGAAACTGGTGTTAAATGACTAAAATCAAAGAGTAGTAATGACTTGATGTCAACTTGGAAGCAAGTCTCTAGTGAAGCTCCCACAGGGATCTGCAATTGGCCCTGTACTGTTTAACATTTTAATCATTAATTTGGAGAAAAGCATAGATAACATGCTTATTTAATTTGCAGATGGCACAAGCTAGGAGAGATGTTGGATGTTAGGATCCAAAAAGTTCTTGGCAGGCAACCAGGTTGCACCAAATCTAATAAAATGAAATTTAATAAAGATAATTGTAAAGCTATTCACTTAGGCTCAAGAAATCAATTTCATTACTACAAGATAGGAGAGTAATGACTAGACAGCAGTGTATCTTTAAAAAAAATCTGGGGGTTTAATGGACTGCAAGCTCAATATGGGGTCAACACTGTAACACAACACCCCAAAGAACTGATGATATTAATCATTAATTAATAAGCTGCATAAAGAAAGGCATAGTTTTCAGGACTAAGGGGATGTTTGCCATACTCTACTATGGTCAAACCCCATTTTACATTTTAGGAAAGATATTTAATCTGGAGTAGAAAATAATAGGGGCAAAGAAGAGAGGGATAAAATATGGAAGGTGATTAGGTAGCAGTTTCAGTTAACCCCAGAGGGCAGAAGTAGAATTAATGCCTGGAACTTACACAGAAGCAGATTTGGTTTTGCCACAAGGAAAAGTTTCCTTACAAAGGGAGCTGTCCAAACATAAAATGGGCTAGCTTAGGAGACAGTAGGTTGTTCTGCACCGGAGGTCTTCAGGCAAATGCTAGATGAACACTTGTTCAATATATTATAGAAAGGATTCTTGTTCAGGTGGGAATCTAACTACATTTTTTCTTTTTTGTGATCTCTTCTAAGTTTAACAATCTGACTTTCTAGGATTTTTTCCAATCCTAAATCTGTGATTCTATATTGGAACCAAATTTAAGGGACTAAGATATTGGATAACCAATAATTGGTTCCATGCAACTAACAATCTTGCTCATTCAGAATTCAGGGTTATTTAGAAAGGGACTCTGTTGAAGTTTACTTTTGCTTAGCAAGTTTAGAGAGGCAAATAAGATTACATGGAAGAATGGTTAACCCAATCAAAAGAACAAATTCCTTCCAAGCACCTTAGGAATACCTATTTGCATAGCAACAATTAGTATTCTAATTACAAATGATTCCTCTCTTTATTAAAGCTGATTTGGCAGGACCTCTATTTGCCAACATTTTGTTATAGCCTAGTTCCATCATTATTAGATCTACTTTCAGGAAATAAAATTTAATTTCTTGTAAAATACTCTCTCATTCAGATGTCTCACTAATTCAGAGAGGCCTTCTTAATCTGGATTGAAGTTTGCCAGCTAAACATTTAATGCAGCAGCCCCTTGTCCCCAAACCTACACAGAAGTATTCGATCTGAGATATTGTGAAATTCTTCTACTCTAATCCATGAATCTATGCTTATCTTGTGCATTGTCCTATTACTGAAAGAGAGACAGTTGGCTAGATAGCAGGAGTGTGCAATTAACTAAATAAAAATCCTTCTACTTCCTCTGGATGGCCACCATGGGACATGAAAGAATACGTACAGGCAGTATTTTACTCAAGAGCAGGAATAGGGTATAACTATCAAATGTCTTTATTCCAGACTGTCCACTGACCTCATTATATTCATTTCCCTGTTGTTTTTTTCCCCCACAATAGACACCTTGGACAATATGTCTGGCTGACAGACTTGGCCACTTTTCACATTTTGTTCATTATACTCTATGTACTCTTTCCAACAACTGATATCTTTTTATCTTGAAGAGAACTGGAAGCAGTGATGGTATTCTTACTTCCATTTCCTGAGCTATTTTAGAGTTAGCATTGCTATAAAATGTTCATTGTTTGGACTCAGTACCCCACGAATGCTGAAGAGCACTAGATTTGAAGCCAGAAGACTCCAATTCCAGTTAATTAGGCTTATAGTCAAGATAGCTAAGGGTTTGGCGGTTAGAGTGCTGGGTCTGGAGATAATAAAACTGGAGTTCAAATCCAACTTTGCACATTTACTATCTTTGTGACCCTCAGCAAATCACATAACCTCAGCTTCCTCAACTGTAAAATGGGAGTTGTAACAGTACTTATAGGGGTTGTTGTGAGGAACAAATGTGATAATATTTGAAAAGAGCTTGGCACATAGTAGGTACTACGTAAATGTTAATTCCAAACCAAGTGTGCCCCAGTTCAGGAAATGTTACTCATTGAGGGACTTGGAACAAGTCACTTAACACTTCTGAGTCTTACTATTTTTATCTGTAAAATAAGGGGTTGGGTGATTTCTGAGATCCCTTCTAGCTGTAAATTCACAGTCCTGTGATACAGCAACCCAACAAGGCAAGAGAGCAGCAGGAATGAAAGGGAAAACCAAAAGGAACATACCAGCCAATACACAATCCATCACAATCAATAGTTGAGATCTGGCTTCCAAATGCAGAGTATCTATTACTGGAGCTCATTTGGTTTATACTCTTCGAAAGACAACAACTGGTTCTGTCCTTAGCAATAACCCCCAATTAGAAGAAGGGTCCAATTACATATCACTTAGCACACAGTAGGCAATTTAATACGTGTTTATCAATCAACTGTGTATGCATGTGAATCATCTAGAGTTGAAAATTGCATCCTAAATATTCAGCTCATGTCTCCTGAGTAACTTTAGCAATTCCAGTAGTAGAATCTTCCTCATTTCTCCCTAAACCTCAATACAGAGCACCTGGGAAATCTCTAGGGTGCCATTCCCTAGCTCCTACACTGCAGATGTTTTGGTGGGGGGTGATCAAGGAAGAATGCAACCAGTTAAAGAAAACATTGATTCTTTGGCTTGCAAAATAAAAAAACTAGTGACCATGCCAGGCCATGTCAGTAGCATTGGTCAGTTTAAGGGGAGAAAAGTTTTCTCTTTTTCTAATCCCTTGAGCCATGCAGTAGTGCCTCAGTCAAGGGGCTGAGCCATTGGATTCTACCATATAAATTTTAGAGACTTCAGAAGTGTACATGGATGGCAAGACTATACAAAGCAATAGGGTCTCAGAAGCTTAATTGTACTTGCCAGGAGCAGGTTGCATGGGATTAAGAATTTGGTTGTCCAACTGTAGTGCCTAAGTGGATTTTGATCACTGTTGTGGGTTTTGGGGGGTGCGTGGGAGGGGGAAGGGGAAGCTTTAGTATGATTCATCATTATTTCATTGGGTTGTTTGTGTTTGTGTTTGTGTTTCGGTTTTTCATTTTGGTTTTGTTGGAGTGCGAGCATGCATGCTTTTGATGTTGTAATTGTGTCGAATAATTCTCTAACTTCCTTTGGAAAGCACTAATGAACAAGTGCAATTTCTCTTCTCTATTGTTGGGTTTTTTGTAAAGTTGCTCAAATGCTCTCAGGTATGGCGGCTTTGAATGGAGGACTTGGCGCCACGGGCTTGACGAATGGTACGGCTGGCACGATGGATGCCCTCACCCAGGCCTACTCAGGAATCCAGCAGTACGCTGCCGCCGCACTGCCCACGCTCTATAGCCAGAGCTTGTTACAGCAGCAGAGTGCTGCGGGCAGCCAGAAAGAAGGTAGGTGCCTCCCCACCAGCCTCCGAGACCACCAACCAGCAGCATCTTATTCAAGTTGGTGACAAGTCTCATTTTTTTTAAAAATTAGAAAAAATTACAACTAAATTGAGCCAATGTTTAAAACAAACAAACAAAAAATCAGTTCTGTTTCATTTTTACTTTTCACGGATACATTCTGAAGAAAACTGATTGGCCTAACCATTTATTTTAACCTTTTCTTCTTTCCTGTTCAGTGTTATATTTCTTTTATCCTTTGATTTAATTTTGTCATCTATCCTTCAAGATGGATTTGCTGCCCATTGTGTGTTAATGTGCAATTAATCATTAGCTGCTGCTTTCCAAAAAAGATGCCAGGAATAAACAAAAAACAGCCTGGGCCACTTCTTCTTTCCCTAAATATCTAATTTCTTGTTGTTGGTGGGGTGAATCCATAAAACCTTGTGTGGGGGCTGCACTCGCACTTTCCCCAGTTCTGTGATCTCCATGATCTCCATCTTGTGATCCTCTAGCTGCTTGTTATTAGACATTAGTTTTCAGGTTAATGACAAGATTCGATGTTAGGATTGAGTGGTTCTTTGTTTAATTGTGGGTCTTCTGGGGAAGCAAATAAGTGATTGATTGCCTTGCTTTCTCTGCCAATAAAGCAAAATAAACCTCAGGAAGTTAATGCTAAGAATAAATTAATACTAATTATGAAATGGTTAGTGAGCTAGTCCAAACAAGGGTAGCTTGTCTCTTTTTTCTTCTTTTGGGTTTCTTTTGTCTTCACTTAATCTGCTGGGAGACAGAAGGGAAAGCTTTGTAAGCTTTCCCAAAAGTATCATAACTTCATTCTGCCTTTACCTGCTTAGAATACAAAGTACTCAAGTATAATTTTAGTTTAAAAAAAAAAACTCCCTTTTTTTCTCTATTCCCCCACACACTTTAAATTTAAATCTGATTTAATCTACATATTTTGACTTTAAAGGTGTTCTGCAGGAAGTACAACAGGGTTGCTTCCCCATAAATTTGTAAATTTTAAAGGGACACTGACAGTTTTAAAAGATACCTGTGTTTAAAAAAAAAAACTTTGTGATGTGTGTTATCAGTAATATTGTATATTATTAAAAGCAAAAGAAGTTTGAAAATCTCATTTACTTTTCATCATTTCTGCTGTTTATTTACTTTTAGCCTTGACTGCTATTATGGGTTTTTTTTCAATGCACGACTATTGAGACAAATCAAAGCCCCAAGTTTCATATAGGCATGTAAGGAAGCCCCATTCTTCATGATTTAACACTACATGTACTGCCAAAGAGAAGAAATGATATATGTTTATAGGAGTGTCAAACCATCATAATGGTTGGAGCCATAAGCTATAAAGTTTTATGGAAATGTGGCATTATTGTTATTGTTGCTATTATTAATGCACAGATAGATATCCTGTCAGATATGTATTCAATCAGCTAGAAATAATAGACTCATTCTGCCCCATTATTTTGGACAATATGTTCTATTCTCCATTTATAGATGAGGCAGAAAAACTATACTGTGTATCATTGAAAAGGCTGTAAATCATAAATATTACATATATTCATAAGGCAATCAGAAAAACTTAAAAAAAAAAGACTATTCAGTTGAGTTAAGTTATAATGCCATTTCCTTGGGCCAAAATTTTCAAAGCCCCTCCACACATCTTTCCCCTTTTCAGTCCCTAAAACATTCTAACTACATGATCCAGAGTCCTGCAGGGGCTGACTGGCTAGGCAATAGCTCTACCTCAGATGCTAATCATTCAATCAATCAAGAAGTATTTTTAAGCACCTAGTGTGTGCTAGCTGCTGAAGATACAAATATAGTAAATGAAATAATCCCTGCTCACATGAAAAGGAATTGAAAGTACCCCCCTTTAAGTATCTGTGTTTAGATCTGTGTATTATCTGCAAGTCTATGTTCTAAGGGATTTTTTTCTATGTCTCTAGCTGCCTTTTATATGTCTCTTATACCTACCTTTCCTCTACCCAGCCAATATGTACTAAAGAGATTTAAAGTGATTTTAATTTTAGTCTTTGTAAAGCATAATTAAAATAGTTAATCCAGTAGTGTAGGAAAAATAAATTACATAATGCATTCCAAAACTACTTTTAGGTTTTCCGTACTACAATTCCACTCTTTTGGAGAAGATAAACCAAGAATTAACTAAATCTGTTTTGATCACATTCCCCAAATATGGGTTCTCCCTCAGGGAAAAGACCCAATTTTGCAGTATCAATAAAGTGGGTTTAATTTTTTTTTCCCATCCAAATTGCCTGAGAGGATCATGGCATTGCCTGGATCCAGTAGCACAGACGACCGTTTTCTCCACTTTGTCAGTAAGCCAAATCCTGAAACTAGAATTTCCTCCTTTGAGACCCACTTCTGTCTCCTGTAGGGATGCCCAAGGTCACGACTGGAGTTCTACACTTCAAAGGTGGCTTGTTGTCATGGCAATTAGCTCCTCAGAAAGGGGATAAGAGTCTATATATGATCTAAACAAACCCTTCAGGTATAATGTCTGAAGGAGAATGTGGATTTCACATTATTCTCAGATGATATTTGACTACCTGGGTTTCATCAAAATATAGCCCTAAGTTGTTCCTTATAACACAAAAGCCAGCACCATTCACTTCATCATTTGTCATTCCAAATATTTGAGAGTGCACCCATTCCAGACAACTGACCAGATACTCTAGAATCTAACATTCTAAGAGAGATTGGGGAAGCAGGGGAGGGAAGGCGGGAGGGGAGACAGCAGATGGACTCAAATAGTTAAAATAAAAACGTAGCTTCTGCCTAACTTTAGGTAGGCATTACCTCAGTTCTTTGGCATACTATGATCTCTGAGACGTGCCTAAATGGCACCATTTTAGAATCCAGGAGATCTCTGAACTTCAGTGGTCTGCATCTATAAGTGCAGTCCTCCGTCTCTCTTTAAGTAACAAATTTCTCTACATCTTCACCCTCTGTTTGAGGACAAGCTATTGTTTCTCTTTCCCTGTCTCTGTGGCTATTTACACAGGCCAAATGAAAAAGGAAGGTGAACAGTAATACAGGTAATTCAGTCAACATCAATAGCTAATAATAGATCATTTCCAGTATTCTCTCCCAGCCCTCATCACTTGTCAATGGATGGAGGATATCCCAAGGTGGACACCCTAGAAATATATTTTCAAATTACTTGTTAGGTCTTAATCTCCAATGCATGAGGGAAATTTGCAGGTCAGTCTTTGCAGAGACCCTCATACAGTGCCAGTCCAGAGTTACAGACCCAAAGTATGTTCTAATCATAAAGCAATCCATCACGTCCATTTTGAGGAACTTCTATGAGGAGGATCCCAAGATGTCTCAGATGATATTTAATACACCTTCCTCTTTTTCTTAACCTATGATGTTTATATATTCTGAAACATTTATCTAGTGTATTTCAAAAACTTTTCAGGCCTAGCCGGTCACCTCTCTTCCCTAGTGCATTTAAATTGTATTCTTTCTCTGGGTTCCAGGAGAAAAGAGATGCTTCACAATTTAAACTGGGCATCACTGACCCTCATGTGTGTATGTGGGCCCCTTATTTAGAGTGGCCAATAAATCTGGGTTGGTATGATTTATGTTGTGTTTGCTTTATGTACACGTTGCAAAGGCTTCCCTCTTCCTCCCCAGTAATTCCCCAAACATGCTTTTCCATTGTTTTATTTTACACCCATTCTCACATTCCTAAGTTTAGTGTTTTAAAAAATAATAAATAGATAAAATATTATTTTCCTTTTTTAAGAGGGAAAAATATTTTACTTTATTTTTTAACCAAACCTAAATTTGGGGCCTAAACCATATGACAGTGTCCCTTTAAAATATAGGCCACTGCCCCTCTACTGGCATTTCTAGGGGAAAGTGTGGAAAAGCATTATCTTAACTATGAAATTCTAGTTCTTACTGTTTGACTTTTCCACACTGACGTCTGTTGGATTGGTGAGGAGGTAGCCAAGTCAAAGATGTCCATAGAAGTGAACACTTAAATGAGACTGAAATATTTCAACCTTCTAGTTTCAGGCATTTGTATCATAAATTTTCCCTCAGTGGTTAAGAAAGTCCCATTCATTCAAAAGATTTTTTTTTTATTTTTAATTTTTCCTCATTTGTTTATTTATTTACTTATTTTTGTGGGAAGAAACTTGGTTTGATTTTTCCTTACATCTTGCCAGGTGGTTTTCTCCATTTCATTTTTACAAAGTTCTTTTTACCCCCATTTTATTTTTTTTTCTCTCCAACCCATACACCTTCCCTTCCTTCCCTTCCCCCTCCCCCCTGTCTAGGGAAAACATTGCAGCCCCTCCCCTCAGGCTGTGAGAGGGGCAGGCAGTCCTGGTTCCTCTCATGTGAACGCCAGTTGAGGCTCCATGAACCTGCTGCAGAAGGTACTTTACCAGCACTGCTCTCTCCTCTCTCCCTAGACACCAAGCACATCACATCAGAGACATACCCAGTCTCCATTATCCATTCAATTTGGGGTATAGTAGGGTTGGACATTCCAGCTGTCTAAGGGTGGGAGGGCCACATTTGTCTATCTGCTATTTGCCCCATAGTGTTCTTTGATCCCAAAGGTCTTTTGTCATTGATAGACTAGAAGATGTTTATCTTCCATCTAATATTTTAATTCCTTTTTCTTTATTTCTTTTCTTTTAACTTCTAGACTGGTCTAGTAGAAGTGGGTAGAGGGTGAAGTGATCAGTATGAAGAGACTTGGGAGAGCTCATCCTTCCAACTGATCTGGTTAAGCAGTTTTATGAGCAAGCACTTTCCCCAGTATGCCCCTTATTTCCTGAAGTGCAGTTATCTTCTGAAAAGTGACAGCCAAGGCTCTAAGGCCAGGTGGATTTATTCCATCTCTCACTGGCTTATGCAGTCCACAACTAGAGAAGATGGATTGGCCCTGGTCTCCAGTACTAAAACTCTCATCCTAGTCCTAAGCCTGGCCTTGTCCTTTTCACCACCAATCATTTTAATAAAGATGATGGTTTGACCAAGTATTATGAAGTTGGGTAAACCACAACTAACCAGAAGGTTCTAGAAATAATTGAGGAATTTATAAACTTAGGTCAACAGCAATATTAGCATTACAGCTGTTATTCCAGATTTAGGGGATTAATTTAGAATTTAGGAATGTTTTATAAAGCAAGCCACCGAGTGAATACTAGTCCTTACCTCACCTTCTCACCTTCATTATGAGGAGATATAAATTTATAAGGAGAGTAAAGCAAATATGACCCCCCACAAAGAAATAGAACCCTTTCTTAGGTGCTTTTTGGATCTTAATTGCACTTTAAGAAATCAAGATAATGAGATACCACTTTTTAACACCTAAAGGAACCCTTAGGCATCAAGAAGATGTGGAGAAGGATTGCTTTTTCTAAGACACTACATTTTAACACTGACATTCTGTCCATCTGCTTTATTTTCTTTTAGTATCATAGAAAACCAAATGTTTAGCTCATCAGATCTTAATGCATCACTGAGAAGAGGCATGCCAGCCTAGGCAAAACAAGGCTCTTACTCTGCTTTTCCTTTCTTCTCAGGTCCAGAAGGGGCAAACCTCTTTATTTATCACCTTCCACAGGAGTTTGGAGACCAGGACATTCTGCAGATGTTCATGCCTTTTGGAAATGTTATCTCTGCTAAAGTCTTCATTGACAAACAGACCAATCTGAGCAAGTGCTTTGGTATGTAGAAGAGAGATGATTACAATTTCTTCCCAAAAGAGAAGTCATGGAAAGGCTGATAAATATAAAAAAAAAAAAAAACCAGAACAGAATCTCCCCTGAGTTTGGGATAATCCTAATTTTCCACATATATAAAAGCATTGTCACATAGTAGGATCACAAACCTTGGAGTCAAGAGATTTGGGCTCAAATTCCAGCTCTGCCCCTCTCAAGCTCCTTGACCTTGGGCAAATTATTTAAACTCTTTGGGACTCAGTTTCCTTATCCGTAAAATGAGAGTTTGACCAGGTCAGTCCTTCCCAAACTGTGGGTCCTGATCCCATATGTGACCATGAAAAATTTGGCAACAGTAAAAGGTTTCTGAACTCTTGATGACCAAAAATTAATTAAAAATCAAACACGTAATGACTCCAAGGTGTTTCTGGCAGCTCTTGAATGTGTTGCATCAGACAACTTCACTGCAGCCTTGGTTCTGAACACAAAAAAATATGTAATTATTCCCTGTTATACAGTAATAACTACATTTTAAACTCTTTAGATTTAACCCAACATAATATTGTATCAACACACCGAAGAATAAGAGCTCACATTTGTGCACTTAGGTGTTTACAAAGTGGTTTCCTATTATTCCCATTTTAGAGATGAGGACACTGAGGCTCAGGGAGATTAAGTAATTTTTCCACCATCATAGAGTTAGTAATAATTGTCAGAGAAAGGACTCAAGCCCAGGCCTCCAGACCCCACATTTGATGCCCTTTCCAACAGACCACACTTCTTCTAAGTCTCTGTAGAATATTCTATAATCTATATTGACGTAGACTAGCAACATAGACATTTTGTCCCTGATGACCAGATAATTGAGATCTAATACTACCTGGGCATTAAGATGATGGGTACTTGATATTATTAAGTCCAAGTTCAGAAGGTTTGAGATTCCATCCCATGGGTTCCATGTAATTAGTCATGTGACCAGTGGCAAGTCACCTACTGAATGAATGGAAAAGCTGTTATGAAGTGCTTACTAAGGAGAAGAGGGAAGGGACCAATCATTTATCAAGCACCTATTACCATGTGCCAGACATTGTGCAAAGAGCTTTACAAATATTATCTCATTTACCCAGCATTGGGGACACAAATAGACAAGTGGAAACAGTCTCTGCTCTCATTGAACTCACATTCTAGTTGGTGATATAAGACACATATGTTTCAGCTACAAGCCAGATGGAGAGATCCCATAGTCCTGCAATTCTCTAAGCCTCTGTTTTTCCTATCTTTAAAAAGAGGGTATTAATACTTACTATCTAATTCAAAGGAAAATGCTTCATCACCTCTAAAGTTCTATAGAAATGCAAGTTATTCAATGAAGTACTTTGTTAAGCCAGGGATTTGGCCATAATACAGACCCAATCATGCCATAATCCCATATGCAGTCATGTAGAGTGACCACATCTCACATGTCAGTTAAAAATCATGGAAAGGATGGGGCAGCTAGGTGGTGCAGTGAGTAGGAGCACCGGCCTTGGAGTCAGGAGGACCCTGGGATCAGTCCCAGCCTCAGAAAATGAGCACCCACATATAAATGACTGGCCGTGTAACCTTGAGCAAGTTACTTAACCCCAATTGCTTTATAAGTAAAAAAAAAATCATGGAAAGGAAAATAAATGACAGATCAAAAAGTTGGGATAGGACCCACCCTATGTATGAGAATCTTCATCCAGAAAGATAATACTTAAGTCTACTCCATGCTTTTGGGAGGCTTCTGGGATAGAGATTGAGAGTGGTAGATTCTATTGAATTAATACAGTCTAAAAGGATGCCATTCTTTCCTCTTGGAATAATTTATTCACTTAGCAAAATCTAACCCATTGTGAAATAAAACATTAGGGAGGAGGAGGGGAAAAAATTACATGGTAACCTTATATTTAAAAGGAACAGCAAGTTGTACATAATAGATTTGAAGTTTCATATATAGTCATCTTTTTTTTCTAGTCTAGGTTTTAGAAATGCTTGTTTTCTTTCTTAAATTCAGGATAAAATAAATGAAATTTTAAAAAAGAAAACTTTCTATTAATTAGGAAAAATGACCAAATGCAACAGCTTGATAGTAGAAGATGTCATTGTAAATTGTCGGTAGGTGATACCCAGCCACATAAAAGTTATGATATGACCAAGAGATTAAGGGTAATAAATACAGATAGAAAGAGAAGCAAATAGACTTGTATGAAGTAGAGAGTGAAACCAGAGGGGATTCTCAAAGAGCAAAAGAATATCTTACTATTTTTCCTAAACTGGTAATGGCTAGCTAAGTCCAAAGAGATGGCCTCAGCTTCTGATATTCCATTATCATTACACCTCCCTAATGTCCATGCTATCATCTAGGAAGATTTGAGAGCTCTGTGGTGAGGGGACTTAGGTATGTCAGGTATATAAAGCCATTAATTTTATTCTGTTGGAGAAGCTCTCAGTATGGGCCATTACATTACTGTTTCTCCTTTAGCAAACAGACCAACCCTCTTGTAACTGTACCTTGGAGATGAAGTGTAACAGGAGTCAAGTTATTATGTAGGATATGTGAGATATCTTAAGCCAAGTCTCTCAGGTAGCTAAACAATACCCTGCACCAGATCACAAGGTATGTGCTGCTGGCCTGGTTAGCTGTAGGAAGTATCTTGGGTGTCTTAGAGATAGGCTTATTGTAGTTTTAGAAAACCATGAAATATTTCCTTCCTTTTCTATTCCTACGCAGTGTCACTGTGATCATACGATCTATAGCTGTTGCCTCTTTCACAGGCTGTTTTCAGATTGGATTTATTTATAAGTTATTTGAGGGAGGAGACAGTTTCACGTCAATTTCTTAGGACAGTGCCTGGCACACAGCAAGCTCTGAATATGTGCTTGTTAAATTGAATAATAACCAAATGTTTCACCTTCCTATACCTCCTTTACTCAAGTAGAGCTGCTTCTTGTGGTCCCTGTCTCTGGACATCTTACCAGCCTCACAAACAAGGCACAAAGAAGGGGAACAGAGGAGAAATCGGTGGGAAGCTAGAGTTGGGAAGAGATGGGAAGCAAGAGAATTGGTTGGTCCAGTATTCTGGGCTGTTGGGTGATAGAAGGTGAGAAGTGGTTGGTCCAGAAGTACTTTAGGGAACTCAGCTACTGGGTGATCTTATTCAGATCCTAACTCTGTCACCTTTGTGAACTGAGGAAAGTCCATTGACCCATCAGTGCCTCAGTTCACTCATCTGTAGGATATGGGGAAGAAAGGAGAGAATAAGTATTTATGTAGTACATACTATGTTCTAGACACTGTACTAAATGCTTTTCCAAATATTATCGCATTTGACTCTCACACCAACCCTGTAAAGTAGGTGCTGTTATTATCCCTATCTTACAGTTGAGGAAACTGGGGCAAACAGGTTAAGTGACTTGCATTACACAACAAGGATTACACAACTAGTGAGGGTCTGAGGCTGGATTTGAATTCATGTTTTCCAGATTTCCAGAACAAGTATGCTGTCCCCTATCACATGATGTTACCTTGAGTTATTTCTGTGTCCAAATAAATAAGTCTCTAGCGTTAGAACAAACTAATAGACATCTTGATTTCTCACATTTTGTTTCCTTATAGAACCACTGGTATTTTTAATTTGAGGCCCTCTTGAATAAGAGCCCTCATCCCCCTTTTTTTGTAATTAATCTTATCAGGTCATTGGATTGCCTCATAGAGAGATTAAGGCTACATGTACACAAACCAGTTTGCCTCAGTTTAGTCGGAGGGCAGACGAAGTAGAATTCAGACAATTGATTTTGAAATGTGTTTTGTTGTTGTGGCTGTTTTGTGTTTGGGTTGGGAGAGAAAGGATATGTCTCCATGATACCAAAGAATGTGCCCGCCTAGCTTTTTCACCAATTATCAGTGTCATCTGGATAGCCAAATTAAAACCTGTGGTTAAGGGGAACAATGTGCAGATATGTCATTTAAACTTGAAAAACCTTCCGTACCCCTTACCGATTGCAATTACAGAATGTTAGAACACCATAAAACACTATCTATTCTAACCTGTGGTTTTTCTTTGGCTCTCTTCTCCTCCTCACCTCTTCATTCCCTTTCTCCCTACCTTTTTTTTCTCTTTTCCAGGTTTTGTTAGCTATGACAATCCTGTCTCTGCACAAGCTGCTATCCAAGCTATGAATGGCTTTCAGATTGGCATGAAACGCTTGAAGGTCCAGCTGAAGCGTTCCAAAAATGACAGCAAACCTTACTGATCTTAACCCCAGAAGCTCACTGCTCATATTTTAGCTTTCTTAGGGTAAGTCCCATGAGCCAGCCTGTTCTCCACAGGGAAGGCAAAGGAGGACCACATTGCCAACTTTCACCAAGAGAGACAGTTATTTTTACATTAACGCCTCCATCCCCCTACCCACCCACCCACCCAACTCGCCATTATTAAAACTTGGGCTACTTCTCTCCTACAAGTAAAATTCCTCCAGTTGTGCTACTGTATACTTTTGTTTTGCGACTTTAATTGTTTTTTTTTTCATTTTTATTTTTTAAAGAAAAACACACAAAAAATAAATGACATCTTGAAAAGTTAGAAGACAAACTCTAATGTGCAATTTAACTCTGAAACCACTGGTGCCCTTGAAAGCGCTGGCTAGGAATGTGTCTGTCTGGACCTTAGAAAGGGCACCAGCAGTTTAGAGTTTAATGTGGTGGCCTAGAGTGAGAGCGAAGCCAAGAGAAGCACTTATTCAAAATTAAGCAAACAAACAAAAAAAAGTCTTTCCACTACATGAGTTCATTCTAGTAAGAAGGATTTTATTTTAGGGTTCAAAGAACATGAGGTTTATTGGTCAACTTACTACACTGGTTGTCTTTATTTTATCATTGTTTTTATTTTAGTTTTTAGAAAGGATTAATGTAAAAAAGATTTAGAGGATCTGTTTCTTAAAGCTACAGGGTTTAAAAAAATAAAATAAAAATGAGTGAAAATACTTGATGTTTCTTGACAGATAAATTTAATAATAATAAATACATAAATAAATACATAAATAAATAAAAAAGAAAGCCACAGGCCTGTAAATTTTATTTGTAAAAAAAGCATTTCTATTTTTATACAAAATTTTTACTGCCTCAGAAATAATGGAAGTTATTTATTGCCTATTGTTAAATTATTGGATACCTAATGAGCAGTTCTCTGTGCTAGCTAGATCCTTTTGAAGTAGTCTCTAGAGTACTCGTGCCAGGAATGGGCTTTTTTTCACCGTTGAACCCTAGACCTAAAAGTTCATGCTTTTTCCTCCTGTTGTTTGTATGTCTGGTTATTTTATTTGTAGTTTCCATTATCTAGTTTAAAGTTCAGCTGTCTGACTTTCCCCTTATGTTAACATTTGTTGAAACTGGTCCCTTCCCCCTTTCCCTGCACCCCCAAATAACCGAATCCATCCCCCTTCTGGCTCTCTCTGGATGGATTCCCTTGGGGTTTCATTGTGCTGTGGACACAGATTGTAAGAAATGCAAATTATGTGAATGGCTCCTAGACTCCCTGAGTTAAGATTTGCATTAGTTTTCTCCCTCACCCATAAAAGTGATTTTGTTTCTGCTGCATAGATTTCTGTGTAACTTTTTACTCTTCCTTGTTTTTTCCCTAGACATCTTCATGCCCGTTAGTTCATCGTTTGCCTAGCATGTCCCTGTGGCGTCTCAAAAAAAAAAAAAGTTTCATCGTCCCGTCATTGTTTCTGATGTCTTTCTGACCTCACATCATATTTGGTTCTCCTACTGACCTTTGAAATTTGCATGTGACCTCATCTAGCTATGAATTCTGGGAAGTCAATGTGAAAAACATTGCTGCATTCATGCAAGACTGAAATTTATTATTAGACAAATTAATTCTAGAAGAAAAAAAAAACCTGTGGCAAAGTGTTTCTTTCTTTCTTGATTTTTTTTTCTTTTCGTAAAAAAAAAAAAAACCAGACTTGAAAGTATTATACAGGGATTGGCATTCTTCCCGGTCACTGGTAACAATAGCAATATGTGTCCAGGGACACAGAATGTTGGTTTCTAACAGACTACTTCCAAAAACAGTTTGAGAAAAAAAAACTGTCTGATTTTAAGTCTCTAGAGGTCTGTAATCGTTTTTACATTTTTCAGGCAGTGTAAAGTTTTTTGATAAGGCCATTTTAGGTGGCTCACTTTCTCATTAAGATATATATATATAGAACCACTTTTTGTAGATTAGTATAAGAAAATATTTACCCTGTTTTGGGGCAAATGCTACCTATTTGTGTCACCTTTTGCTGAACTGACTCACAGTTAGACAATCCATGGTTTAATGCACATGAAATTACCTATATTTTATACTGTTCCAATGTACAGGAGAAAGGTTACTGTAAACTGTGTTACGTTGGTGCTCCCGTGAATTAAGTTGTGGTTTCATCATGAGTCTTATGGTCTTAAGTGTTCTATGTTGATAAGACAAGTTTAAAAATTTGGTTTACTTGAACAAAACAAAACAAAAAAAGTTTCAAAAAAATTGTTTGCTTAAAAAAAAAAATTTCATGTGAGGAAAAAAAAAAAAACCTATTCCAGAATAAGTTTTGTGTTGGCTTGTGAAGCATTGATGTCATTTTTTTATTGTGGACAATTTAGGTGTGTTTGTGTTCAGCAAAATGTGATCTGTTTTTTTTTCTTTTAAAGGAAAAAAAACAGTGAAAATATATAGTGCCAAATTCCAAAGGTACTTCCTTCCTAGAGCTTCAGTGTGTTTCTTGTGAGAAGTAATTTGATAACATGGGTATTTTATTATGTGTTTTGTATAAATCCCTAATATTAAAAAAGAGGTTAAAAAGTTTGTTAACTTGCTATCCTGTGGTCTTGTTGCCTGAAATTGTTATTGTTTGTTATTTCTCTTTGATGTTTTTTGTAAGACATTGTATAAGTGCCCATGTCTCACTTTTTTAACCACTCTGCACATCAATGCTGTGAAGGCAAACCTCACAATGTATTTTCTTCATAATATTATGGAAACCTCTAAGGTGAGAAAGTTTTGAACTTTTAACCCTTTCTACCCAGAGCTGTCTGGAATGTTGGTACCTTTGATACATCCACCATTTTATTGTTGGGTTTGTTTGGGGGTGTTTCTGTTGGGTCATTTCCTCCTCCTGCCATTTCCCCCCTCCCCCCATATACTTAATTTTTTGTGGGGGTTTTGATTTGATTTTGTTTGTTTGTTCGTTTTTTAAACATGGTTGAAATCTACGAGAAGGAAAAAAAATCCACAGGGCAGATCTGAAGGGTAAAACCAATAGTATTTAACCACTCTCCAAAATTCCCCACCCCCTTCATTTTTTTTCCTTTCACTTTTAAGGACTTTTTAAAAAAATCTTCTCAGAGAGCTCTAAATGTGCTGCTGTAACTTGCTGTTCAGTATTAAATAACAACAGTTTCTTACTGATTCTCTCCTCCCCTAGTCCCATTCCCTCAAGAAAATGGTGAATTTTAGCACCTAATGATATATATTTTTTTTTCCAATTTGCTTTGAAATCAAGTGTGGTGGTGCATTCTGGCCGAGAACTTTTTAATGTGCACTGCAATGTAAACTACTTTTTAAACAAACATTTCCTGGATAACGTTTACAATCGGCCATTGTGCTGGGGATTGTCTGAGCCCTCTGGGTCTGGCCTCTGTGTTCACTGTACCCAGAATTTGAAACTGGTAGCCCTTTCACTGCCTTTCTGATGTTAGTTTGTTGGACTAAGTGCATCTGAGGGGACTGTACAAGCAGAACTCACTTCTCATTACTGACACACACAGAAAAAGAAAAAAAAATTGCCAACCAAATACCCATCAGCATTAATTACCTGCTGCCGTTTTTCTAAAGTGCCATATTTCTTTTTATAAAATTAAACACAAACATCATAAGGTCTTGACAGACTGAAGGCCGTAACAACCACCAAATGCAAAGCCCTTTCTGAAAAAATAATAATAGGTCATTGGCATCTTCTCTGTGGCTGGGTACAATGCTGGTGACCTTCCTCACTCCCCTCTCTGACTCACTCACTCACCCCTTTCAGTTTAATGTGTATGGATTGTGATAGCCCTGAGGTGGAAAGGACTAGCCTCTCATGATGCAAAAAAAAAGAAAAAAAAAAGAAAAAAAAACAGAAAAAAAAAGAAAAAAGTTTCCTTCTTATAGCACATGCACTTATGATGAAATGATTTTTATTATCCTCACACGTGTTTACTACTGCTGGGGCCTTCCTTCATCCTTTGAGGGCTATTTGTACTTCCTGCAGCAATCTGCTTAATAACAAAACAGATCGCACATATGTCTCTCATATATATCTATATACGGGGTGTGTGTATATACATATATATAAACACAAGAGAAATTCATTTGAATCTTAGACTGTTTCACTCAGAATCTTCTCATTTGTCAACCACATAAATTTCCAAAGGTTTTTTTTTTCCAATTTCTTCAGCAAAAACTACCTTCCCCGTCCCCTTTTAGCCCCTCTCCCAACCTTCCTCTCGCCCAGAGTGGACTGAGCACACTATTCAGGAGAAAGTTGAGGGTGAGCACTTTTAGTTGAGCATTTATTATTTTGCAGGCAACCAAGATATGGTAGGTTTGGTGGAAATGTCTGTCCCCCTCCCCCCTTTTATTTGTATGTGTTGTCTTTGTTAAGCAAGTTATCCCTCCTAAGTGAGAAATCGTCCTCCGGTTTACTTTGACTCAGAATATCAAAAGGAAAAGCTGCAAGGGTGCAAAGGGCCTATGCCAGAAGGAAAAAACAAAACAAAACAAAACAGGGAAATTGCTTTTTTTTAAATAAAAAAATTAAATGTAGACAATAGTACTTTTTAAATTAAATCAGAGACTTGCAATGAAATGGCAATCCTCAAAGGCATAAATAAGTTCATCTTTCTTTCACCATAGGGGTTATAGTTCTTTGGCTTGTGCTTCTCTGGAACCATTTTAATGTTTCTGTTTTTATTATCTTAAGTGCTAATTAACAACAAGAAGAAAAAAAAACCTGTAGTTTCATTACCTTTTTGGATAATGTCATACAAAAAAAAATGTATTTGTGTTTTTTTTGTGCTGTGAAAAATTGTTGTTTGTAGATTAATAATATGATCATTTTGTTTAGAATTACGAAAATAGTTTTTTAAGTATTGTCTGAGAAAAGCCAAAGTTAATGCAACCTAGTGGAAACTGTAAGAACATTTGAGTATTGTTTCTGTTTTATTGATGCATTTGGATTTTGTTGTTTGATGGAATTTGAGCCAAAAAAAAAAATGCAGGCTTTCCTATTTCTACAACTGATTGTACTTATGCATTTTGTACCAGTGGAACTTTTTATACTGGAGATTAAAAAAAAAAAAGGAAACTTTTGTGGCTTACTCTAGTGGGCCCCCTGACCATGACTGATTTCGAGTTTGATTTCTGGTTGGTAGGAAGAAAGTTGGTTTTCTTTTGAGAATTAAAAACTTTGGCTTGCTTTCTTTTTTTCCCTTTGCTTATATCTAGCGTTAGAATTTTGTCTTTTAAAAAAAAGCGGTAAGTTTCACTTTTTATTCTGTATTGTGCAGTTACACAATAAGGTAATTAGAATTAGGAGTACTCAGTCACTTTAAGTGGATAAATGTATCAGTTAAAACTTTAGGGGTTTGCTTTTTTGCTGTTTAGATCAAAGTTTTTTCTGATTCTTCTGTCCTCATTGTGAACATAACCGTGTAGTTGAAACAGTCAAACTTATTTTTGTAACGTATGTTATTGTGTGATGCAGTTTTTTGCTTCTGTCTCCAATATTAAACCATTTTCCTAATACTTGTCTCTCTCTGCGTGTTGTATTGTTGGTGGTCATTATATGTTGGTAATACATCTGCACACCTCACTGTTTCACGTCCCTGTTTTTTTTCTATTTGTTGTGTATAAAAGATACAGTCGATTCCACCTAAGTGAATATCTGATTTTGGGAAAAGGAGGAACTGTGCACTTTAGCTTTCCTCGGTTTATTTCTGTACCACAGCCCATTTCAGCTTCTGGGCATAGACTTGTTACTTTTTTTCTTTATCAACAGTCGGTCTATGGGTTCACTTAAGTAACTACCTACAGAGTTATATTTGCCAAGGCCTTTGTCAGTCATTTGATTACAGAAGCTCATTCTCATATATTCTCTCTCTTCTCTCCTTTCTTCTTTTCTCTCCCTTTTGCTTCCTCTTTCTCTCCTTTTCTCCCTCTCTCTTGCCTTCTTTCTTCCTCCCTCTTTCCTCTCTCCCCACCCCCCACTCTCCCTCTCTCCTTTGGTCTTTCCCTGTTGTGCAAACACAACCCTATCCCAACATGTAGAAAGTCAGTCTCTGATGTCAAGTGAATTCAACTGCGAAATGGGAAACAGCACCTATCAGTTCTAAAAAGTCATAACAACGTGCTTATAGAAAATTAGAACTAAAAAGGGCCTGAGAGATCTAGTCCAGCCCCTTTTCCCCTCTGCCTAGGTAAGGAGCCTGAGGCCCTGACACCAGAGAGTGATCTGAACCCAGATCTTCTGACTCAAGCCTAGTGTTGTTTTTTTCCATAATACATCTCCTGCTCTACCTGATAGTTCTTTGTAAAACTTTAGAAAACTTGAGAGAAGAGAAGGAGCAGCCCTGATATTTTTTCTAATTGTACACTAGTCTATTGGCATATGATGAGAGTCAACTTTTTTTTTTTTAGGAACTCATACCATTTTAAATAGAAGTGAGAGACCTGAGGGTGAATATGGGGGTTGGGGAGGAAGCTCACCAGGTGAGCAAGAAACATGCATATATATGTATAAATACCCAAATATGTATGTATATTCATATAAGAAATGTAGGTGTTGCCAACCCATCAATCAGTAGATAGATATAAAAATAATTTTTAAGAAGGTAAGAGCTTTAGTTACTAAGGCTTATGGAAGACAATCTTACTTGGTACTCAAACTATTTTGATTTGAAAGGGGTCGAGTTGGTCATACTCATCACTGAATATGATGAAGTCCAAAGGGAATTTTAAAAGTATAATAAAAACACACATTCTTTTTTTTCTCCACCCCCCACAACACACATTTCTCTAACTGGTGTCAGATATAGTTGTTTACAGTGTCACACGCTAAGAGATCTAAAGCTTTAAACAGCTTCCTTTCCACCCCTTGCCTCTCCCAAAACCCAATCAGAACTCACTCAAGAGTGCTCTCTGGAACTTAAGCCACAAACCCCACCTCCCATTCTCTCTCCATCTCTTAATGCTCAGGAATCTGATCGTTTTTTTTCAAAGTGCTCTTAAGAGGTTCCATCAATGCTAGTCCCTCTCGCATCTCTCTCCTTCCAATTTCTCTGACGCACAATCTTCTGGCGGAAGCTAGCCTACTCCTAATGCCCAGAACCCACTGCCAACAAGATGATTCCCTCCACAGCGCTCAGACCTCAGCTGCTTTGTGGGGTCCAGGACAGGGAGCCATTTTAACATTCTCCAGCAGTTCAGAGGTTGAGGGCCCTAGTGGAGTGGGGAAAGAAGGCTTCTTTCTATAAGCCTAACACACCCCAATGGGCCATTGCCTTCTGCCAGCTCCAAACCAACTCTGCTGGGAGCTAACCACTAGACTTCAGATTTCTAGGCAAAGCTTCTGCTTTTAATCTTACTATGGCTTTCAGAAGCCCTTACAAGTTCTATGAAGATCCACTGCCTATGTTAGCAAGGAAGGGATGACTGAGTATGTGATTTTTACCTTATTTTATTTTTTTAGATAATTTTCTTTCAAGATGCAGCTTTAAAAATAAAAGATCTACTATCTGCCAACATACAAAGAAAAAGATTTTGTGCTAGACTTTTTTTAAAAAGCCAGTTCATTTAAAAATAACTTCTCCACAAAAGGGGAAGGAAAAGTTAGTTCCCTAAAGTGCTGATGGTTGTATAAAGTCCTTGCTTTAAATTCTTTTTTTTTTTAACTTCAATTATGTAAAACACCTTTGTGGTGTAAACAAAATGTTTCTTTGTTCGCTGTGCGTGGACCATCTTGGGAAATGATAGAGTTGTCACCAGACTTACCTTGCTGATAGAAATTATGTCTGCCCAGTCCCCAGCCATTAAACTTGATCCAAGGAGCTGGTGACTGTTAGCTCACAGGCTAGGAAAACAGTCAACACGAATGTACTGTGAATCGTTCCTGATAAGTGAATAAAACATTGTGACCAAACAATCAGCTTATTCACTTATCAGGAATCGACTGTTCTGCTAATTCGCTAACTGTTTCTGTTCTTCATCTCTGTTGTAGTTCACTATTTTTGCTGTGTTCTGTTCTTACTCTCATGCGCTAGCAAAATCACTAGGAATATATCTTCGTGTGACCATGAAACGTTATATCGAGTGAAAATGATATCTTAACAAAATCTATGCACTTGCTATCAGGAACACAATACTGGATGTGTCTTATATATATTGAACTATATAGTACTCGATTTCTTAAATAAAGCTTAAGAAAGGACTCTGTTGTCTGTAAAATTAATGTGAAGATTTTTTTTTAAAAAAACAATGTTTCTAGAGATTGTTTTGTGTTAAATCCTTGGGGATGCAGAGTTTACATTTTTTCTTTGAATTTACATGTATCTGTGGCTTTATGGCTCAATCCTCAATAAATTGGCTTTGGAAACAAGATGGAGTGAGGGAGCTTTCTCCTACTGCTTTGTAGCAAGATATAGCTGGAAAGCCATCCCCTTATTAGTGAGAACAGTGTGTCTCTGTCCAAAGCAAGAGATATCACTTCTGCAAATACCAGAACAAAGTAATTCCTAGACTTACAAAGAACCACTTGAAAGTATCAGAATTTTGCCCTAACCTAGAAAAATCCAGCTGTGTTTCTGAATATGATCCCTTCGGGGGTGGATGAAGAAGGGAAAAAAAGAAGTTTCTAGAATAATGCTGGTTTACGTCAGTGCCCAGCCAAAGTGAGGTGAAACTCTAAAAGTGTAGCCAGCTGGAGAGCTATGCTTGTTTTATTCAGAATTACAAAATGAGAGAAATGGTGTTTGATCATTCAGGATGAGAAGGGTAAATTTTCAAAGCACCAGTGGAAGAGGCACCCCATGACATTTGCTAAGCTTAAATGGAAGGCCTGCTGCTTGGGCCTTTCAGAGGGGGGTTTGGGGGGTGTGGTGTGTGTGTGTGTGTGTGTGTGTGTGTGTGTGTGTGTGTGTGTGTGTGTGTGTGTGTGTGTGTGTGTGTGGTTTTTCCCCCATAGGGCATTAGTTTGTACAGAACAATGTTTATGTTAAAAAAAAAAATCTCAATGTTTGATTCCAAGGAAAATTCCTAGACTTTCTCCACTTAGGGGCTGAACTATAGCCAGACATTCTAAGCCTTCATTCAACCAAACCTCAGGGACTTGTGCTAATAGCAGACAAGGAGAGCATGGATAATGAAAATTGACAGATAATCCAAAATCATCTCACCGATGAGTCCAACAAAAAACTTGCCTCTCACATGTCTTTGGGTAGGGTTAAAAGACCAAACAGCAAAGGAAATGGAATCTGTATGATCGAATAATCCTGGATAATAGAAAGTTGACTACAGAGAGAGAGGGGGATTGAACCAACCCCTTTCACCAGAGAACTTTATAAACAAGTGCTCTCATTGTATGGAGAATGAAATCTAGATATTACTTAGTGCAAGACCTAGAAAACTTGGTAAGAAAAATAATTCTAGAATCTAGCTGCCCCTTTGCCTATAACCCTAACTTCATAATCTCCCTTTCTCACAAAAACTAGCATATTATTTGCTGAGTAACACATTTTGGGGTTGTAATCAGAACCCTCAGGTTTAAATAGAAACCTATAAACCCAAAAGCCCTGAGTGGCTTTCTATAGATTCATCTCTAGCCTCACAAATAATACTAAGTATAGAATCAATTCAGAGCTATTGAGATGGCCTTCAGCAGTTAAGGTGAATAGTCTAAGATTCCTGAAGAAGATATTAAAGTAATCCCTGTTTTCTTGAACTGGAGACCCAATTCTAAATGCATTTTGAAATATATATTAACTCCTCAAGATTAAAAAGCACCTTAGAATCCATACTGATACCTCACTACATATATAACACATATATATCACTTCCATCATCTCTGATTCATATCTCAACTGGGAGAGATCCAATGTCACTCACTATCCTTCATTACTGTGACTGCTTTGTCAATAACCTCTAATCTTATCTCCTTCACACACACCCCAAAAGGTCCAGAAATGAACATCTCCAGGGTTCTCTTTCCTTCCTTCCTTCCCTCTCTCTCTCTCTCTCTCTCTCTCTCTCTCTCTCTCTCTCTCCCCCTCTCCCTCTCTCCCCTCCTCCTCCTCCTCTCTCCCTCTCTCCCTCCCTTTCTTGCCATGGGAGGTTAGAGGCTCTAAGAAAGTGGATAATTATAGAAAGGGAAGATTTCAGAAAATTCAACTGCTGGTCCCAGGTAATCTTTACTGCTACAGAGCCCAAGAGAGACTCCTAGATAGGGAATCCTTGAGGAACATTCTAAACTTAAAAGCAGAACTGGACCCAGTCACCTTGAAATTAATAATAGCTTTTACCTGGGATCCCATCCCCACCCCATCCCCATTCCCACTCTCCCCCTTCTCCCAGCCCCTTTTAGCCTCTTTGTGGTGAATAAATGCCAAATTTAATTAAATGTCTTGTGCCCAGATTGGAGAAACTATGTGGCACAGTGGATAGAATGCCTGGCCTGGAGTCAGGAAGACTCATCTTTCTTGAATTCAAATCTTGTCTCAGACACTTAAAAGCTATGTGACCCTTGGGCAAGTCACTTAACATCTTTGCCTCAGCTCCTTATCCATAAAATGAGCTGGTGAAGGAAATGGCAAGCCTCTCCAGTATCCTTGCCAAGCAAAGTCTGACGTGATTGAAATGACTTAGTAACAACAAAAATGCACCGATGAGATTTTAACACGTGAAATCTCCAGAGAGAAAACGGGGAGGCACAGAACAAGAGTTGGAAAAAACCAAGAAGAAACACCAGAAATAACTAATGGCCCTGTCTTTTAAGAGGAGAACATTCTCCTCCTTTAGGGGAGAAAAGCTGGTCATCTTTCCCCCATTTCTTCCTTTCTCCTGGCAAGGAGAGCTGCTAAGTCTGAAAAGGCAACTCTGGAAAAATGGCTAAGGCCAAAAAAAAATCCCAAATTGTTCAGTATAATTAAGACTCCAGAACAGCCTTAGAACCCCAAAGAACCTGCCATTTAGATCCAAGCACCTGGTGAATGCATTTGTTCCTCAGGGATTTGGTTGAGCTTACATCATCAGGCATGGGGCTGGGGATGGTTCAGCATCATTAGCACTTATCTATTATCTTGTTAGGTGGTCTCTCAGATGTTATTCTGGGAGATCATATAGTAAAATGGCAAGATAAATCATAATATTCCATTAGAAAATGCTTCACCCATGTACCTAAAGAGAAGAAGAAATTTGAAGAGCAAAAAGATGGCAACTCTTGTGCTGGGTAGCCTTTGGCTTAGCTCAGACACTAAGCTTCACTTACTTGTTCATAAAAACCTATGATGGGGGGTGGCTTGGGGAGGAAATGCAGCAGGTTATGGGGCCAGAGGGAAGTCCCTAGCCTAGTGAAAAAGCTTGGAACTAGCTAGCTTATCCCAAGTGACTCAAAGTACTTGGAAATCCTACTTCCAAAGTAGTAATGTCCAAACATTTTTGATCATAGATCCCTAGCAAATATATATATACACACATACATACATACCCATATAGTACATATACATATATAAAATATATATATATATATACAAGTATATATACATACACATATAAAATATGTGTATTTTTATATATTTACATATAGTGCACACCTCTACTATGTATTTATTTTGGGGTTGTATATATGTACTACTGTACTAATAATCATGTAATGATAAAATACAAAATTGTTATTTAGTCACTTTTCAGTCATGTCCAACTTTCTTCAATCCCATTTGGGGTTTTCTTGGCAAAGATCCCAGAATGGTTAGCATTTCCTTCTCCGGCTCATTTAACAGATGAGGAAACTGAGGCAAACAGGTTAAGTGCCTTGTCCAGGGTCACATAACTAGTAAATAAGTGTCTGAGGCCAGATTTTGAACTCAGTCTTCCTGACTCCAGGCCTGGCACTCTATCCACTGTACCACCCAGGTGCCCTAAAAATGATCAAGATAAAGACAAAATAGTTTTTTATCCCAAGTCAATACAAAGTCATAGGAGTTTATTGAGCAGGGGGATAACACAATCAGACCTGTACTTTAGGAATTGTTCTGCTAGTTGTATGGAGGATAGATTAGAAAGAAGAGAAACAAAGCAGCTAACCCAATGAGAAGACTATTGCAGCAGTCCAGTGAGAAGTGGGAAGAAGTTAGGCTAGGGGTGGCAGGTGAGTAGAGATCAGGGGGCATATGCAAGATGTAGAGGTAGATATAAGATTTGGCAATAGTTTGAGATATAAAGGATGAGGAAGAGTAAGGTGTCAATGATGATTCCAAAGTTGTCAAGCTGGGTCCCTAGAAAGATGGTGGCACCGTACACAGAAATAAGGAAGCTTGAGAAGAGAAGCAGGTTTGGAGGGAGTAAAGCTAATATAATGAGATCTTCAGTGCACATCACAACATCCTCCTCTTCATCTGAGAGACTCAATCTATCCCACCCAAAATGAAAAAGGATGAAGGGTAGGGCTCTTACCCATTGGTCACCACCCCAGAGTACAGAGATCATCTTCCATGAGCTGCTGCCCCAGCCACCAGGTAATCTAAGGGGCAGGTAGTGGGTCTGCTAGGTTAAAAGAAGGTTAAAAGAATTTTTCCAATGGCACATGATTGGCTGCTGTTATGGGTGCTCAAGCAGTGGTTAGAATATATCTTCTCTGAGAGACCTACATTGAACTGAGAATAGAGAGGGGTGGTTAGGTGGAGCAGTGAATAGAGCACTGATCCTGGAGTCAGGAGGAACGGAGTTCAAATCCAGCCTCAGACACTTAACACAAAACTAGCTGTGTGACCTTGGGCAAGTCACTTAATCCCAATTGCCCTCCAAAAAAAAGGGCAATAAATGAACTCAGAATAGAGGCTCGCAGAGTAGAAGGTAGAAACAGAGAATAAGGCTAGATGTGACTATGTTGGAATCAAACCCCATAGTCAGCTCATCCAGAAAGTATGGCATGTGCTTCCCAATAGTCCTACCCTCTGATTAGTTGATTACACCCCCCACTTTGGAAACCACTCATGTAGACAGTGTAGACACTTAGGCTCGGGGAACTGCACCCTAACAGACTGATTCATCTATCCAGAGCTCCACAAGATGGTTCCTACAGCATCAGAAGACCTTTAAGATATATGGTTCCATTCTAAGCAAATCATTCAATTCAATTCCCCCACCACTGAAGCAGTGGCAGCTTGAGTGGCAGGGTTTCTGTATGAACACTGATTCCTACAATAGGTTTTAGGATTAAGTAGGCATTTTTTCTTTCTAACCCCAAATTGATTTTTCCCTTTGTGAAAATCCCTATAAAGTCACTTGTCTCCATTATAGACCCAAGACAAATCTAACCCACTGTGAGAAGTGATAACTGGCTCTTATAGAGAGTAATGATTGGAGGAAGGGGGCGGAGAAGAAAAGAAAAATTAAGAGTTTGATGACCTTGGCTATGAACATTAATTGAATTTCCTCCTTCCCATGGTTTTCTTTTGTGAGGCTATGTATGGTAACCATTGAGTATATACACAGTTACTTAGACATAGCAGGTGCTTAATAAAAGTTTAGTTCTATTTGATTATTGCCATGAACATACATACATCACTTTTTCAAGGGTCCTTTTTAGAAACTCAATCACATGTATGCCAATCAACAACAAACCCAACTGTAGAGCATCCGACTCTCACACAGAGGTAATGAGAAAGAATGAATGAGTATGGAAAGCTTGAACCTGCTACCGGGTGAATAAAATAAATGGCCAGACCTGTTGATAAAACAGGATGGAGGAGGATTTGGAGTCAGAAGCCCAGGGCTTGAATACTTTAATTGTTCTGATCTGAGTACACCTCAATCTCTCTGGGCCTTAATTCTCTTATCTAAGAGGAAGTATACTACCATGGAAAGAAAGAGTGGTGGATCTGGAGACATAGGATTTGAGTCCGAATCCTCTCTCTGCTTCTTTCTTTCTATGTGAATTTGAGCAAAGCATTTCACTTTTGGGGGCCTCAGATTTCTCATCTTTAAAATGAGGGAGTTGGACTAGATCACCTCTAAGATTCCTTCCAGTTCTAAATTTGTTATCCTGTATGATTTCTATGATGAATCCTATGATAAAAGCAATCTGATAGCAAGAACCTGATCCATTTTGGTGGCTAGGATAACCTGAAGACAAGATCTTAATTCACCTCCTAAGTCCCTGTCTACATGCCATGTTCTTCTAACAACTCAACCTAAAAACTCAATGGCATGTTCAAAAATCATTTAGTAACTATGCAACAGAAGCCATTCTTAATATTTGGCAAATAAAACACTCCACAAAAGCAATTTTTATCAGTTGAATATGTTTCTCATACCTAAACCAGGGAGGGACAAAGCAGAGAGAGATATAAATAAAATTTTGATGAATATTAACATTAAAATTTTAAATAAAATCTTAGCAAAGGATCTATAGCACTTTAGGTGTTATAGTGAGTAGAAAAAAGAATTTGGAATCATAAAGACCTGAGTTCAAATCTTGTATCAGATATCATGGGCAAATCATGGACCTCTCTGGATCTCAATTTCCTCATTTTTAAAATGCGGGTAGGGGAGAAGGTGATGGATAAGATGATTTTCAAAGTTCCTTTGAACTCAAACTCTATGATCATATGATTCTAATATGTCCAAAACATTATTCATTATGGACAAATTTGATTTATACCAGGAATTTATTTATACCAAGGAATGCTCAACATCAGAAAAAACATTAAATAATCATACAAACAACAAAAAAACATACAATATCATTAGGAGATGAAAAAATGAATTCTATAAAATATAGCAATCATTTCTTTTAAGACCCTAAAAAGCACAGATGAAGAGCCCTTCTTTAATGAGCAAAAGTGGTGTGTGTGTGTGTGTGTGTGTGTGTGTGTGTGTGTGTGTGTGTGTCTATGGCAGACCTGCCTTTGACACATGCTACCTGTGTGACTCCTGGGAAAATCTCTTAACATCAAGGCAACTCTGGGCAACTATCTAAAGAGTTGCTATAGGCAACTCTCTAAAGAATTAAGTGAGTTGTTCTTGGTAACTCTCAAAAATTTTAAGTTGCAGAGAAAATACTGACCTGAATTGGCAGATACAATGTCCTCATTGGAGAGATCCCTACACTATTGGAATCACAAGTCCAGTCCATACACATACACACACACACACACACACACACACACACACACACACACATACATACACAAATATGGGCATCGAGGTGATGCACAGGATAGAGTGCTGGGGCTGGAGTCACTAAGACATCTTCCTAAGTTCAAATCTGGCCTCAGACACTTACTAACTGTGTAACCCTGAGCAAATCACTCCAGTATCCTTGACAAGAAAACCCCAAATAGGGTCAAAACGAGTTGGACATGACTGAAAAACAATTGAATGCAAAAAAATGTGCATAAATATAGATAATAAATATACAATTTACAAGAGATAGAAGGGTTCCATTCCTCCCCACTATAATTCTAGAAACTATTTAGTAATAATTCCAGTTAAAGAAATTAAAAATACAAAAACACTGGCAAAGAAAGAACAAAGTTATCATTATTTGAAAATTTAAAAACCACGGAAAATCAGCAAAGAAACCACAAAGAATCAGCAAAGTAGGAGGATACAACATAAATCCATAAAAATAATGTCTTTCTTTTCAAAATAACTACAAAATGCATAAAATGTTTCAAAGTTAGCCTACCAATACACACACACTCAGGACTTCTAGAAATAATGGAAAGAAGAGACAGTCAATATTCATGGTCAGGCAATAGCACTATAATAAAAATATTCAGATTTAGATTTAGTGCTAGCTTATCAAACTATTATAGAACTAGAGAAAAATTTCAAAAATTTAGAATTTCGGGGCGGCTAGTTGGCGCAGTGAGTAAGAGCGCTGACCTCGGAGTTGGGATGACCCAAGATCGAATCCGGCCTCAGAAAATGAGCACCCACACATAAATAATGACTAGCCGTGTAACCTTGAGCAAGTTACTTAACCCCAATGGCTTTAAAAAAAAAATTTAGACTTTCAGGGGAAATGATAAAAAACAATGATGACATATTATTGCTCCATCTCAAACTATATTATGAAACAGTAATTTAAAAATGATTTGCTATTCATTAAAAGTAGATCAGTAGAATAGATTTAAAAAAAAAAAAAGGACTCAGAAGCAAGTGAATAGAGCAGTCCAATGTGTAATAGACCCAAGAACACTAGCTACTTAGGGGAAGATTCAACAAGATATGGCAGAAATTTGGCATAAACCAGCATCTTTCACCATATGTCACAATTATCTCCAAAACAGATAATATAATCAAAATACAAAGTGCCACCTAATTAAAAAAATTAAAGAACAGAAGGGTATATCTTTTACAAGCAGGGCTGGGAAGAATTCTTAACAATCAAAGGGACCATAAAAGATAAAATAGATGATGTAAAGAACATAAAATTTAAAAACTTTTACATGAAATCTCAAATTTTACATAAAAAAAATACTTTTTATGTCTATGTTTCCCCTCAGATTTCCCTTTCAAGGGCTCCTCTCAAAGCAGAACTATATACAACTCAAGCCATCAATGTATGATAACAGTCAACTACCCTGGCTTCTTAAACTTTTCTCACTAGAGACCCTTTTTAGCTTCTAGATGGCATTTGTTGGAGTTGCTTGCCCTGGGGCATGCATAGTTCAAAGTGCGCATGTTTTGTATTCAGGACCCAGGCAGCAATGAAGTTTCCTGATGCAACACCAGGCAAGAGATGTTGGAAACACCTCAGATTTATTCCATGCTTGATTTTAATTAAATTTTGGTCATTGCACATTCAGAAACCTTTTACTGTTGCCAAATTTTTCAAGACCCCATACTGACACCCACAGTTTAAGAAGCACTGAAATAGAGATCTTCATTTGACCTTGTAGATACAAATGAGACAGGAAAAGATACTATTCATGACACTCCATCTCTTAGCTCCAGGCATTTTCATTGTCTGTCCCCTGTGCCTAAAATGTTCCCCTTCTCTTCTTTACCCCCCTGGTAAAGTGCCTTCCCTCTGTTGATCATTTCCATTTATCCTGGATATAGTTTAACTGTACAAAATTATTTGCATGTAGTCTCCCCACTTAGACTGTGAGCTCCTTGAGGGCAGGGACCATCTTTTGCCTTTCTTTATACACCTAGCACTTAGCACAGTGCCTGGAATATAGAAGGTACTTTTAAAAAATGCTTATTGGCTGACTTGGGACTTCACTATGGCTCTGCATATAGTTAGTTTGTTCAGAAAGAAAATTACAGGTAAAAATAGGAAGATTAAGATTTTACTAAAGTATTTCCCCAAGAGAGGAAGGGGAGTAGAGGGAATCTAGACAAAAACATCCAGAGCAATGAATTTATTCTTATACTTTACAAATGCTGATGCATAACAGCAAAGAAATTCTAACTCTTGTGTTTATTCTTATCTGACCTACTACTGATTAGTGTATTCAAAGATGACTGGAGTCTATTTTTTTCATACTGGCTCATTAATAAAAAGCTTAAGCATCTCTTGCCCTCAAAAGCAGCACAGTGTTGTAGGTGTGGCTTCTAACACCAACACCCTCAGTTCAAGTATGATGTTGGAATAAAATGAGGCTTGACCTGTTCCTAATGACCTAATCTTCCATTACATTCTCAGCTATACACAGAGGTGCTTATAACCTTGATCTTACCATCACTCACAAGTTTTCTACTTGTTTATCTTCATAAAATCTGAGATATTTTTTTCTGAGCATAATCTTTTTTTTTTGCTTTTTGGAGGGCAATTGGGGTTAAGTAACTTGCCCAAGGTCACACGGCTAGGTTTTTTGTTTGTGTGGGTTAAGTGTCTGAGGCCGGATCCGAACTCAGGTCCTTCTGACTCCAGGGCCGGTGCTCTACTCACTGCGCCACCTAGCCGCCCCTGAGCATAATATTTTATTGGAATCCTAGGTGTCACAATGGATGGACCTGAAATCAGGGAGAACTGAATTCAAAAATTCCTCTGCTAGCCATGTGACCTTGGGCAAGTCACTTAACCCCAATTGCCCTCCAAAAAGCAAAAAAAAAAAGAAAAAAAACCCTCTGGCACATAGTAGCTGTATAACCTTAGATAAGTCACTTCATTTCTCTTGACCTCAGTCTTCTCAACTACAAAATGAAGATAAGACAACACCTGTTTCCCAGGGTGGTTGTAGGGATCAAAGGAGAGAATATTTGTAAAGCCCCAAGCATAGTTGTTAGCACAAAGTAGACACTTCATAAATGCTCGCTTCCTTCTTTCCTCTGACAAAACTGTAGCTTCTTCTGCTTTTGACCACTTGACAGTGTTGAGGACTTTGATAAAGAGAACTTTCTTTTCTGGGTTTTTAACAGGTCCCAAACACTCAAAGAAGCAATTGTCTTGGTACATCTCCACAGAAGTTGCTTTCCAGGGATGGTGGTTGCAGGGGCTAGGTTAGAAGGACTAGCAGTCTGAAGACTTGCTGCCATTCCTGCCCACAGCTTCTTTATCCAAGACAGGAGTGCAGGAGGAGATGGTAGGAGATGTTGGAGTAATATGAAATGGAAAGGAGAAAGGAGAAAGGAGAAAGAGATCTTGGGGACTATTTTCAGGGAAGTATGAGGAAAGGTCTTTAGTTGAAAAGGGGGAGGTAAAGGGTACTGTGGGGAGCTTTAGGGGAGCTGAGAAGTCTGGAACATCCCTATAGAGAAAAGGAAAGGGAATCTATTAGGGAAGAGTAGAAGGATTGACTTGTTACAGTGAGGGCCCAGTTAAGATTAGCTAACAAATTTGTAGTGACCTTATCAGCACAGTTTCAATGAATTCCTCTGGCTGCTTTGGACAGCTCATGAATAGGAACAAAGAGGGAGGGTTGGGATTTGATAAAGTATAATCAGTGATAAGACAGGGGGTCAAATGCAATTTGACAATAGAGTGTAGTATAGAGTTGAACTGATACACCAAAAGGTCAAGACTGGGAAAAGAGAAGAGGGAACCTAGGGTAGGGGGTCATGACCTGTAAAAGAACTGAGGAATAGAGAAAAAGGAGATCCCAGTTAGAGGTTGTAAGGTATGGGAAAAGATGGAATAACAAAATATTATGATCATGCTCAGCTCACGAGCATGAATACTTGTGAGTGATGGTAGGATTCCTAAGGGTATGACTAGCTCTCTGTATAGTAGAGGGTAGCAGAGAGGATAAGGTTATTAAGAACAGGTCATGCCAGGCTAAGCTCTACTTCTTCTTTGACAAAGTTATGAGACAAGTAGATGAAGAAAATGTAATATGGTTGACAAAGTTTCTTATACCATTTTTGTGAATGATATGGACATTTTTGTTGTTTTTGTTGTTGAGTCATTTCACTCATATGCCACTCTTTGTGACGCCATTTGGGGTTTTCTTGTCAAAGATACTGGAGTGGTTTGTTATTTCCTTCTCCAGCTCACTTTTACAGATAAGAAAACTGAGACAGGGGCGGCTAGGTGGCGCAGTGAGTAGAGCATCGGCCCTGGAATCAGAAGAACCTGAGTTCAGATGCAGCCTCAGACACTTAACGCACACACAAACAAAAACCTAGCCGTGTGACCTTGGGCAAGTTACTTAACCCCAATTGCCCTCCAAAAAGCAAAAAAAAAAAAAAAAAGAAAACTGAGGCAAACAGGGTTAGGGGACTTGCCCAGGATCACAGGGTTAGTAAGTGTCTGAGGCTAGATTTTTAATTCAAACCTTTGTTCAGGCCTGGGGTACCCTGTTCATTCAGAAATACAATTAACAAATACAAATCAAGTTGAATAGCCTTCCTAAAAAGTCATTAATGACTCAATTTCAACTTGCAAGGATTCTAGTGGACAGTTTTGTACTTGACCTTGTCCTGTTAATCATGCCATCCATGGCTTCCATCCAAGCCGATGGTAAAAAAAAAAAAGTGTTCCTCAAATTTTCAAATCATATAAAGGTTAAAAAAAAAAAGGAACAGCTAACATACTAAATAGTGTCAGGATCCAAAAATAAGGCAATGGGCACAGAACTGGGCTGAATGTTTAAGATTTTTAAAGGGAATTTGAATAAGGAAAAATGAAATTTTTTAACACTTAAGTTTTTAAAAAATCCATTTCATGAATATAAGAGGGTGATGTGACTAGATGTTATGTCATCTAAAAAAAGATCAGAAAGAATCAATGTACTTTAAGTTCAATACAAGAGTGTGCTGTGCTGCCCCCTGCCCAAAGATAATACAGGCTTATGGTACATAAAGACTGGCATAGTGCTAAGGCCAAGAGAGGTAAGATCACAAGGTACCAACCATGATCAGAGCCCATATGGAATATCACATTTAGTTTTAAGCCCCATGTTTCAGGAGGACATTGCTAGCCTAGCAATCAACAGACAGGTGATCAGGATGGTGAATGGCCTCAAAATCATGCCACTTGAGAACTGGTTGAAGGAAACAGGGTGCTCAGCCAGTAGAAGATGGGGGCAGGGACGAGGAAACAGCATTGAACAGCTACCTTCATGTGTTATTTTTAATGAGTATCATGCAGGAAAGGGATTTACAATTGTTCTGCTTGGTCTCAGAGGACAGAATAAGGAACAATGAGTGGAAGACAGAGAGAAAGATTTCAGCTGGATGTCAGGAAAAACTTCATAACAACTAGAGCTATCTAAAATGGAAAGAGCCACTGTGGGAAGTAATAAGTTCTCTCTGAGTAGAATGGGACAAAGTTCCAGTTCCTTGTCATTTCTGTTGTAGAAGGGGTTACTGTTCAGGTCTGGGTTGGACCAGATGGCCCCTGAGTACCATTCCACCCCTATGATTTTATAATCTTGGCATTGCCAAGATCCATGTTTTCCATGAGCCTCTCTGTTCACCAGCTGGAATAATTCCAACAAAACCAGATGCAATAACTATTGCCAGATCCTGGAAATTGGGGTACTGGGTCATCTCTCTGTCTACCAAGCAGCCCCTCTGCTCTGGAGAGTAGATAGACAGACTGATAGATACATAGAGAGATACATACATAAGGAAATAGATACATCAATAGATATATACATAGATACATAGAAAGAGGAGTCAGGATTTTTCCTTTTACTAGCTGTTCACACCTGGATCCTAGAGCCCCAGGGAAAATGAAAGATTAAAATTTTTTCATGTCTACCTAGAGTTTACCCAAAAAGAAGAATACAGGGCATTCTCCCTATGCAAAAATCGCCTTTACATAAAGAATTCTGAAAGAGGGGAAGCTAGTTGGCACAGTGAATAGAGCACCAGCCCTGGAGTCAGAAGATCCTGAGTTCAAATCCGGCCTCAGACACTTAACACAAAAACTAGCCTGTGTAACCTTGGGCAAGTCACTTAACCCCAGTTGCCCTCCAAAAAGCAAAAAAAAAAAAAATTCTGAAAGAAATCTGCATTCAAAAAAAAACAAAATCCATGTTAATGTTACCTTACAGTACTGTGCTCTCAAACTCTGCTCTTGCCCCTGGACTAGGCTCTCCAAGGCCTCCCACCCTCCTATCCACCACCACCAAAAAAGCCCCCCCCAAAAAAATACCCTTCCAAATGAAAGAACAGTGGCTGGGGGAGACCACCCCCAAAGCTGCCAGATCGGGTGCTTGGCTTGAGACCTCTGAGAAAGGAGACAGTTTCTGGCCTCATGTGTCTGTCTTCCCTTAGTCAACACTGGGTATCATTGCCTGCCACCACCTAGCTGCCCCCTCTCCCCTTCTTCCTCTTGGTTCTGGCCAGGGGTACACGTAACTGGCCCCAACCTCCTCCTCCTCTCACTTCTGTTTCCCAGCACCCAGGGCCGATCCCTGCAAAGTGCTAAACCCCTTTCCTGCTCCACTTCCTCCTTCCTTCCCTTCCTCAGGTCCTTCTAGCAAATTAACATCACATAAAATTGTATTATGTAAAAATCACTTTCTGTATAGGTCTGTGGAACCATTCACTTAGGTAAAGTAAGAACTGTCTGTACAAAATACTTGATGAACAAAGTAAGTCACAGATATAGGACAGAAATTTATTTTCTTTAAGCAAAAAAAAGTTCAACAAACATTCACTGATGAAAAAATTTAAACAGTAGTAACATACTAATTATGTCAGTTAATAATTAACATACAAAATTAGTATAAAAATGTATTGATATCTTTAGAAACTTTAATCCTTCTTTTGCTAAAATTACTTGTTTTGCATAATTTGACAAGTTCGTGAGATGTTGATAGACGTTCTCCAATTCTTTATCATGAACCATACTTTTATCACACTGGATACTATACATGCCTTTGACAAAACAATCCTTTTTTTAAAGTCTTGCCTTTATTGGACCAACCATGGGCTTTTGATAGGATTCAAATTAGTTTCCAAGGCATAGACCCATGTTTATCTCCTTTTGAATACATTTCTTAACTTTTCATGATGTTTGTGGCCTGGTTCAAGTCCATATTCACTTGGGAATTTCTGTAATTCTGGAAAAATTCTACTTCCTAGAATTTATCAGATTTATTAGAGTTCATCATTTCTACAATGGGAACAAGAATTTCATATCCAATTGAAATAACAAATTCCCCAAAGACTTTGGTGGGGGGTAATATTTCAGGATATAAAGATGCCCAGATCTTATATACATGAACATGGACTTCTAATAATGGTTTTGATATAACCTTGAATGAAAAAGTGAGTTTCATCAGTAAAAGTGAACTATGTTCCCTTGTCCATACATATAATGAGGGATATTTGGGTCTCAATCTCTATCTGTAACTAAAGGAAGTCTAAGTCTAAGGAGTTGGAACTCTTTCAGGTGTCCCTGGGTAAAACAAGACGGCAGACAGCCCTCATAGAATCAGTCAAAACCAACTCAAAGAAATGCTTCAAGTTGGGAAATGGGAGGAAATCACAGGGAAAAAATGTACAGAGCCCCAACTTCCTTTTTTCCTCTTCAATTCTATCCCATCACTCAAAGACGGGATGGTGGATATAGCAGTAGATGTGGAA
Organism: Gymnobelideus leadbeateri; assembly: GCA_011680675.1. NCBI lineage: Eukaryota > Metazoa > Chordata > Mammalia > Diprotodontia > Petauridae > Gymnobelideus > Gymnobelideus leadbeateri. The sequence goes on from WOXC01007087.1 coordinate 1,589,278, forward strand.
TTAGGAAGACATTGGTTCAAATGCCCCCTCAGACATTTGCTAGTTTTGTGACGTGGAGCAAGTCATAACCTCTTTGGGTTTCAGTTTCCCCTTCTATAACATGAGAATAGTACCTACCTCACAGGATTATTGTGAGCATCAAATGAGGTAATGGAGAGTTGTGAAAACTTTAAAGTGCTATCTAAATATTAGCTAGTATTCTTGAATGCAAACCGTATCTTACTTCTTGCCTTCTTCCCAAAAGGACAATGGCATGCCTCACCATCATGATTTGTGAAGGATCTGAGAGGCAAATGCTTCTATCCCTTTCTTGTTTCTTACCTGATCTTCTAGCTTCACGCCTTGCTCCAAACAGCCTGATGGGTGAAAGAAACATGAGGTCACATCCCAGGGAGAGTTTCTGCCTGAGTTTCCTTCTCCCTCCCTCAACATACTGGGACAAGTTGAACTCACAGGCAAACCTGTGCTGTATGACTTTGAAGAGAAGCCACCGTGAGAAGCTTTCACAACTAACAATCCCAAAGCAAATGTTAAATACATTTATTACAGCAATAAATAATAATGCAAGATGGAGTGTACATGATGTAAACACCTTAATACAATTCTAATTTTCTCATTGCTTCAAGAGTCACCAATTGTTATAGCAACAAAACAGAAAAACAGATCACAGTATTAATTTGATATCTCGGCTTCATTTGTTCCACATTTGCGTTACGACTCACGCATAATAAACAATTCAGGCTAAGTAAAAGCAAAAGGCAAGAATGAAACAGTAATGAGGGTACACTGGCTTGTCTTCTTGGCTTTGATGCTTTTAAAAGTGAGAAGACATACTTTCCTCCCCACTGCTACCTGTGAATTTCCTATATAATTTGCTTTCCATTTGGTCACTCTCAGGGGGCCAGAAAATGCCACTCTTATCTTTGATATCATAAGAATAGCAAGAAACTATTCTCAGAGCCTACTGGAGAGTACCCTGGACTAAAAGTCTGAATCCTGGGAGTCTGGCTCTCTCCCTAACCAGGCTGGGGTTTTAGTGACTTGCCAACTTGTAGATCAATGGCCAAGTCATTCAACGTCTTTAAGTTCCATGTCTGCAAAATGTCAATAATGTATTACCTGCTTACTTTAAAGGATTAAATGAGGAGTACTGTACATTTAAATCCAGGGAAAATATTTCAGAAAGTCATAGAATCAGAAGGTATTTCATAGACACTTTGGCATGTTATAGGACTCAGAGGCAAAATGACCTTTGAAGCCATTGAGCTCAACTTCCTGGTTTTACAGATGAGGAAACTGAGACACTGATAAATTAAGTATCTTGTCCAAGGTCGGACAGAGTAGTAAATAGTAAAACTGGACTTTGAATGCAGGTTCCCTAACATTATAGCCAAGGATCTTTCTACTACACCATTCCAAGGGCCATCTAGCCCAAAGTTTAACCAGAGGGGAAATGCCATTCTATAACTTATCAATCAAGAAATACTTATTAAGAGTCTACATACCATGCACTATGCCAAGTACTGTGGATACAGAGAAAGGCAAAAGACAGTCCCTACTCTCAAGGAGCTCACAGTTAAATAGGGGATATAACATACAGACTTACAAACAAGCTATATACAAGACAAATTGGAAATAACAAAAAGAGGAAAGGCACTTGAATTAAGGGGGATTGGAAAGGCTTTCCGTAGAAAGAGACTTTAAGGGGCGGCTAGGTGGCGCAGTGAATAGAGCACTGGCCCTGGAGTCAGAAGGACCTGAGTTCAGAGCCAGCCTCAGACACTTAATCCACACAAACAAAAACCTAGCCCTGTAACCTTGGGCAAGTTACTTAACCCCAATTGCCCTAAAGGGGTGGCTAGGTGGCGCAGTGAGTAAGAGCAGCGGCCTCGGAGTTGGGATGACCTGAGATCAAATCCGGCCTCAGAAAATGAGCACCCACACATAAATAATGACTAGCCGTGTAACCTTGAGCAAGTTACTTAATCCCAATTGCTTTAAAAAATAAATAAATAAAAAAAGAAAGAGACTTTAGCTAAAACTTGAAGAAAGCCAGGAAACCAAGAGGCAGAGATAAGGAGGGAGAACATTTTAGGTATAGTGAGGAGGGGGTGGTGGGGGCGGCGGGGGGGGGGCAGAGACTAGCCATTGAAAATGACCAGAATTGAGAGATGCAGTTCTTTGTTCAAGGAACAGCTTAGAGGCCAGTATCACAGAGTTGAGGGATGGGGGGATATGAGGTATAATAGGATTGGAAAGGTAGAAAGGGGGCAAGTTAGAAGGGCCTTTGAACTCCAAATAGGATTTTATATTTGATCCTGGAGGTGACAGGGAACCACTGGAACTTACTAGAGGGGGGTGTGTGTAAGATCACAACAAATTGTCATCTAGCCTCTGGAAGCACTATAATGATAGGGAAACACTTCCTTCTAAAAGGGCCCTTTCTATTCTTAGACAGTTGTCATTGTTAGGGAAGTAAAATTTTTTTTCTTCTATGAATGCAAAATCTGCCTCTCTTCAATTTCTCCTAGACCTGCTCTCTGGAGCCAAGCAAAATAATACTAATCCTTCTTCCGTTCAATAACTCTTCAAACGTTCAGAGACAGAAAATAGGCCTCCCTCATCCCTTAGAGGATCATAGAGTTAGCATTAGAAGGAAACCACTGTCTCTCATTTTACAGATTAAATGACCTTCCCAGCATAGACCAGTAAGTATCTGAGGCAAAATTTGACTCCCGGGTCATTTTGACTCAAGGGATGGCACCTATCCCATACACTAGTAGTGCTGAATTCAAATCAAAATGGGGGCCACTAATTCCTACATAAGTATCTCTCTTGGCTGCATATCAACTTAGTTTTTGAATATGTTCTCTGTTTGATTATATTTTTATCTATTTTGTCATATATCTCCCAGTTGCATTTTTAATCTGGTTCAAGCTGCCTGAGCTGAGTTGCATGTTTGACACTCTACTATATACCATTCTTCCTTCACATCTTCTTCTTCCTAGGGCAAATATTCTTAGTCCCTTCAACCAATCCTTGTATGGTACGATTTTGAATCTCCTTTCCATCTGGATTACTTGTAAAGAACAAGCCTGATTTAGGCCAGTCCTTTGTGAGTTTAGGTTCTGTGTTGGAATAAAATGAGGTGCTCAAGGGTCATTCAGCAGTTACAAAAAAGGAGTTTTGCTTAGCTATCGCAGTGAAAGGATGTTCAGCAAGGTGACTACGGCACTGAGCTTGGATAGAAGATTCCCACCTCTCATGTCCATATGGACCTTCACCTCTCAGTCTGTCAAGAGCACAGGCTCTAATGACTTTTGCAGGGCAGGAAATCCTCTGCCTAAAGGTTCCAAATCCACTTGGGTGGCCCTTTTTGTGCCCTTAAGTGACCAGGAAGCCAGGTCAAAAGAGCTGTGGCAGCCTGGGAGGGGCGAGCCTTAGTCCCTCGGGGCCACTCAAATTCACAGTCAGCTTTGGTGCCTTTCAGGAAAAAAAATAACCTAACCCTGTGAAGCAGTGGTTCCATCACACCACCTAACTCTGAATGTGTTTCAACTGATCAACATCAATAGTGTGTGTATACACATATACACACACATACATGCATACGTGTATATATACATGTATATACACACATACATACACATATACATACACGTATACATTCATTTGTGTGTGTATATACATGTAGCTAACTCGTTAGAATTAAAGTGAGGAAACATATACTTCCATCCCAATTGTGAAACTGACTCAATGAACATTATGAAATGAGGCACTTGATATCCTTGTGACCAAACCTCAGCATCTGTGAAATGGGCATAGTCTTCTTGCTTGCTATTTACTTTTAGGGATGCCAAGAAGATGAATTAGTTGATGTATGGCTAGTAGAATAAATGCTGGGAAAAGATTCAGGGAACCTTAGATAAATAAAGCATTTATTAAGCACCTACTTACTATATGCCAAAGGAGCGGCTAGGTGGTACAGAGGAGAGAGTACATGGCCCAAAGTCAGGAATTCATCTTCCCAAGTTTAAATCTGGCCTCAGACATAGTGACTGCGTGACTCTGGGCAAATAACTTAATCCTGTTTGCTTCAATTTCCTCATCTGTAAAATGAACTGGAGAAGGAAATGGCAAACCACTCTAATATCTTTTCCAAGAAAACCCCAGATAGGGTCATGGACAGTTGGACATCATGGAAAACGACTCAACAACAACAAATGCCAAGGCACTATGCTAAACAGTGGGGATACAAAGGAAGAGAATAAGATGATCTCTGCTCTCTAGAAGCTTACATGCTAAAGAGGAAAGACTAAACAGAGGAACTAGAAAGGGAGGGGGAAAGGAGGGTGACCCCATTTTACAGATGGGGAAACTGAGGCACACAGATGTTGACTTGGGGACACACAGCTAATAAATGTCTAAGACTAGATTTAAACCCAAGTGGTCCTAACTCCAAGCCATTCACCAAACCATCTAGCTGCCTATAAAGTCCCTTTCAGGCTAACACATGATTTAGCAGTTACATTCCTCAACATGAGTCAGCCACAAACATTGTTTCCATTTGGCACAAAGAACAGATTGTAGAATTTGAGATGACAGTCATGGCAATAACATTGAATCTGTTCTTTTGGGCATCTATCAAGGGAAGAATGTAATTCCATCCAGTCAATATGGAGAAGCCTTACCAGTTCACTATAGGATACGTTGGAGCACAGGAGAATGATCTAAGCAGGAGTCATACTATCATTGTTGCTGTTCAGTTGTTTCAGTCATATCACACTCTTTGTGATGTCATTTGGGATTTTCTTGGCAAAGATACTGAAGTAGTTTGCAATTTCCTTCCACGGCTCATTTTAAATGTCTGAGGTCACATTTAAACTCACGAACATGAATCTTCTTGATTCCCAGTCAGAGCTTTATCCACTGTGCTAAACACTTATCCTAAGTGACACCACTTAGGACACTTCCATCAGTCAATCAACAAACATGCCTTAAGTGCCTACTATGTGCCAGGAGCCGTGCTAAGCTCTGGGAATCAAAAAGAGGCAGTCCCTGGACTCAAGGAGCTTAACAGTGATTACAGACAACCAAGTCATATTACGCAGTCCCTTGTTCAGCTGGGTACTATACATAACTGGGTAAATAAGCCTTTGTGAAGAGAAACAGAAATGGAGATAGTAGTGATATGAATAGAGGAGTCCTATAAATTTAAAACCAATAGTCACTGACTGTTATTAGGTTAGGCACCCAAGGCATAGATATCATCCACAGATCTCAGATGAAATGCACATGTTTCAATTCAATTCACAAATACTAAGTAAGCACCTCATATTCCCTAACCAAGAGGCAGCAGAAGTTAGGAAAACCCAGGTTGAAGTCCTGCCTATGGTCATTACTGGTAAGTCACTCAACTTCTCAGTGCCCTTCTAAGACTTGAAGTTAGAAATGAGCTGGAAATGCGAAATATTGAAGAGTGTTCATACTGATGGCCTCCACTGGTCCAATACCCACATAGCCAAATATGGTAGGCAACGGGGAAGATTGCTAATACATAGCCCTGACTTCAGGGAGCTTGGTAACCTGTGAGGAATGGGGAAGCACAGATGCGTGTGCCAACAGGAAAACTTGTATTCACATAGAAGTTAGATTCTCATTAATACAAAGTGGGAAGTCTGAAAATGCCATGGTGGATTTGAGGAGGTGGAAATTATTGTGGGGGATTTGACTGGGGGCATAGGAAGGGAGAAGATCAGGGAAAATTTCATCATAGAGGGTCCAGCTGAGCAGAAGCTTATAATGAGGAAAGAATTTCAAAGCTGGACATGGGGATGGGGTGGACAAAATATGAAGTGGGGTGTCAAGATAATAGAGAGATGGAGAGAGGAAGAAACTACCACAAGCATTTGGGTAAAAGGTGAGGGGGCCTGAACCACTGTTGAAGCCCTGGAGGGGAGAGATTCAAAGTCGGATTCCTGGAGATCGATCAATCAATCAGTCCATGGGCCCTCTAAGATTTTCCCATTCATTCATCAGCACAAATTTGTTTGACCACTTCACTCATTCATTTATCGGATCAACAAACATTTATTGAAAAGCTAATCTATCATGTACAAGGAATACATGGAAAACAAGAAGTCCCTCCCATCAAAGGCAAACCAGGAAAGCAAAAGACAAGTATGGGGGCGGGGAAAAAGGAAGGGGTTGGGGGAAGGAGAAAGGATGAGAACATGACAAGGACACTTCACTGGTCTAAAGAAAAGCCTGAATGGGCCAAGTCCTAAAAGGCAGCAGCAACTAGACGGCTGGAGTCAGGCAGCTAAGTGAGCGCCTGAGAGAGGCAGAAGGGAAAAGACAATACAAATTGTTCTTACTTCAGAAGGTAACCCTTCTTACACTGTACTTCCTTACACATACTCACTGATTTAGCAACATTGACTTCCTTGCTATTCCTTAAATAAGACACTCCATTTCCCATTTCATTAACTGTCATATATGTGTGTGCAAATATGTGTGTACATACATGTATATGTGTGTGCGTGTGTATATATGAAATATATGTATGTGTGTATATATGCACATGTGTATATGCATGTGCACACCTATACACGCACCTGCTATATATACACACATACTATACACACACATATACTATATATACACACATAATATATAGACATATATAGACATATATGTATATCTATGTGTGTGTGTATATACACACACATATATCCCTATGTATGAAACCCAGGCTGGTCTGGGCATGCCCAACTTGACTAATGAAAGCACCCTTGCCTGATCTTCAGGGAATAGAACAGACGGAAATGTCTGAGGCCTTCTGCCTGTATGAGAGCTAAGGAAGACCCCAAATTTCTTTTCGTGAAGCTTGTTCTCCAAATCTGGTAACAAGGATAGAGCTGGCAAGCAAAAAGGCGGCCATGAGGTCTTAAAACTCAATGAAATAAAGCAGCTGGACCACTCAGAGAACTGGCAGTATTTTCACACCAAAAATCTGGGCAATGCAGATAAAGAGCTACTTGTTCTGTGCCCTTGTCTCTCAGTTGCCCCCCATAATTCAAGCCCACACAACCCACACTGACTTGTTTTTTCAGAGATAAATTGGAGGAAAATATTCCATTTCTTCCCACTCTGCTCCCCCAACTCCCACCATCCAGAGCCTTTTGAGAGTGGCATCCCCTTTTCCCAGGGTTCTCCAGCAGTCATCGAGTGTACTGTCTACTTAATTTTCTGTGACAACAAGGAGAGTCATGGTGGGGGTGTTCTTCCTACCTCTTCTCTTTTGTGTGCTTTTAAGCAAGGGTCCGCCTAACTCCATTAGTGGGCTGAATGGATGTGACCTGTGAATTACACAGCTGCTCAGAGGGATAATTGCCCTGTAATCTAAACCATAATGTGTGTGAGAGAGTTTTAGAAAGTGACTTCGATGAAACCAAGTACTAATAGCATTCCCTGGAGGACATTTCACTGAGCACCCCTTGGAATGTCCAGCATTGCACAAGGCACCCAGAGGGATGCCACAGTCATGGAAAATATGGTTGTTTCTTACTCTCAAGAAGCTTCCAATCTAGTCAAAGATTCGGAAAAGGAAGGAAGAATACTTTTAAAAACAAAACACTCATAAAACAGTACATTACAACATCAGATTACCAGGGTGTAAATTTAATAGGTAAAAGGACAAATAATTCCCCTAAAAAGGAAGAACCACTTAAAGGAAAAGTGTATTTGCCAAGACTGAAATGAGCCAGCACTTACCTCCTGGAGCTCTGTGGCACTGAGGCTGGGACAATTCACATTCATTCCAACACATGAACTTTTGATAGCTCCTCTTGATATTCCAGCTTGGAAACCAGAAGGCCAAGGATCAGTTCGTTGTAGGAGAAAAAGCACTAGGAGTAGAAGGTGGGAAGACATGTGAGTACTAATTCATAGATTTTCTGTGATCCTAGGCAAGTCAATTTATTTATCTGTAAAACAGGAATAAAATTACCGGTAATGCTTACCTCAAATGGGGCAATATATGTAAAGTGCCAGGTAAACATTAAAGTCAATATAGTAATATACACATATTCTATAATTAACAAAGCCTCCTCTTTCTTACTGTTTTTTCCTAGTCTACCTAGCTAAGTCTCAATCTAGTCCATTCATTTCTTTTTATATATGTATATTTTTTTTTGAGTGAAGGAAGGCAAGGCAATTGGGGTTAAGTGACTTGCCCAAGGTCACACAGCTAGTTAAGTGTCAAATATCTGAAGCTGAATTTGTTTTTGGTTTTGTTTTTTTGCTTTTTGGAGTGGGGAATGCAGGGCAATTGGGGTTAAGCAACTTGCCCAAGGTCACATTGCCAGTAAGTATTAAGTGTCTGATGCCAGATTTGAACTCAGGTCCTCCTGACCCCAGGGCCAGAGCTGTATTCACTTCACCACCTAGCCGCCCCAAGTCCATTCATTTATTCAACACATTTATTGAGCCCCTACTATGTGCTAAGGCTAAGCACTATAAAGAAAAAATATGAAATGGTCCTTGCCCTCGGTAAACTTGTAATTTGGTGGAGGAGACAAAATTCTTACATATACCCAGACCCACACCCCTAAAAGATGCTCCCATGTTCATAGTCCTCTTTAATTCAGCATTTATTCAAAAACAGCTCATGAGCCTACATCCACCATTTCCTTTGCACTAGATTGAACCAGAGAACACCTTGTTTCAAGCCAAATGCAATAGAATAGGATGTTTAGAACAAGGAAAAATTCCAGCAAATAGCCTAGGGCACACTGTCTCAATAAAACTGGCAATCCTCAAAACCTGGACCACACATGCTTCTCACCGATGATGTCATCTGCTGTGCTCTTTCCTCCCAAGAGCTGACCTTGCCAGCTGCTGCTTCTCCACTGAATTGCAGCTGCTAAGGGTTTTCCCTCTCCCCAAAAAGGGAATATTTACAGCCCTTTTCTAAACCTTCCCATCCCATTAGAATGAGTTAATCTCTTTAATAAGTCAGACCCACAGAAAAATACAGCCAGCACAGCAAATAGATCACACATACATGTAAACACACACATATGCATGTGTATAACACTTAGATGTATGTTTATACACACAAGTCTGTGTGTATACGTGCATAAACATGTGTGTATATATGTATTTTACTACTTCTCCTTGAGCAGAAATTTTCTTAGCTTCACTCGATATATGAGTGAGGGTAAATAAATTCTTTTGAACTTATCTCATGTCCCTGGTTGCTCCCGTAGGCACACCAGAGGCTCAACATAGGGCTAGTAACCCTACATTCCTGGAATTATATTCATATTAATGCCACTCTCTTATATATGAAAAAGTGGAATTATTAAATGAAATGTGGAATAATAAAAAATGGAAAAATACAGTATTTGTCAATAGACAGCATATGAGTATATGTCAAAAAAAATTATAAAGAGAGAAAGTCGTACAGGCAATCGGAGAAGGAAGAGATGTTTATAGTCCATGAGGAAGACTTTCATGGGAAGCTGAATGCCTAGTTGCTAACTGCATTGCACACAGAGCAAATATATACATGTATGCACACATTTGTGCTTGAAAATAAGCATGAGGAAAGGTGGTATGGCCATGAGATCACTGAGGTGGGAGTCAGAAAGCCTGGGTCCAAGTCTCAGCTGTACCACTTACCTGTATGTCCTACATCCATCTTTCCCCCCTTCTAGCCTCAGTTTCTTTATCTATAAATGGAGAAATAGATGATGTCTAAGGACTATGACATTTTATGTGACTTTCTATGATCACAGATAAGAGACAGGTGTCTTGAAGATGGCTTCCCAGACTGCAAGTTCAAGGCAGCACCTGTTTGTGACATCTAAAAGCCTAGATGTCAAGCAACATTAAACTGCGCTGTGATGAGAGAGAATTGCTTCTGTAGCTTACGATTTATGTGACCTTAGGCAAATCATCTCTTTGGGCTTCTGTGTCCTTAAGGGTCATATTGAAAGGGGTGGACTAGCAACCTTGGACATCCATCCTGCCTCTACTCTATTATCCCATAATAAGGTGAGACTGTCATAAGGCCACAGTTTTTGAGGGCCTAAATCAATCAAAGCAGCACCAGAAAGATACGAGTTCAAATCCCACTACTGATGGGTACTATCTGCATAACCCTGGACACATTACTTAACCTCTCACTCAGGGCATTAGGCAGCTCCCAGGGTTATAAGTCACACAACACATGCCGATCTACAGGGGCAGAGCTCCCTTGCAGGGAGGGAGTCCCTACAGATAAAAAGAAACCAGATCGTTTTTGGTAGCCCCAAAGCTTCCTAGAGACCTCCTTTTCCATTTCCCCATCATCTCTTTCTCTAGCAAAGTGAAAAGCTTTGCTATGTTAGAAAAAGGACTGGCTGAGTCAGAAGCCAAATCTTGACTCTGTCAACAATCTGTCACTTCCTTTTTCTGAACCTCAGTTTCTACATTTGTAAAGTGAATATGTTTATGATTCCTCTCAGTTCTAATTACTGTGTGATTCTATCCTTCTCTATCCTTCCTCACTTTTTCCTCCTGTTCCACACACCCCCACATACACCGCTCCCCTCCCTGCCCCCAGCCCAGACACATGAGAGCTTTGGGGGGCCATCAGGGAAGATGCCATAGAAATAATGAGGTTGGAACCTTTCTTCCTCTGATTTCAAGTCCCAGTCATGTTCCCAGAGACAGCTTTGTCCCTCTGATGCCACCTGCTTTCTCCCACCCACCAACCTCCCAAACAAATGCTTTTAATGGTTATTGGCTTAAAAGGAGGAAAAAAAAACCTTCAAAGCAACAAACAATCATATAATTACTTTGCAGCTTCTTGTCCTTGGTAATTTTATGCTTGTGTTGCCATAATTAGACTTTATGTGGAGTTGGAGAGTCAGAAAGCTTTGCTATGGCCTGTCAGTGACACCTGCAGGATTTTCACATGGGAAAAGGGCCCTAGAGAAGCTCAGCTGCTAGAATGCCAGGCTGTGTTCAGACCAAGACTCTGCACTGAGCTCAGCCCCCAGCAGACTCTCAGGCATTCTCATCACGGAGCCTTGGAACAGGAGAACAGTAAAGGATGACAGTCATTGTCTAAGGGAGGCTGCCCATACAATTGTGAGTAGCTTCCTAACTAGCCTTCCTGCCACCACACTATGCTTTCTCCAATCCACCCAGAAAAAGAAAATCTTCCTAATATACCACTGTGCTGAAGTCACTCCCCCACTCAAAAACCTGCTGTGACTCCCCGTTAGCCTATAGGATAAAATACAAATGTCTTGCACCACAGACTAGCTCGAACCTAGCTTTCTCCTCAGATATTGCTTCCTTCATGCAACCTTCCCTGATTGCCCCAGCTCAATACCATCTGCCCGTCCTCAATTTTTTTTACATATGTTTATTGCCTCTCTTCCCCCTTTCCCCTCACCCCCACTGTACTGTCAACTCATTGAGGATGTGGACTGTCTTGTCTTTATTCTTTGTGTCTCCAGTGCCTAAGAGGATGCCTTGGGCATATAGGCACTTAGTGAACATGGAATGGATTGAGTTGGCTTTCCCAGACCACTTGTGATCTCTCCAGCTTCCTCCTGCCACAGTCATTCTATAGGAGCTGAGAGATTGGCAAGCCCATTTCTCCCATTCAGGAGAATCTCCATGATGCTTTGTTAACATTCTTGTACTTCCTTCTGTACTCAGGGTATTGAAATCATACCTAGAGCTGTCTTTTCAAATTCCCTCCATCAAAATGTAGCAGCTGAGTGTTTCCAGATGTTAGCAAGAGTGCTCAGATGTGCATAGCTCTTTATGGTCTACAAAGCACTGTCCCCACATTAAAATACTCCCGTATGAGCATCTGTTATGATAATTAAGGGGTTAAAACTTGCAATAAAGGAGACCTTGGATGACTGTGAGGTTGGGCAGTGGCCCACTCACGTCCAAAGATAGGCCTTGATAGAATTTTGAAATAGTTTTGTTAGTTTCAGTGTTAGAGCTTAGCACTATATAGCCTCGCTGTTTTCTTTGCGGGGGTCCTTTCTTTTTTTGCTTAAAATCACACAGGGAAATTTTACTTAATGTTATACAGGGAAATGCTAAGGAAACTAGTTGGTGCAGTGGATAGAGTGTTGGGTCTGGAGTCAGGAAGACTGTCTTCAAATCCAGCCTCAGACACTTCTAGCTATGTGACCCTGGGCAAGTCACTTAACCCTGTTTGCCTCAGTTTCTACATCTGTAAAATGAGCTGGAGAAGGAAATGACAGACCACTCCACTATCTTTGCCAAGAAAACCCCAAATGGGGTCAGAAAGAAACAGACATGACTGAAATGGCAACAACAATAGGGAGAAAGAGAGGCAACATTGAGTAATGGAGAGAGAAGTGTCTTCAGAACTAGAAAAACCTGAGTTTAAGTCCTTTCTCGAACATACTGGCTTGTGACCTTAAGCAAGTCATTCAACCCCTCCAGATTCTAGGCCCCTCAAAGACTAAAGGTGCCAACTTCCATTGGTAAAGGGAGTTTCCCCCTCTGACAGTTCTCTCTCTATCTCTGTCTCTCTATCTCTGTCTCTCTCTTTCGGTAAAATCACAAGTTCAAGTCACACCTCCTAGACTCACACCATGAAAGATGAACAGATGGAGATCAATACAACAGGAATAACAGAAATCAACAGGAAAGACCACAATGATGCCAAAGCAGGAAAGACCAATTTTGGCTAGAACCAAAGCACCGGTACCCAAGAGCAACCACACGATTACCAGAAAAACAAAATAATTTACTTGATCAATCAATAAGCATTGGCTAAACTTACTGCGCTAGGTGCTAGGAATATAAAGGCACAAGGGAAACAGTTCCTTCCCTTAAAGGGCTTACAATCAAGGTATGAGAGTCTACATATGTATATAGGTAAATATGAACTACATGCAAGATAATTTGGTGAGAAAGTCTCTGCTAGGGGATGAGGATCAACCTCATTGACAGGGTCATACTTGAGCTGAGCCATGAGGGAAACTGGGGAAACCCTCTGATGACTGAATTGGCCATGCATGGACCCAGACCAATATAGGCTAATGATGTCTCAATGAGAATGAACAACAACAGACATCGGACATCCTAGACTATTGTTGGGATGTCTTTGGAGAAGGGGCAAGGCAGGAAGGATGCCACTTGGCATCATGTGGACAGGAGAAGGGGCATGCTTTCAGTTCTGTATTTCTAGAAGAGAGATCTTTAGCTCCATTTTACACTACAAATTGTTCTGCGTAGTTTCAAGCCAGAGTCACTGGGGCCAGTAAAGTACTGAGATAAATCTAGGTCTCTTCTATATTCCTGACCGGGAAACCATGATGGAAAGAAGGTTAGGGAACAAAAATGTTATGCATATTTTGCAGATACTCTAGTATGGATTGTGTGTGTGTGTGTGTGTGTGTGTGTGTGTGTGTGTGTGTGTGTGTGTATTCAGCTTGGTCCACCTGCTCTTCTCCCCTTCAGCTTTTTACTACCATTCCCATTTCTTCAGACAGCACACTGGGGACAGAGGCATTAGAGAACAAATGCAGCAATCTCATTCTCATCAATGGTCAAAATCGTTTGTTATAAAGAACCTGGCTCAGCTGTGATAGGGGAGGGTAATACAGTAGAAAAAAATCCTCTTTTTGGAGTCACAAAACCCGAGTTTTAATCCAGAGTCACAACATTTTCTTCCTGTGTGACCTTGGGAGAAAATAATTTAGTCTACCCTCAATTTTGTCCTCTGTGAAATGAGAGGGTTGGTACTGAGATATACTTCCTTTGTTGTTGTTCAGTCACGTCCAACTCTTTGTGACCCCATTTAGGGTTTTCTGGGCAAACATACTTGGACTGGTTTGCCATTTCCTTCTCCAGCTCATTTTATAGATGAAGAAACTGAGGCAAACAGGGTTGAGTGACTTGCCCAGGGTCACATAGCTAGTAAATGTCTGAGGTCAAATTTGAACTCAGGTCTTTCTGGTACTCTATCTACTACACTACCTAGCTGCCAATTTGAGTTCTACATTCTAGACATATCTATGTTACATTTCTCTCCTCCCATTTTCGTCTATCAGTGTCTTTGGAATAATATGGTACTATCACAGAAGATGTCCCGAAGGAATCCAAGTGAAAATTGACATATGACACCATGCTAGTTGCATTTAGCTCCATAATGTTATGGGGTCTCCTCAAAGAGCTCTGTTACCATTGAGGAATACTACAGGGGCAGCTATGTGGTGCAGTAGATAGAGCACTGGCCCTGGAGTCAGGAGAACCTGAGTTCAAATCCAGCCTCAAACACTTACTAGTTGTGTGACCCTGGGCAAGTCACACTGCCTCCAAAAGAAATTTATCAAGAACCCTAAAGAGCTTTTGTTTCCATGGGTTATAGCTATTGATATTTACCATAGTAAAAATTCCTTTGAAAATAATAATAAACCCATTACATCTCAACATAAAAAACACTTTAATGAAAATAACCAAATTTTCCAAAATAAAAAATATCACAGAAGAATAACGTTATTTTACATATTTTTGCAAATCTGTTTATTATCTGGATTAATAGAACCCAGCTGGATTCTCATATCTGCTTTTGCATTCAATCATTTGCTATATGTTGTTTTGTTTGAAACATATGAAGAAAATCCAGTCATACAAACAAGTAGTTGAAAAGTACTGTAATAGATAAATAATGTCTTCTTATAATTTTGAGTGTAGTTTTGGTCTCATACATATAGTGGATACCCAGAGGTCCATGTTCCACACATTGAAAACTGTTGGATAAGGGATAAAAAGTTGGCCTTAGACTCAGAAAGATCTGAATTTTAGTCTCACACAAGTCAGAGGGACTTGATTATGAGACCACCTTGATGTCCACCATGACATGCTTTCCTCTCAATATCAGTGGGGACGGAGAGAACACTGCCTATTGATTGAGAGTTTCAGGAAAGGTGCAGTTAGGAGGTACAGTGGATAGAGGTCTGGGCCTGGAGTCAGAAAAACCCATCTTCCTGAGTTCAAAATCCAGCTTCAGACACTCATTAACTGTATGACCCTGAGCAAGTCACTTAACCCTGTTTGCCTCAGTTTTGTCATCTGTAAAATGAGCTAGAGAAGGAAATGGCAAAGTTCTCCAGTATCTTTGCCCAAATCCCTTTTGGAAATGATTGAAAGAATCAGCAACAACAATAGGGTGTGGCATTTGAGTCAAGTTTTGAAAGAAGCTAAGGAGTCTATAAGGTCAAGATAAAGGCACAAGAATGGGGTGATAGGTGGCTGAGAAATAGGAGGGTGTGTACATATACACCTACACACCCCCCCACCCCCCCACACCCCTAGTCAGGAAGAGCATCTGGAGTCCTTCAGGGCAAGACCAAGTAATCCTGGCCACTTTTACTTTGTCTTTCCCCTAGATCTCTGCAAGAGATTTGAAAGACATTTTTAGGTTAGGTAGGATCCAAGGCTCTCTCCCAGTTCTGTGAAAGTATTCTTAGAATTTTGTATTCGTGGGAAACTCTGAAACCAATATTAATAATGACAAGAACAACAAAAATAGCTAATGTATATATGTATATGTGTATATACGTGTGTAAGTATATGCATGTGTGTATATCAATCTCTATCTATAAATAGATACAGAGATAGTTTTTAAGGTTTACAAAGTGATTTAGATGTCATCTGATTTGCTTCTCAAGACAGTTCTGGGAGGTAGGTGCTTTTATTATATCCATTTTACAGATGATAAAACTAAGAACCATTTAGACTCCCTCTACCAGTGCAGATCAGCACGTGATCTGCAATTTAATCATCTTAAAGAGTTGCCCAGAATACTGGTGAGTTAAATGCCTTGCCCAGAACACAACTAACCAGTGTCTGAGGCAATTCAAACTCAAATCTTATTGGTTCCAAGGCCATCACTCTATGCACTATACCCGGCTGCCAATTGTCCACAAGTGATATATCAGAAGGGTTGGGGGAGGGGAGAATTTGTCCTACTCTTACCCCAGGATGGTGAGGATGAGTTACTTTGCAAGTGATCTCCTGATTATAGGAAAGTACCCAGCTATAATAGAATGAGTACTGAACTTGGAGCCAGGAGAGCTAGGTTCTAATCCCTCACTTACCAGCTAGGGTGACACTAGTTGTGAGTCACCTAACATTGACCTTTCTCCCAAGGTTATTGTGAGGAAAATACTTTGCAAATCTTGGAAGGCTTCTTAGAGTCAACACTGCAGAGTAGATGGAAAGGTGGTTGTAAAGTTAGGAAGACATAGGTTCCCAGTCCTGCTTCTGACACATAGTGGTTGTGAGCCTGGGCAAATCATTTAACCTCAGTATTCTTTTTTTTTTTTTTTTTTTTGCTTTTTGGAGGGGGGAGGGCAGGGCAATTGGGGTGAAGTGACTTACCCAAAGTCACACAGCTAGTACGTGTTAAGTGTCTGAGGCTGGATTTGAACTAAGGTCATCCTGACTCCAGGGCCGGTGCTCTATTCACTGAGCCGCCCCTTAGACAACTTTTTAAAACAAGTTGAAGAAAAGGTACAGACCTGAAGTAGTAGAGGGAATGTCCTCATCCAGGAGTTCCCTCCACCAATGAAATTAACAGATCTATTACTTCTCTCTAAAATGCTATAAAATGACAAATGAAAAACCCTGACAGAGTTTCTGGGTAATTAATGATCAATTTATTAATTAGTCTAGCTAATAAAAAATTGATGGTCAGTGGTTTCTCTTAGCAACCAAAGACAAAAGACATGGAGAGCTTGAAAGCTTTAAATGATCCTTGAAAGGGAATTCCCAGGACAACTGAAAATCAACTCTGATTGGTGGACATTTAATGAGGAGGTGGGCTTCCCCCGCTGAGAAGGCGGCTTGGTCATGAAACTCAGTCGCCTCCAGCAATCTGGACAGGGGAATCTACCTCCATCCAAACAACTCTGTTTGGTTTTCTCCTCCATGACCTGGATCACCCTAAACTCTAAAGGGGTATAAAGGAAGGACCTCTTTTCCTTGGAGTATGAACTAGTCCAGATTAGATCCTGTTTATACTCCAAATATATGTAAGCTCTCCTAGTTGGGTGGGGTTCCATCCAAGATTGAAGGGCTAAGACAGTCTTATCAATTGGTTATATCTTTCAGAGACTTTTTTTTTTTTGCAGGGGCTGGACCTTAAATGAAGAAATAAATTAGAAAAGTCTGGATCCTAAATTAATAGCTGGTTATTAATATAATAGTAAGATAATAATTTCCCACTATAAAAATATGAATTGCTCTTAAGGGATGGAGGGTTCCATTTTTATCTCCTTGTTTTGACCAAAGTGATATGACCATTCTGGATTTCTTTTGTTTCCTTATTTAAGGAGGCAATCTGGAACTGCATAGCCTCAGTTTCCAATTGAGGCAGCTATTCTCAGGTAACTGACTGGCAGGGTCTGTTGCTTACTTGCCTGAACAGAATTCCAAAAGTCAGAGCAATTACTTGAGACTGGGAAATCCAACATCCTGGTGCAGCACTGAGAGGCCACACTGGAAGCAGCATTACCACATCTACCCTTTGAGCATGTATGCTACAAGCCAGCAGAGGACACTAAGTAACTCTTCATCCTATCCACCCACTCTGGCTCTGGCCCTAAGGGTCCACTGAACAACTGGATCCCTGAACCATGGTTCGGTTTCCTACCAAAAGAACTATGTCAGCAAAAGCATCACCCACTCCTTTTTGTCTAGTCTTTACTGAGCTGTGTTCTCAGCTCACCCTGGCTCTCAGAAATCCCATGCCCCATTAATCCTCTCCACTCTGGTCCTGAAGATTAAAACTTTCTAAGAAATTCCAGGCAAAAGTGTCTCTTCATTCAGAGGATCACATATTCAGAAGGGTAAGGGGCATTAGAGACCCATCAAACCAACTCTCTTTATTTTATAGATGAGGTAACTGAAGCTAAGAAAGGCTAAGTGGCTTGTCCAGGACCACACAGCTAGTAAGAGTTTGATGGAAGATTTGAACTCAGGTAATTCTGACTTCAAGTCCAGCATTCTATCCACTATACCAACTACCTATGTCTTCAAATTACTTCAATTCAACAGAGTCATTGAACACTAACATACTGTGTTCGAGACACTGTGGGGAGATACAAAGATAACATACAGTGTCTTATCTCAAAGATCTTTAAATTCCTATGAAGGAGGAAAAGGAGATTTGTTCAAAAAGATAAATATGTATGTACAGGGAAATTCACTGACTAACTTAAATTTTAAAACAACATATCTAGAAGATGACATTATAATCTAAGCTCTGGCTTCAGTCTTTGGGACTGTCCCTGTCAAATCACTCCTTTTGTAGGTCATGATGGCCAAGTGAAAATCAGTGTTTTTTCTGAGTACATCAAACAGAACTCCTCCACAACAACTTAGAAAACATGCCAGACCAAATTCTGATTTTTTTTTTTAAAGCCAAGAAAAAGTCACAGTGAGTCATTTTTCCAGTCCAGGGCAGTTTAGGAAGATAGAGAGGACTGCAGACATTGGGACTAGCCAGCTGGGCAGGACAGCAGAAGTCAAGACGGGGAGAATTTTAGCACCTAGGGATGGTATAGGGGCAAGACAGGACATCAGAACTAGAATCACCTTATTCAGAGAACCATCTCTGGTATAGGAACAAGTGCCAGCTAACAGGTATCTCTCCCACTATTTGGTTCTAAGTCACAATTACAAGACAAAGAGGAGCAATTGTAAGAGAAGAGGTCCTAGCTGTGTACAAAGCAAGGACCAAATTCCAAAAACTTTATAATGTGGCTCCAAATCTAAGAGCTGAGGGAGGACTCGGTTATAAACTTTAGCCCTATACATAAGGCTACAGTGGAATAATGAGGGAAGGAAAACAACACCAAAGGAGAATCAAGGAATTCATTCAATCTGAACCCACAGAACCTCCCAGTAAGCTCACAGTACCTCAGTCCTGCAGCAGCCTACTGAAACTCAACCACATAAAATTCAGCAGACCCAAACTTGGGTCAGAAACTTGTAGAGTTCATACCAGGAGGACAATGAATAACCTTTTTCCTGACCACACCACTTTGGACATACTAACAACTTGCAGACCCTTAGACTGAACTATGAAAATAACAGAAGGACAGAAAAGGACAGAAACCCATGCCAGATGTTCATCCCCACCCCCACCCCAGATCCACCCCCAGAACTGAGTAGAGACCAACACTAATATAAAAATGCAAAGTCAAGGAATAGATTCACTCTTTGACAAACACTTCTAGGATAGATGAAAAGGAGTCTGCAGAAATTACACACAGAACAACATCTCACACCATTTACTAACATATAAATTTAAAATAGTTGCATGATTTTTACATAATGGCGTCATCATAAGCAAATTAGGAACAAATGGAAGAAATTACCCACCAGATCTATGGACAGGGGAAGAGTTATGACCAAACAAGAAACAGAGAGGTCCACAGAAAGTAAGATGGATGATTTTGATTACATAAAATTAAAATGTTTTTGCACAAACAAAACCAAAGCAAGTAAAGTTAGAAGAAAAGCAGGAAATCATGGGAAAATCTTTGCATTTAGCTTCATTTCTCAAATATATAAAAAAACTGAGCTAAATTTATAAAAATATGAACCATTCTCCAATTGATAAGTGGTCAAAGGATATGAATAGGCAGTTTTCAGAGGAAGAAATCAAATCTATCAAAAGTTACATAAAAATACTCTAAATCACTAATAATTAGAGAATGTTAAATTAAAACAATGCTGAGGTATCACTTTATACCCTTCAGATTAGCTAAGATGACAGAAAAGGAAAATCACAAGTGCTTTAGGGGATTTGGGAGAATAGGCATACTAATGCATTGTTGGTTGACCTGTGAACTAAGTCAAGCATTCTGGAAAGCAATTTGGAACCAAGACCCCAAAGCTATTAAATTGTGTGTGCTACCTTGCACCCAACAATACTGCCCCTAGGGCAATATCCCAAGGATATCATGAAAGAGGAAAAAAAGACTCACATGTACAAAAATATTTGTAGCAATTCTTTAATTGCTGGCAAAGAATTGGATTAAATAAATTTTAGAGCTATAGAATCCACGAAATGACAGAGTGAAATACACCTCTAGCTGAAGTCAGCTAGGCAAGCTGAAAGGAAGGGTCTATCACACCAGGTTGAGATCAGAGCTCAGTCCCACATGGGCCACACCAGCACAGACCAACTGGAACCGAACTCAGGGGACTGAATAACTGGCAACTGTGGAGGTTTCCAGACTTTTCAACCCATAAATGCCAAAGAGAAAGTAAAGGTAGTGAGGAAACTCTGTTGGACCTGCATGAGAGAACAGTGTGGTCAGGCCCCTGCCCTCTGGAATGGTAGAGGCAGTGGTAGCTGAGGCAGCAGGGCAGCTGCTTCCAGAACTCTAGGCCCACAGGTTGGGGGACCAAGTGGCTGATCAGAGGATAATTGCAGGATTCTCTTGATTTGCCCTGTGTGGTTCTGGGTCACAGTCTTCTTGGGTGGCAGTCCTGGGGTGAGGAGGAGTGCTGGCATAGCAGAGTTTGTGGTAGCTGTGAAGAGGGAATCCTTCTCATAGTCCTGAGGCAGGTGCCTAGAAGTAGCTCTGACAACAGCTGCACAAAACCCCAGAAATTTGGGACACAGAACTCTCCACTCTGGAAGCAGAGTTCTACCACGGCAAAGAGCTCAAAAGTCAAGTAATTGAGCAAAAGATGAGCAAAAAGAGGAAGAGAAATGAGACTATAGAATCATTCTTTGGTGCCAAGATCAAAACATAGACCCAAAGTCAAAACTCCTCCATCAAAAGCCTCTAAGAAAAATATGAATTGGTTGCAGGCCATGGAGGAGCTCAAGAATGATTTTGAAAATCAAGTAAGAACAATAGAGGAAAAAATTGGCAAGAGAAATGAGAGTGATGCAAGAAAATTATAAAAAATGAGCCAATAACTTGCTGAAGGAGGCCCAAAAAATACTGAAGAAAATAACACCTTAAAAATAGACTAACTCAAATGACAAAAGAGGTCTAAAAAGCTAATGAGGAGAAGAATGTCTTAAAAAGTAGATTTGGCCAAATGGAAAAGGCAGCCCAAAAGCTCACTGAAAAATATAATTCCTTCAGAATTAGAATGGAGCAAATGGAAGCCAATGACTTTATGGGAAATAAAGATATTATAAAACAAAACCAAAAGAATGAAAAAATAGAAGACAATGTAAAATACGTCACTGAAAAAACCACTGAGCTGGAAAATAGATCCAGAAGAGATAATTTAAGAATTATTGGACTACCTGAAAGCCATAATAAAAAAAAGTGCCTAGACATCATCTTTAAAGAAATTATCAAGGAAAACTGCCCTGCTGTTCTAGAACCAGAGGGGAAAATAGAAATTGAAAGTATCCACTGATTGCCCCTTGAAAAAGATTCTCCCCCCTAAAAAAACTCCTAAGAGTATTATAGCCAAATTCCAAAGTTCCCAGGTCAAGGCGAAAATATTACAAGCAGTTAGGAAGAAACAATTCGAGGATTGAGGAAACACAATCAGGATAACACAAGATCTAACACCTTCTATGTTAAGGGATCAAAGGGCTTGGAATACAATATTCCAGAGTTCAAAGGAACTAGGATTAAAACCAAGAATCACCTACCTAGCAAAAATGAGTATGATACTTCAGGGGGAAATATGGTCATTCAATGAAATAGAGGACTTTCAAGCATTCTTAATGAAAAGTCCAGAGCTGAACAGAAAATTTGACTTTCAAATACAAGAATCAAGAGAAGCATGGAAAGGTAAACAGGAAAGAGAAATCATAAGGAACTTAATGACGTTGACCTGTTTACATTCCTACATGGAAAGATAATATTTGTAACTCATGAGACCTTTTTCAGTATTAGGATAGTTGAAGGGTGTGTGTGTGTGTGTGTGCGTGTGTGTGTGTGTACCTATATATATATATATATATATATATATATATGTATATCTGTACGTGTGTGTATATGCATGTGTATATATACATAGAGGGCACAGGGTGAATTGAATATAAAGGGATGATATCTAAAAAATATAATTAAGAGGTTAGAGAGGAATATATTGGAGAAAGAAAAGGGGAGAGAGAATAGGGTAAATCATCTCACATAAAAGTGGGAAGAGAAAGCTGTTACAATGAAGGGGAAGAGCAAGGAGGTGAAAGGGAATGAGTCAACCTTACTCTCATTGGATTTAACTTAAGGAGGGAATAATATACGGCGGCTAGGTGGCTCAGTAAATAGAGCACTGGACTGAAGTCAGGAAGACCTGAGTTCAAATCCGGCCTCAGACACTTAACACTTACTAGCTGTGTGACCTTGGGCAAGTCACTTAACCTCAATTGCCCTACCTTCGAAGCCCCCTCCAAAAAAAAAAAACAGAAAAAAATTCATAATATTCTGGGACAGCTAGGTGGCACAGTGAACAGAGCACTGGCCTGGAGTCAGGAGAACCTGAGTTCAAATCCAGCCTCAGACACTTAATACAAAAACTAGCTGTGTGACCTTGGGCAAGTCGCTTAACCCCAAATTGCCCTCCAAAAGAGCAAAACAAAAAACAAAAAAAAAGGAGGGAATAATATACACACTCAATTGGATATCTGTAATAGAAGCATCCAGGATGGGTACTAGCACAGGTTCTTTGATCTGCTTTTCTAAAGGTAAGCAACTCAAACGGGGTTAACAATCTTACTTTAATGAAACACACACACACACACACACACACACACACACGAAATTCACTCAGTTAAGGGGGAAAATCAACATCCTGAACTTCATAAAATACAAACAGAAATTACAAGCAGTCAAAAAGTACAGAGAAAATAACACAATTCAACAGATCAGACAGGGCTTCTAGCTGCCTGACCATTATATAAGTATAGTGTTAGTTACCAGAAAGAAGCACCAACATCTGGGTTTTCAAAGTTGGGGGGGCTCAACAGCTGCCCAGAGTCTCATCTGGGCAAATCACTCTCCCTGTAAGTGAGCCCAAAGCAAAACCTCCCCTCAGAGAGTATACATAGCTTTCTCCAGGGTCAGAGAACATCACAACCTTCATTACCCACTGCCTAATTACAAAGTAGCAAGGTGTGGGCCTTCCTGAAAAACAAGCCTCCCCTAAGCAAGCAGCTCTTGTTGGGCTCCAGGTGAGACCCATTAAGGGGTAGGGAAGATCTTCAAATTCCTATTGCCATTACAGTATCTTACCTTACAGGAAAGTAGGGAGAAAGGGTATAATAAGAGGGGGGATGATAGAAGGGAGGGCAGATTGGGGTAGGGAGTAGTCAGAAGCAAACTCTTTTGAAAGGGGACAGGGTCAAAGGAGAAAATAGAATGAATGGGGGCCAGGATAGGATGGAAGGAAATAGTCTTTCATAATATGACTACTATGGAAATGTTTTACATAACTACACATGTATAACCTATATTGAACTGCTTGTCTTCTCAGTGACGATGGGTGAGGAGGGAAGAAGGGCAAGAATTTGGCACTCAAAGTTTTAAAAACAAATGTTAAAAAATTGTATGTTCAACCAGGAAATAAAATATACAGACAGTGGGGTATAGAAATCCATCTTGCTCTATAAGAAAGTAAGGGGAAAAGGGATAAAGAGGAGGAATGGGGGGATAGAAGAAAGGGCATACTTGGGGAAGGGATAATCAGTATGTATGCCATCTTGGGTGGGGGATAGGAAAGTGATGGGGAGAAATTTTGTAACTCAAAATCTTATGTAAATGAATGTTGGAAACTAAAATTAATTAATTAATTTAAAAAATTCCAAAGGACTTATTATGAAACATAATATCCACCTCTAGCTAAAGAAAAGATGACTTCAGAGAAAAGAATGAAGTTTTTTCTTTTCTCTTTCTTTTTCTTGGAGGGTGGGGGATGGAAGTGGGGCATGGCTAATATAGAAATTTGTTTTGCATGTCTATATATACATTGGTAATGTGTTTTGGATTTCTTGCCTTCTCATTGTGTTGTGTAGGTGGTAGGAGGAGGGAGAGATTGGTCATTTTTTAAAAAGGAAGATACTCTGTACTTAAAAAAAATTTCAACCAGTCTTTCTTTGGCTTATTTTGACCCCTCTAAGAGTTACCTCTAAAATATCACAGAAAATAGCTCAGATTTACCAGATCTGTACAAAAGTGCTGTTAAATACACAGCTCATGCTGTGGCAACACACAGCAGGAACTAGATTAAAATGTAATTGAGAAATATTTAGCAAAATAAATTTTAAAATGATAGAACATAGATAATGTTAATATATAGTTTTCTATGTCAATGTGCACCCACAGGGATACTTACGTATAATTTAGTGACCCTGTTTCTATTTGACTTTGATACCACTGCAGTACAAAGATCCAAGGTGCATATATCAGGGACAGAGTAGAACATTTATACAGAGTATAAAATGTGGAAAGCATTTAACAATTGGTAGAATTCCCTTTCAGGGCATCCTACCTTTCCCATATCTTCAAGTCTGTCAGACTTATTGCCCTGTCCTGTATTTTGGAGTCTTCTCAGAAGAGAAATTAACTTAGGGATGCTAGAAACACAACTCGCTGATATTTAGGTGAGTGCCACTTTACCCTAAAGATGAGATAGAGATAGAGACAGAGAGACAGAGACAGAGACAGAGAGAGAGAAAGAGAGAGAGAGAGAGAGAGAGAGAGAGAGAGAGAGAGAGAGATCGATCTACCCTCATGATGTTAAAGTCTAGGTCTGCTGCTCCTCCATATTGTAACTTAGACTCCCCTGCTGCTCCTCAAACACTGGGGGCTAATGCTTCATTCTCTTATTATTCCAAAAGGTTGCCACTGCTTATGAACTCTGCCCTGCTGCTCCTCAACCATAAGGGGCCATGGGCTTTCTCAAACTCTTCTCCCTCCAAGAAGCTGCATGTGCCTGCAAAATCCCCTCTTTCCCACTAGAATGCTGGACTCTGGGGTCATATTGCCAAGCAATCCTCTCTTCTCTATCCACACTGAAGCTCTCACCACTTGATCATGTGATTCTCCCTTTCCATGGTTGCAATATCTCAGAATTAGATTAATACCATTGCCTCTCCTGCCAATGCCAAGAACTCCATGTCCAGAACTCTGCTCTCAGGTGAAATGTATGAGAACATATGCAGCTCCATGTGTTTCTACCCCAAAGTAGCCAGGACACAGTTCTACTCTGTTGTACCCTGGTCTGTCCTCCAAAAACTCTCCACTAATTTTCTATATTTAGAAAATCCAATATAGAATCATTATGCTTATAACTGCAGAGGGGTGTGTATGTGCATGTGCGTGTATATGTGTATGTGTGTTGTACACATGTGTACATATAAAAGAGGCCTTCCCTCTCCTTTTAAAAGATAGTCATTTCCAGCCAGGAGCTTCTTAAATAGTGGTACCATGAAAGTTAGGGGGAATCAGACCAGACAAGGGACCATATGCCTTCCTTAACTGGACCTCTAAGTGAGGCTCAATGAGGATCCATGGGATGAAATCCTGGTCAGACAGGACGGAGGATCACTACAAGGAGAAATAAAAGCTCTGAATGGCACCGTAAACACCTGAGGGAGAGGGAGGTTGGGACGGATGACCACAGCCCAGATGAGGATACTCACATGGCATAAGAAGCCAACCTGCCAGTGAGTTCCTAAGGGTGTTTCTGGTCCCAGCAGCATAAGCTAAGTGACAAGGTAAATCATTGCCCTTCCTCAAGTAGCAGAGCCAAGAAAATCCAGAGCATGCTGTTCAGCTGCTTCCTTTGTTTAGGCAAGATGGATACACAAGCAGATGCAAATGACACTGGGATTTCCCCTTGAGTAAATGGAATGCTAGGAAGAGTAGATGATTGAAGACTTGCCAGCCCAAAGGGATGGCTCCCACCACATCAGGCTGTCCTCATCTATAAACACAAAGGAGCAAGCCCATTCCTTCTAAAGAAACATAGCTGAAAGTCCCAAACAAAGGCTTATAAGCCTTTATGAGCTTTTAAATTTAAACAGAAAACTCAACTGACCAGTTCTGGTTGCCTCCCTGGTGGAGTGCAAGTACCTTAGGACTACAAATCTGCAGATCTGTTTTCATTTTCATTTTGCTTTTGGCATTTGTATCTCCACTGTAGCACAGTGCCTGGCACACAGTAGGCACTTAGAAATGTTTGTTGATTGATAGTTGTGAAGAAGATATGTGGAAAGGAATTCACATAGGAAATACGAGTAACCAGGGAACACAAGAGAAAGGACATACGCATAGGAAAACATGTGTGGCCAAGAGAGGCAATTCATGCTTCCAAGGTTGTATTGCTACTGATGTCATAAGATGTATATATAGTTTCCAACAAGAGAGAGATAATAGTCTTCCTGAACTCTTCCCCATTCAGCTCTGAAGCACAATGTTCAGTTATGGGTACCACCATCTATTTTGTAAATATTTTGCACAGTATATTCCTATCTATGTATGTGCTATTTCCCCCAGCTATATTATAAGCTCCTTGGGACAGGGACTGTTTTCACATTTCTCTTTACATCCCCAGCATATGGCACATAGTCATTCAAATAATAAACATCTTGGGGGGTGGATCCAAGATGACAGAGTAAAACCAGCAGTTTTGTCAAGCTTTCCCAAAACACTGCCTCTAAAATAACTCAAAAGCACATGCCAAACCAAACTCTGAGTGGGAAAACAAAGAAGTCACAGTGAAACTTTTTTTTCCAGTCTGAGGTGGATTAGAAAGATAAAATGAGAAGTCTGTGGACATTGGGGTGGGGACTGTCCAGGAACATTACTATAGGCTGTGGGGTGACAGCACTGTAAGGGGGCTTAAAACCTGATCAGAAAGAGATCCCAAGGGGCCCCTGGAAGGATTGAATGACATTTGGCAACTCTGTCACCCATTCCCAAGTTCTGGGTTGTAGTTCCAGGGTGGAGAAGAGTAATCACAGTTGGGAGGGAGCAGGGGCCCTCCCCGTGTATGAACAATAGCACAAACCAGTATAACAGTGACTAGACTAAATCACGCCATGTTGGAAGCACTGAAAACTTATGGGAACCTACTGATCTGTGAAAGTAGTAGAAAAGACATAAAAGACAAAAACTCAGACCAAACATCACCCCCCCACCCCCTCCCCAACTCTAACAAAGTCTAAAGTCAAGAAAAAGACTGGGAAAATGAGCAAACAAAGAAGAACATGATCATAAAAAGCTATTATGGTAACAAGGAAGCTCAAGACACAAATTTAGAATACAATGACTTGAAAACATCTAAAAGCAAAGCCTCAAAGAAAAATGCAGACTGAAAACAAGTCCAATAATAATTCCTTGAAGAGCAATTCCTTCCCTGGGGGAGGGGAGAACAAAAAAATTAAAAATTAAAGAAAAGTGGTAGAGGAAAAATGGGGGAAAGAAATAAGAGCTATACAAGAAAACTGTGATAAAAATAATTAACAACTTGATAAAAGAGATACAAAAAATGCTGGAGAAAATAATTCATTAAAAATTAGAAGTGAGCAAGCAGAAGCTAATAACTTCATGAGACATAAAGAAACAATAAAACAAAGTCAAAAGACTGAAAAAAATAGAAGAAAACATGAAATGTCTCATAAGAAAAACAACTGACTTGCAAAATGGATTGAAAAGAGATAAGTTGGGGCAGCTAGGTTGTGCAGTGAGTAGAGCATTGGCCCTGGAGTCAGAAGGACCTGAGTTCGGATCCGACCTCAGACACTTAACGCACACACAAACAAAAACCTAGCTGTGTGACCTTGGGCAAGTTACTTAACCCCAATTGCCCTCCAAAAGGTGAAAAAAAAAGATAAGTTAAGAATTATTGGGGCGGCTAGGTGGCGCAGTGAATAGAGCGCCGGCCCTGGAATCAGAAGGACCTGATTTTGGAGCCGGCCTCCGACACTTAATCCACACAAACAAAAAAAACCTAAAAAAACGTGTAACCTTGAGCAAGTTACTTAACCCCAATTGCTTTAAAAAAAATAAAAAAAAAAAGAATTATTGTACTATGTGAAAGCCACAATCAATAAAAGAACCTAGACACCATACTTCAAGAAATTGTAAAGGAAAATTGCCCAGAAGTTGTCAAAGTAGAAATCGAAAGAATCAGCCAGGAATGTTATAGTTAAAATCCAGAGCTCCCAGGTCAAAGAGAAAATACTGCAAATAGGTAGAAATATTTCAAATAATGTGGAGACACAGTCAGGATCACACAAGATTTAGGAACTACCACTGTAAAGAAGCAAAAGACTTTGAATATTATATTTTGGAAGGTTATAAGCAAGAGTAGCCTAGCCAGAAAAATGGAGTATGATCCTATGGGGTAGTTAAGAATGGATATTTAATGAAATAGAGGATTTTCAAGCATACCTGATGAAAAGGCCAGAGCTGAATAGAAAGGAGTATAAATTAGCACATAAAAATTTTAGAAATAAATACAGAAAAGCAGAAATATTAAATGTACTCTTTTCTAACCATAATGAAATAAAAATTACACTAAATAAAGGACCTTCAAAGTGTAGGCTAAAATTAAATGGTAACTAGATAATCCAATCCTAAAGAATGAGTGGACCAAAGAACAAATCACAGAAGCATTCATTAATTTCATTAAAGATAATGACAACAATGAGACAATATACCAAATTTGTGGACTGAAGCAAAGCAGAACTTAAGGGAAATTTTATGTCTCTGAATGTTTACATCAGTAAAAGACAGAGTAGATCAAAGAATTGGTCATGCAATTAAAACAAAACACAAAAAAACTAGAAAAACAACCAATTTAGAATAACAAATTAAACAACAACAACAACAACAAAGAAATCCTGAAAGTCAAAAGACAGGTTTATTAAAACTGAAAAAAAAATTTAAATAAACAAATAAAACTAGAAACTTGGGAGAGGGGAAAGGAAGAACCAACAAAATCAATAAATCCTTGTCTAATATGACTTACAAAAAAAAGAAGAAAATCGAATTATTAATCTCAAAAATGAATATAGTGAATGTACAACCAATGAAGAGGAAATTAAAGCTGTTATTAAGAGATATTTTGCTGAGTTATATGCCAATAAAACTGTCAATCTAAGTGAAATGAATTCTTGAAAAACAAAAATTCACCAGATTAACTGAAGCTGAAATAGCATTCTGAAATAATTCTATCTTAGGAAAAAAAAATTGAGGGGCGGCTAGGTGGCGCAGTGAATAGAACACTGGCCCTGGAGTCAGGAGGACGTGAGTTCAAATCCAGCCCCAGACACTTCACACACACACACACACACACACACACACACACACACACACACACTAGCCATGTGACCTTGGGCAAGTCACTTAATCCCAATTGCCCCTCAAAACAAAACAAAAACATTCAACAAGACATAAGTGAGCTCCCTAAAAAACAAAAAAAATTCCAAGACCAGATGGATAAGTGAATTCTACCAAAATATTTAAAGAATAATTTATTTCCAATTGATTTTATTTGAAGAAAAAAAGAGTTCCACCAAACTCTTTCTATAACACAAAAGTTTTTTTATACATAAACCAGGGAGAGCAAAAACAGAAAAAGAAAACTATAGATAAATTTCCCTAATGAATATTGATGCAAAAATTTTAAGTAAAATGCCAGCAAGGAGATTACAGCAAAACATCACAAAGATCATACGTTATGACAAAATTGGATTTATGCTAGGAATACAAGGTCAGTTCAAAATTAGGAAAACTAAAACAATTTATATAATCGATACTAAAAGCAACAAAAATCAAATGATTATATCAAGAGATGCATAAAAAGTTTTTAACAAAAATACAATGCCCATTTCCATTTTTAGAAAAATACTACAAAGCATAGGAATAAATGAAGTATTTCTTTTTTTTTATTTTAACAAATGCTTTATTAACTTCTGCTTTACATCATTCATTTCAGCCAGATTTTGAGTTACAACTTTTTCCTCATTTTTCCCCTATCCACCACCCCAGAATAGCAGTCCCACAAGATATCCCTTCATCCAATCTGTTCTCTCCCATATCTTCTCCCATACCCCCTTCGACTTTGCCATTAGGGCAAGGTGAATCTCTGTGCCCCAATGCCTCCACATCTTATCTCCCAATTACATGCAAAATAGTATTAATAATAGTATTTATATACATTTGAAACATTTAATTTTAAAACTTCGAATTTCAGATCCATGCCTTTCCTCCCTTGTCACCCACTCCCTCTGGGAAGATAAGCAATTTGGTATGTGTTGTACATGTATAGCTATGCAAAACATTACCATAGTAGACATATTGTAAAAGACTGCTTATATTTCCCCGCCACCCATCCCACCTCCCACCTAGTCCATTCCCTACTTTGATCCTGTCCCTCTTCGAAAGTGGGTACTTCCAATCTCCCCACCCCCCAGGATGCTCTCCCCTCCATAATCCCCCCTCTCATGCCCCTTGCCCCTACTCTCCTGCAGGGTGAGAGATCCCATTTAGTGTGTATGTCATTCTCTCCCTGAGCCAAATTCAATGAGAATATGGTTTTACCTTTTTGCCTTCCTGTTCTTCCCCTCCCCTGCAACTACTTCCCCTTGCTTCTTCTACATGAGACAGTTTACCATACCCTGTCTCTCCCCATCTCCTCTTGCCACTTTCCTCTCTCACCTCTTAACTTCACCCCTTAAGTATCATCCCTTCCCAACAAATTCAACCTGTACTCTCTATCCATGTATACCTGTAAACATATATAAACGCATTCACATATGTATTCATATGCTCATATACCCTTCTTCAATTATTTTCATAATGAAGAAGGCTTTACCAGTCACAGTTATTGTTTTTCCATGTAGGAATATAAATAGTTCAACTTGGATAAGTTCCTTTTGATTTCTTTTCCCTGATTACCTTCTCAAACATCTCTTGCTTCTTGTGTCTGAATGTCAGATTTTCTATTCAACTCTGGTTTTTTCCTCAAGAATGCTTGAAAGTCCTCTATTCCACTGAATGACCATATTTTCCCCTGAAATAAGATACTCAGTTTTGCTGCATAGAAAATTCTTGGTTTTAATCCCAGCTCTTTTGACCTCTGGAATATCATATTCCATGCCCTTCGATCCCTCAGTATAGAAGCTGCCAGGTCCTGTGCTATTCTGATTGTGTTTCCACAATATTGAAATTGTTTCTTCCTAGCTACTTATAGTATTTTCTCCTTGATCTGGGAATTCTGGAACCTGGCTATAATATTCCTAGGAGTTTTCTTTTTGGGATCTTTTTCAGGAGGCAATCAATGGATTCTTTCAACCTCTATTTCCCCCTTCTAAAACATCAGGGCAATTTTCTTTGAGAATTTCTTGAAGGATGGTTTCTAGGTTCTTTCTTTGATCATGGCTTTCAAGTAGTCCAATAATTTTTAAATTGTCTCTCCTGGATCTATTTTCCAGGTCAGTCGTTTTTCCCATGAAATATTTCACATTGCCTTCTATTCTTTCATTTGTGTGGATCTGTTTAACAGCATCTTGATTTCTCATAAAATCACTAGCTTCCATATGCTCCAGTCTAGCTCTGAAGGAATGAATCTCCTCAGTGAGCTTTTGAGATTCTTTTTCCATCTGGCAAATTTGGCTTTTTAAGGCATTCTTCTCCTTATTGCCCTTTTGAGCCTCCTTTGCCATTTGAGTTAGTGTATTTTTTAAGGTGTTATTTTCCTCAGTCAGGCTGCTGACTCTCATTTCATACTTTTCCTGCATCCTTCTCATTTCTCTTTCCAATTTTTCCTCCACTTCTCTTATTTGGTTTTTAAAATCCTTTTTAAGGTCCTCTATGGCCTGTAATCCACTCATATTTTCATTTGGGGCTTTTGGTGCAGGAGTTCTGACCTCACAGTCCTCCTCCTGTTCCATGCTTCAGTCCTCTTTGCCCCCAAAATAGGAGTCTAATGTTGCATTTTTCTGTTTATTTTGTTTCCTTTGCCTAGGCATGTTGCCACTTAATTACTTGATTTTCGGGCTTGTTGCCACAGTAGGACTCTGTCACCAGAGAGGGGGGCTTCTGTCCCAAACGTTGGGGTCTTCACAACTTCCAGAGGTATTAGTTGGGTGGCCTCTGTAAAGCCTCCACTCACTCTGGCAAGTTGGATACCCACCCCAGACCTCCCCCCGAGACCACAATCCAGATCCAAGTAGGTTAAAGCAAGAGGGATTAACCCCCAGACTGATTGCTGGATCTCCCTACAGTAGACCAGGAGCTGAAGCTGCCACTGAAGCTGAAAAATGGCTTCTGTGCCATGGCTCCTCAGTGGCTTCTAGCCCCCAGGGGAAGAAGCTGACACATTCCCCAAATACTGGTTCCAAAGTCCATAGGGCACTAACCACTCACTTTGTCCTAAGCATATCTGTGTTGATAATTCTGGAATCACCACAGCTGCTGGTGTTCTGGGGTCCCTCCAGCCAGCTGCTGGCCCAGCTGCCCTGGGGCTAAAATCTTGGCTCATGTG
Organism: Gymnobelideus leadbeateri; assembly: GCA_011680675.1. Classification (NCBI taxonomy): domain Eukaryota; kingdom Metazoa; phylum Chordata; class Mammalia; order Diprotodontia; family Petauridae; genus Gymnobelideus; species Gymnobelideus leadbeateri. The sequence goes on from WOXC01007087.1 coordinate 1,621,819, forward strand.
GACCTGGGCTTGGCTCCCAGAGTGTTGCGCTGTGCTGTGCTGGCCACTCCCTGCAGGGCTGCTGGGCTGTCCCCAGTGGGAGGTTAGCTTCTCTGTGTTGTTTTGTGGGTGCTGGAGCTCCAGAAGTTGTTCAGAGTCCACCTTTTACATTGTTTGGAAGTGGTGTGGTGGAGAGCACCTTGGAAGTGCCGTTTCTACTCTGCCATCTTCTGAAGTACTTCTTAAAATAAGAAGCATATATCTAAAACAAGAGCAAGCATTACCTGTAATAAGGATAAATTAGATGCCTTCCCAATATGTTCAGGACTGAAGCGAGGATGTCCATTATCAACATTACTACTCGATATTGTGCTAGAAATGCTAACAATAGCAATAAAAGAAAAAAAAAAGAAATTGATGGAATAAGCAGTGGCAATGAGGAAACAAACTATGACTTTTTTGCAGGTGATATAATGGTATACTTAAGAAAATCAGCTAACAAACTAGTCAAAACAATTGCCAACTTTAGCAAAGTTGCAGGATATAAAATAAACCCACACAAACAATCAGTATTTCTGTATATTACAAGAGACAGAAGGAGATATTCCACTTAAAATAACTGTGAACAGCATAAAATAGTTGGGCATCTATTTTATAGATGCCAAGAAACACAATTACAAAACACTTTTTACACAAATAAAGACAGATTTAATCCACTGGAGTAATATTGATTGTTCGTGGGTAGGCTAAACCAATATAATAAAAAATAACATTACTACATAAATTAACTTATTTATTCAGTGCCATACCAATTAAACTACCAAAGAATTACTTTAAAGAGCTAGAAAAATATATAAGAATTCATCTGACAGAATAAAAGTCAAGTATGTCAAAGGAATCAATGGAAAACTCGTGAAGAAAAAGACCCCTAGCAGAATCAGATCTCAAACTACATTACAAAGTGGTAAACATCAAACCAATTTGATGTTGGTAAGAAATAGAATAATCAGTCAATGGAATAGATTAGGTACACAATATACAGAAACAAACGAACAGAGTAACCTAGTATTTGACAAACCCAAAGATTCTAACTACTGGGACAAAAATTCACCTTTTGACAAAAACTGCTAGGAAAATTGGAAGGTAGTCTGGCAGAAATTAGACCCTACCAACATCTCACACCATATACCAACAAGAGGTTAAAATGGGGTACATGGTTTTGATACAAAGGGAGATACATGAACAAATTAAGAATGCGTGGAAGGAATTACCTGTCAGATTTATGGATGGGGAAGAATTCATGGCCAAAGAAGGGATGGAGAGGTTCAGAGGAAGTAAAATGGAATCCAATTGTTTACATAAAATTTTAAAAACGGGGGCAGCTGGGTGGCGTAGTGAGTAGAGCGCTGGCCCTGGAGTCAGAAGGACCTGAGTTCCGATCCGGCCTCAGAAACTTAAGGCACACACAAAAACCTAGCTGTGTGACCTTGGGCAAGTTACTTAACCCCAATTGCCCTCCAAAAAGCAAAAAAAAAAAAACAAAACAAAACCAAAACAAAACAAAACAAAACAAAAAAACAAAAAAAAAATTTAAAAACAAAATCAAAGCAGTTAAAATTAGAAAAGCAAGAAAATGGGGAGGAAATCTTTGCATCAAGTTTCTCTGATAAAAGGTTTCATTTTTTGAACTGAGTCAAATTTATAAAAATATATATAAAATATATAAATATATATATATATTATATAAAAAATATATATAAAAATAGGAACCCAAATTGATAAATGGTCAAAGGATACGAACAGGTAGTTTTCAAAAGAAAAAAATCACAACTATCAATAGTCATATGAAAAAGTTCTCTAAATCACTAAAAATTAGAGAAATTCAAATTAAAACAACTTTAGTATATACTTTACACCCATCAGATTGGCTAAGATGACAGAAAAGGAAAATGGCAAATACTTTAGGGAATATGGGAAAATAGGGACATTAACACATTGTTGGTGGATCCATGAACTAGTTCAACCATTCTGGAGAACAATTTGGAACTATGCCCAAAGGGCTATGAAACCGCACAACCTTTGATCCAGCAATACTGCTACTAGAACTATGTCCCAAGACAATCAAAGAAAGAATAAAATGACATATATGGATAAAAATATTTATAGCAGCACTCTTATGGTGGCAATAAAATTAGACATTGACAGGATATCCATCAACTGGGGAATGGTCAAATGAGTTATGGTATTCTGAATGTGACAGAATACTATTGTGCTGTAAGAAATGATGAAGGGGAATTTTGACTTCTGGAAGCCAAGATGGCAGAATAAGCAGTAAATCACTATAACTCTCCCATACTCACCTCCAAACAACCATAAAATAGAACCCCAAAACAGATCTTGGAATAGCAGAACCAGCAAAATAACAGTGGGAAACAATCTTTTAGCCCAGGAAACCTGAAGGAGCAGCAAGAAAAGTCTGTCTCACTCCAGTGAAGGGCTAGCACAGTCCCAGATAGGAAGCATCTGAGTAAGTCAGCAGCAAGCCCCATCTCAGCAAACCAGCAGGAGATCCTGAGCACCAGTGTGGTGGAACAGGCAATGCCAACATCAAGACCAGTTGTACTCTTTAGGGAGTTGTTTTCTTTTCTTTTTTTTTTTAAGCAATTGGGGTTAAGTAACTTGCTCAAGGTTACACGGCTAGTCATTATTTATGCGTGGGTGCTCATTTTCTGAGGCCGGATTTGATCTCGGGTCATCCCAACTCCGAGGCCGACTCTCTTACTCACTGCGCCACCTAGCCGCCCCAGGGAGTTGTTTTCTTTCATATGTTTTTGTATCTCCTTTTTCATTTGGCCAATTCTACTTTTTAAGCTGTTTTCCATGCTGTTGACTCTTTTTCTCATAATTGTTTTACATCACTCTCATTGCTTTCCCCAATTTTTCATCTACCTTTCTTATATGATTTTTTAAACTCTTTTTTTGAGTTCTTCTTTCTGAGCTTGAAACCATTTCTTCTTTTTCTTTGGGGTTTTGCCCATAGGTGTTTTGATATTGTATCTTGGTCTTCCCTATGACTATAATAGCTTTGTGTGGTCAGATTATTATTTTGTTGTTGTTGTTTTTCACAATAAATGGTCTCAAGCTCAGAAAGAAGAACTCAAGAAGTACTCTAAATCACTTCTGATTAAAGAAATGCAAATTAAAACAACTCTGAAGTACCACCTCATACTATCAGATAAGCTAATATGACCAAAAAAGGAAAATGATAAATGTTGGCGATGATGTGGAAAAATTGGGACACTGATGCACTGTTGGTGGAGTTGTAAACTGATCCAACCATTCTGGAGAGTAATTTGGAAATGCCTAATGGCAATCAAACTGTGCATACACTTTGATCCAGCAATACCACTACTAGGTTTGTATCCCAAAGAAATTACAAAGAAAGGAAAAGGACCTACATGTGCAAAAAAATATATATATAGCAACCCTACTCATGGTGGCAAAATATTGAAATATGAAAGGATGTCCATCAAGTAGGGAACGGTTGAACAAGCTGTCATATAGGAATGTGATGAAATACTGTTATTGTACAATAGGAAATGACAAATAGGTCGATTTCAGAAAGCCCTAGAAAGATTTGTACAAATTGATGCAAAGTGAGATGAGCAGAACCAGGAAAATACTGTACACAGTATCAACAACATTGTGTGATAATCATCTATGATGGACTCAGCTCTTCTCAACAACATAATGATCCAAGACAAGTACAAAGGACTCAGGAAGGAAAATGCTATCCACTTCCATATGAAGAAGCAATGAACTCTGAGTACAGATCAAAGCATATTTTTCCCACTTACTTTATTCTTTCTCATATTTTTCCTTTTGATCTGTTTCTTCTTCCACAACTGTGACAAAAATGGAAGTGTTTTATACGATAGCACATGTATAAACTATCTAACTGCCTATCATTTTCAGAACAGGGAGGGGAAGGAGAGAGGGAGAAAATTTAGAATTCAAAATCTTATAAAAATGAATGCTAAAAATTTTCTTGATATGTAATTAGTAGCAAAATAAAATACTATTAAAAAGAAAAAAGGAAATGATGAAGGGGTGGTTTCAGAAGAGTCTAGGAAGACATAAAATGATGCAAAGTGAGCCATGCAGAACTAGGAGGGCAATCTACACAGTAATAGTAATATTGAAAAGATAATTTTAAATGACAGTAACTGATCAATACAATGACTCATGACAATTCCTCTTTGTCCTTAAAAAAGTATTCTATAGTCTAATTGCACTTCCTCTGTTTGCTCATCTTGCCAACCAATTACTTGACTTTTGAGTTCTTTGCCACGGTAGAACTCTGCTTCCAGAGTGGAAAGTGCTGTGTCCCAAATTGCTGGGTTTTTGCACAGCTGTTGTCAGAGTTTTTTCCAGGCACCTGCTTCAGAACTGTGAGAAAGACTTTCTCTCCATAGCCTCAACAAACTCTGCCACACCAGCGCTCCTCACTCGAGGCCCAGCACTCAAGATTGCGACCCAGATCCAAGTAGGGCAAAGCAGGAGAATCCTGCCTCAATGCCAGCAGAGAGATTCCTGAAAATGCCCTCTGGACAGTCCCCCTATGATCTGTAGGCCAGGAGCTGGAAGCAGAAGCACTAGCTGCTGCTGTCACCTCTGCTGCCCCAGGGGCTGGACACACTCTTTCTCACCCTGAATCAAAAGGGTTCCCCACTGACCTTTTCCTTTCTTTTCGGCGTTTATGGTTTGAGAATTCTGGAAACTTCCACGGCTGCCAGTGATTCACTCTCCTGAAGTCTGCTCAGGTCAGTTTGTGCCACTGGTTGGGGCCACCCTGGGTCTGGACCCCTACAGCTTGTGCAGGATTGTGCTTGGCTCCCAGCTCAGTTTGATAGACCCTTCCAGGCTGCCTTCAGCAGGAGATTTGTTTCTCTCTGTCATTTTGTGGGTTCTAGCTCTAAAATTTGTTTAGAGTCATATTTTACAGGTATTGGAGGTAGTTGGAATAGGAGCTCAAGCAAGTTCCTGCTTTTACTCTGCCCCCCTACTCATGACAATTTCAAAGAACTCATGATGTAAAATGCTTTCTACCTTTAAATAGAGAACTGGTAGACTCAGAATGTAGACTGAAGTATATTTTCTTTCCTTTTCACAATTTTTCTTGCTTCTCCCTCCCCCAAAACAGGGCTAATGCAAAAAAAATAGGTTTTGTATGACTTCATATGTCTAAATGGGTTCATATTTCTTGCCTTTTCAATGGGTGGAAAAGGGGTAGAGGGAGAGGCAGGATTTGAAACTGAAATTAAAGATAAAATTTTAATAAAAAAGAAAAATAGAACCACAAATAATTAACAAATTATTGAATGATTGATTGAAAGACTCTGTTTTTTGTTTTTTTGGGGGGGTTTTGCTTTTTTTTGGAGGAGGGAAGGCAGGGCAATTGGGGTTAAGTGACTTGTCCAAGGTCACATGGCTAGTAAGTGTTAAGTGTGGAGGCCAGATTTGAAGACAGGTCCTCCTGACTCCAGGGCCAGTGCTCTATCCACTGTGCCACCTAGCTGCCCCTGAAAGACTCAGTTTCATCCTGAGCTTGGTGATCAGGATGGTAGGGAAATTGGAGACCATGACATATGGGAATTGTTGAAAGAAGTGAGGATGTTTTCCCTAAAGAAATGACTTTGAGGAAAAGGAAGAAAACATGTTATCTGTCAATAAGTCCTTGAAGAGTTGTCATGTGCAGTTACTGAAGGCACAGTCCTTAGAACAGGCTTGTATTTACCCTTACTGGCATGTTCCGTAGAGAATGCACAATATCCTCTGCTCAGGGGTCTATCCAACTTGTAGAGGCTCGGCGATCCTGTTTCCAGATGTGCATAATGGATCGGACTCCCACCACACCTCAGAGCACACACGAGTATCCTGTTTTCTGTTGATGTAATGCATAGTGATGAAAACATCTTTCATTTAACTGCTGAGTCAAAACCAAGTGTTCCAGCAGATGAGTTTTCTTCCCTAATAGTGACAAGAACTGCTGCAGAATCCTGGTTGGGGGAGAGGGAGGGCCTTATCTCCCACCTGGATGCCATGTGTTCATGAATGAACATCACTTCTCGTCCTGTTTCTTCTTTCTTGGTCTTTAGTGCTTAAATATCTGAACACAGAATGGACAAGGTTACAACCTGGAGAGGTCCAAAGGTCTAAAAGCTAAATAATAACAACTGGTTGATCCATGTTAGGGGGAAGGGGGAACACACTTGCAGAACCCTGTGAATGACAGTCCTAGAAACTCTAGCCCTTTAGGGTCACCTGACGATAGATAGATATCTTCCCTGAAGGAAGAGTAGCCAGCCACTGTCTGGGGATCCAATGTGCCCAAGTGAATGAGGGTTGGGAGTGTGAGTCCAGAGGAGGTACCATGCATATATAAAAGGGATAAGATGTCATAATTGTTATTTCACCCCAAAGAGCAGGACTTGAAGCAATGGCTACCAGTATCAGCAAAGTAGATTTTAGATTAGCGTAATGAAAACCTTCCCCAAAATTAGAGGTGTCCAGAAGTAGAATGGCTTGACTTGAGAGTACAATTCTTTTTTTTTTAAGCTTTTTTTTTTGGAGGGCAATTGGGGTTAAGTAACTTGCCCAAGGTCATATGGCTAGGTTTTTGTTTGTGTGTGCATTAAGTGTCTGAGGTCGGATCCGAACTCAGGTCCTTCTGACTCCAGGGCCGAGGCTCTACACACTGAGCCACCTAGCCGCCCCAAGTGTACAATTCTTGAAGGTAATTAAGCAAAAACTGGGAGGCCTTTTGTCAAGGATGTCATAGAAGGGTTTTCTGTTCAATTATAGTAGGAATGGGATTTGAGAATTACAGATTGTAAACCGAGAGAGAGAACTGAGAGAGCCATAGAAGCCACCTATATCCCCACCCCAACCCCATCGTATAGAAGAAGAAACTAAAGTCCAGAGAGATTTTAGTGACTTCTCCATTTACATACATACACATGCCCAAATACATACAAATGTAAAATAGATCTTAAATGTGCATTCAGAGTCTCTGACCTCAAATCGATGCTCTTTTCTACCATACTATGCTAATCATATGATTTCTGAGGTCCCTTCCAATTCAGAACTTTTGTGATTCAACAAGCAAATGATGAAAAGCAGAGATCCTTCTGTTGCAAGTAACTCAGAAATGAAGTGGGAATGAATCAGCTTGAGAGGGATGTTAAGCTTTGGGTTTAATTGGGCTCTTCAGGTAGACTTCTTTTCAGAAAGCAGAGGGAAGAAGGATTTGCCCAATTGAAAAGGAGAAAAGAAAAATGAAACCTTTATTTTTATTTATTCAGAATACCTTGTAATGCAGCACAATTATTCTTCAGAACGTCTTGTTTTTTCCCCCAAAAATCTGTAACTATCAAGTCTTCCCTAGTGCCACACTAACAAATAAAACTATTTCTTGAGCTCCTGCTCTCTAGGAAGTACAAAAGTATCACAAAGAAGCATGGGGTATGGTTGTCCCAGCCCTCAAGAGTCTATGAAGAGTTAGGTCATTAGGTTGTTGTCCTTTGCTCTCAGAGGACCAAAATGACATCACTGTGTTAAGAGTCAAGGTACAGTGGGTCCAACTGTAGCTAATCAGAACAGTATGAGCTTGGACTCTTCTACCACAGGTCAGGCACAAATAGTCCATGAGAACATTTGGGGTGGACTCTAAATTTGTGCATCTCACATTTCTTTTGAAATACTTTAATTCTGCTTTGTTCATAGAGCACAGCACCTTCTCTGATGAAGGTACTTCATGATGGCATTTCTATACCAGTATCTTCTATGTCACAGAATCAATTCTAAAGTTCTTCAGAGAGACCTTGAGAGTGTCTATGTATTGCTTCTTCTGACCACCTTGTAAGCACTTGCCTTTGTGTGAGTTAGCCATAAAGTTGTCTTCAAACAAGCATACGTTTGGCCAGCCCATCAGAGTTGTGCTCTCTGCCTTAGTATCTGAATACTTGCACTTTAGTTCAAGAAAAGACCTTAGTTTCTGGCGTCTTATCCTGCCAGGCTTTGGAATCTTCCTAAGACAATTCAAATGGAAACAATTTAGTTTCCTGGCATGGCATTGGTATGATTTCCAGGTTTCACAGGCATACAACAATGAAGTCAGTACAGTGGCTCTGTAGATCTTCAGTTTGGTAGTCAATCTAATAAACTCTTTTCTCCCACACTTTCCTTTAGGGCCTCTCAACACTTAGCTAGCTCTGACAATGCATATGTCAACCTCATCATCTATGTACACATCCCTAGAAATTATAATGACAAGATAAATGAACTTATCCACAGTATTCAATATTTCTCCTTTTGCTGTAAGTGATAGCTCCACTCATGGATGGTGTGGTGCTGGATGGTAGACCACCTGTATTTTCGTGGTGTTAGTTGTTAGGCCAAATTAGCATAAGCAGCAGAGAATCAATCCATACTTTGTTGCATCTCAGCATCAGAGGCTGCATTAAGTACACAAGCATCTGTGAACAAAAAATCATGCACCAACTCTCCCTCTACTTTAGGCTTGGCTTGTAGCTTTTTCAAGTTAAATAATTTACCATACCAGAAAAAAAAGCCTCTTATAGGAGATAGCATTTGAACCAAGTTTTGAAGGAAGCAGGGAGTCTGAGACGAAGAGGGAGAGCATTTCAGGCATGGGGGACAACAAGTTAGTGAAAAAGTGTGGAGTCAGGAAATTGAATATTATAGCTGAAGAACAGCAAAAAGACCAGGGTAGCTGGACCGTATAATTTGTGGAGGGGTATAAAGTGAAAGAAGACTAGAAAAGGACTAGTTCTTGAAGGGATTTAAACATCAGATGATTTTATATTTGATCTCAGATGTCATAATAGGGAGCCAATTAAGTTTGATTGGCCAGGGGGATGGTGGGGGAGGGGCGTGACCTAGTCAGATCTGGGATTTAGGAAAATTGGTTGGCCACTGAACGGACTAGAGAGAGACTTGAGTTAGGCAGACCAATCAGAAAGCTATTGCAGTAGTCCAGGCGTGAGGTGAGGAGAGCCTGTGCTAGGACAGGGACAGTATCAGCAGAATGAAGGGAATTTATGCCAGAAATGTTGTGAAGGTAGAAACAACAAAATTTTAACTTCAGTGTAATTTCCTACTGCACTATTCTTCCTGGGTGAAATAGTGATTACTATCAAACAAGATGATTTTTTTTAAACAAATGCTTTATTAACTTCTGTTTTATATCATTCATTTCCACCAGATTTTGAGTTACAATCATTTCCCCCCGTTATTCCCCTACCCAACCTCCCAGAATAGCAGTCCCACAAGATATCACTTCCTCCAATCTGCTCTCTCCCATACCTTCTCCCATACCCTCTTCGACTTTTCCATTAGAGGAAGGTAAATCTTTGTGTCCCAATGCCTGCACATCTTATCTCCCAATTATAAGCAAAAGAGTATTAATAATAGTATTTATATATATTTGAAACATTTAATGTTAAGACCTCGAATTTCAGATCCATTTCCTTCCTCCCTTGTCACCCATTCCCTCTGGGGAGATAAGTAATTCAGTATATGTTGTACATGTCTAGCTATACAAACCATTATCAAGTAGATATATTGTACAGGGCTGCTTATAATTCCCTCCCACTCATCCCACCCCCCACCTGGTCCATTCCCTACATGATCCTGTCCCTCTTCTATAGTGGGTACTTCCGACCTCCCCTCCCCCCCAAGGATGCCCTCCCATTCATCATCCCTCCTTTCATCCCCCTTCCCCCTATTCTGCTACAGGTTGAGATATCCCATTTAGTATGTATGTCATTCTCTCCCTGAACCAAATTCAATGAGAATGTGGTTTTGCCTGAGAATGTGGTTTTGCCTTTTTTGCCTTCCTATTCTCCTCCTCCCTTGCAACCACTCCCCCTTGCTTCTTCTACATGAGATAGTTTACCCTACCCTGTCTCTCCCCATCTCCTCTTGCCACTTTCCTCTCTCACCTCATAATATCATCCCTTGAGTATTCTCCCTTCCCAACAAATTCAACCTATGCCCTCTAGCCATATATAACTGTAACCAAATACACACACATTCGCATATGTATTCATATGACCACACAACCTTCTTCCATTATTTTCATAGTGAGAAAAATATCATCAGTCACAGTTATTGCTTTTCCATATAGGAATGTAAATAGTTCAACTTTGATGAGTTCCTTTTGATTTCCTTTCCCTGACTACCTTCTCAGGCATCTCTTGCTTCTTGTGTCTGGATGTCAAATTTTCTATTCAATTCTGGTTTTTTTCCTCAAGAATGCTTGAAAGTCCTCTATTCCACTGAATGACCATATTTTCCCCTGAAACAAAATACTCAGTTTTGCTGGGTAGGTGACCCTTGGGTTCATTCCCAGTTCTTTTGCCCTCTGGAATATCATATTCCATGCCCTTCAATCCCTCAGTGTAGAAGCTGCCAGGTCCTGGGCTATTCTGATTGTGTTTCCACAATATTGAAATTGTTTCTTCCTGGCTGCTTGTAGTATTTTCTCCTTGATCTGGGGATTCTGGAACCTGGCTATACTATTCCTGGGAGTTTTCTTTTTGGGATCTTTTTCAGGAGGTGATCGGTGGATTCTTTCAACCTCTATTTTGCCCTCTGGATCTAAAACATCAGGGCAGTTTTCCTTGAGAATTTCTTGAAGGGTGATTTCTAGGTTCTTTCTTTGATCATGGCTTTCAGGTAGTCCAATAATTTTTAAATTGTCTCTCCTGGATCTATTTTCCAGGTCAGTCGTTTTTCCCATGAGATATTTCACATTGCCTTCTAATCTTTCATTTGTTTGGATCTGCTTAACAGCATCTTGATTTCTCATAAAGTCATTAGCTTCCATTTGCTCCAGTCTAACTCTGAAGGAATGAATCTCCTCAGTGAACTTTTGAGATTCTTTTTCCATCTGGCAAATTCGACTTTTTAAGGCATTCTTCTCCTCATTGCCCTTTTGGGCCTCCTTTGCCATTTGAGTTAGTCTATTTTTTAAGGTGTTGTTTTCCTCAGTCAGGCTGTTGGCCCTCATTTCATACTTTTCCTGCATCCTTCTCATTTCTCTTTCCAATTTTTCCTCCACTTCTCTTATTTGATTTTTAAAGTCCTTCTTAAGGTCCTCTATGGCCTGCAACCTGCTCATGTTTTCCCCTGGGGCTTTTGGAGCAGGACTTCTGACCTCACAGTCCTTTTCCCAATCTATGCCCCCAAAATAGGGGTCTAGGGTTGCATTTTTCTGTTTCCTTTGCCTTGGCATGTTGCCACTTAATTACTTGACTTTTGGGCTTGTTGCCACACTATGGCTTTAAGGCCAGATAGAGGAATTTTCATCCCGAACGTGTGGGCGGCAACTTCCGTTTCTGGCAAGCTGTAAACCCACCCACGGCTTCCACCCCAGATCACAATCCAGATCCAGGGAGGTTATAGCAAGAGCGATTACCCCCCAAGACTGATCGCTGGATCTCCCTACAGTTCGCAGGCCCGGAGCTGGAGCTGCCTCTGAAAACTACAAAATGGCGTGTCTCCTCAGGGGCTTCTAACCCCCAGGGGAGAAAGCCGACGCATTCCCCAAATACTGGTCCCAAAGTCCATAGGGCACTAACCTCTCACTTTGTCCTAGGCATGTCTATGTTGATAATTCTGGAATCGCCCCAGCTGCTGGTGTTCTGGGGTTCCTCCAGTGGGCTGCTGGCCCTGCCGCCCTGGGGCTAAAACCTCGGCTCATGCGGACCAGGGCTCAGCTCAGCTGGGCTCGGCTCCCCGCGCTCTGCGCACTGCCAGCTCCCAGACTGCTGCACTGATCCTTCCTGCAGGGCTGCTGGGCTGTCCTCAGCAGGAGGTTAGCTTCTCTGTGTTGTTCTGTCGGTGCTGGGGCTCCAGAAGTTGTTCAGAGTCCCCTTTTACATAGTTTGGGGGGAATCTGGGGGCAGAGTGTCTTGGATGAGCTGTTTCTACTCCGCCATCTTGGCTCCGCCCCCCCAAGATGATTTCTAACCTTACTGACAGTCAAGTTGTCACTGACAACCTTCAAGAGAGGTTAAAATTCTCAAACTATAAAGTTCTCAATAATAACCCCAATAGGCAGCTGGAATTAGTGAATAGGGCCTTAGACTAGAAGTCACAGGGACCTGTTACCAGAATTTATTTTAACTGGAAAATAAGACATATATTACATGGTCATTTGGATTGGGGCTAGACTAAGCAAAGTTCCAAGATAAAGAAAGAGTGAGGAGGGATCAGAGAGTCAGGGGAAGGTTCATGAAATTGAGTGATTTCCAAAAGGTTGGCACTCACTGTTCTAATGTATAAGGAGCCTGTCTCAATCTCTATTCCATGTAGATTTTCCATTTTTAAAAGTTCTCCTAGAGTGGCAACATCTCATTTGACAGATGAGGAAATGGAGTCAGAAAGGGGAAATTGGCTTTACTGCCTTCACAGAGAGGGGTCTGGCTCAGGGCCAGAATTAAAATGAGAAACACCTGATCCCAAATGCAGGCATTTGTTATAAGGTCACAGTGCTCCCATTAGGCAACAGTCAATATTAGTTTTAATTCAATTTAAGGTTAGGCTGTACATCAATTAACTTGTTTTCAAACTGGGATAATAGTAAGCACTCAATAAATCACAGAAAGTTAGAGTTGAAAGAGAAATTAGAATTTACTTTATCCAACTGTCTCCTTTCAATGTAAGAAAGCTCAAAGGGTTAAGTGATTTTGCCAAGGTCACCCAGCTTGCTAGTTGAAGAATCCAAACTTGTACCCAGGTCTTTTCATGCCTAGTTTAGGGCTTTTTACCCTATGCCATAGACTGATTGAATAAAAATGAGAAATAAAAATAGGTCTATGTGGTGCTTTTCTCTCAAAACATCTCACAGTAATTGTCTTTTTCAGCCTCACAGAATTCTTATTAGAAGGATAAGAAAAGGCATTCCCCCGCACCACCCCCTTGTCCAGTCAGGACACCTGGGTTTGAATTTTGGTTCTTACCACTTGTTACCAGTGCAACCACATGCAATCAATCAAAGAGCATTTATTAAGCACCTACTATGAGCCAAGCATGGAGTTAGGTAACAGATATACAAGGACAAAAATAAAAATAGTCCCTGCTCTCAAGCAGTTTCTATTCTGTCCATAGAAATAACCTATCCATAGAAGCCTCAGATATAAAATAGGGGTAATGATACTTGTGTTTCCTGCCTCAGAGTATGGTTGCAAATCTTTAAGTACCATGTGAATATGAACTTTATTATTACTATTTAATAAGAGGCAAACTGATGACAGAGAGATGAGGTCCCACAGCTGATGAATGATCTAAGATTAGAATGATAGAGGGGTGGCTAGGGGGCCCAGTGAATAGAGCATCAGCCCTGGAGTCAGGAGGACCTGAGTTCAAATTCGACCTCAGACACTTAACACAAAAACTAGCCATGTGATCTTGGGCAAGTCACTTAACCCCAATTGCCCTCCAAAAAAAAAAAGAAAAAAAAAAGATTAGAATGATAGAATGTTTGAATTGAAAGTAGCCTTAGTCTAAGGGTTCTTCATTTTTGTCTGTTGTGGACTCCTTGTCTCTTGAAGTCTGTAGAGCCCTACTCAGAAATGAAATTTTTAAATGTATAAAATAAAATGCTATCATTACAAAGCAAACTAATAATAATGAAATCGGTTATCAAAATCCTACAAAAATGAGGTCACAAATTCCAGGTTAAGAAACCCTGCCTGAATCCAGTTCTCATTTTAAAACAGACTGAGATACAAAGAAGTTAGGTGAATCTGGCCAAGGGCACAGAGCTAGTTGGAACTAGTTAGTAATGGATGAAGGACTTCTTTCTGATGGAAGACTTCAGCTAGGTAACCCATTGGATACAGATTGCAAGACTTACTGCCAGAAAGCCCCTGAGTTCAAATCTTACCTCAGATACTCCCTTATTTTGTGACCCTTGGCAAGTCATGTAATCTCACTCTGTCTTAGTTTCCTCTTCTGTAAAATGGGTGTAAGCACCTACTTCATGGGGTTGTTGTGAGGAACAAATGGGTTAACGTGTAAAGTGCTTTGCCATCCTTAAAGGTCTATATAAATGTGAGCTGTTACTATTACATCATCATCACTATTCTGACTCACAGGCCAGTGATCTTTCCCCTACATCATTATGTCTCCCCTACAGTTCTGGTCTTTTGGTTTCCATCGAAGCATCTTGTCACTTGGCTTTATTGCCTTTAACTTCAAAATCTGGAAAATCTAGATCTTGTTCCAATCCTGAAGGGTGGGGACAGGGAAATGGGCTGAAGGAATCCACAGCAATTGCAGTCTCCACATCCCTAAAATGCCTCTCCAGAAGAAAAGTAATTAAAGTCATGAATCCTAGAGCTGGCAAAGCCATTCATTCACATGGCCAACATTAGCTTAGCTCGACTACAACCCCCCCTCTGTATCACTATGTGAACAGTCAGAAGATGATTTGGAAAAGCGAGCGAACTGCTTAGCTGTGGATTTACTGTCTGATAAGGGAACATCCATCACTTTTATGGGGTAGATAATCATGTTATCAGCACCACTTGAGGAGCAGTCAGCTCCAGAGCAGAGGGGAAGAGACTGGAGAGAGAATGACTAAGGCAGCCTTTCCCTGCTGTGGGGCACTGGCTGATCTGCATGTTAATGCTGCGGGAGTCACCAGGAGAGGGGCAAAGGAGACTTAAGAAATTTCAGAAATCTGTCCTCTGCAAGCCCTGTGAGCTCGTTCCCTTCATGAGTCTTCTCTCCACTGAGCTGGACAGACATGGGTTGCATTTATCCTTACACAATATGGGCAAGCAGCCATGTAGGAGAGGAAAAAGACCTGGCTTCCCATCCAGGAAGATGGGGAAGAATCAGGTCCTGCCTCTGACTCCCTGCTGACTGGGTGATCCTGGGCAAGTCACAACTTCTCAGTGTTCTGGGCTGGTTTCCAAGAGCACTAAGTTGAAGGGAAGGTACAAACCTGCATAGGGACAGAAAGGGAGTTAGGGTGGAGAGGAGACAGAGGAGAGAAAGGGAGGAGGGAGAAAGAGCAGGGGAAGCAGGGGACAGAGAGAGAAGGTAGGGAATGAGGGGGGGAGGAGGGGAAGGAAGAGGGAGAGAGGGGAGAGGAAGAAGAGGAGAGACAGAGAGAAACACAAGACCTATCAATCAACATGATGAAGCATCCTCAGGACTTAGAGCTAGAAAGAATCTGAGAAATCCTCTAACTAGTCATCTACATAGGATCATAGAATTAGAGCTGGAAATAATTTCAGAAGCCACCTAATCCAACCATCTTATTTAACAGATGAGGAAACTGAGGCCCAGAAAGGTTCAGTGACTTGACTCAGCCAGTATTCAAATTCAAATCCTCTAATTATAAATCCAGGGCTCTGACCATTGCACTTGGTGCTGTGATAGAAGAAATCAGGGATACAAAAGCAACAGAATGTCAGTAATGA
Source organism: Gymnobelideus leadbeateri (assembly GCA_011680675.1). Lineage (NCBI taxonomy): Eukaryota > Metazoa > Chordata > Mammalia > Diprotodontia > Petauridae > Gymnobelideus > Gymnobelideus leadbeateri. Next base: position 1,637,319 of record WOXC01007087.1, read on the forward strand.
CTGGCATTCCCACCGGATTTGAATGTCAGCGAAGCACTGTCTTCATAACAAATCTGTGAGCCTAACAACACAAACATTTTATGTTCATTTTTCATATGGAAAAACTAAATTCTGAAGAGGTTAAATGACTTGCCCACAGCCACAAAGCTAGAAGTATCAAGTTCCATGGCCATGCATTTAGGGCTCTTTTCCCTAGGTCACAATCTTACCAGGCACACACACACACACACACACACACACACACACACACACACACACACACACAGAGTTCCCTGTGGAATTTGAGAATGGAAATATAGTCCTGACTCTCCCTAATGAGCCATACAGCTCATCTAACTTCTCTAGGCCTCCTTTGATTCATTTGTCAAACAGGGGCAGAGGTGAGGGGTGGGAAGAGTTGACTATGATGACCTCTAACATCCCTGCCAGTGCTGACATCATATGATTCTCTAAATACAGTTGGAAAGAAAAAAATAAACCATATGAAAAGATTATGGTATTTTTTAGAAATAAGATCTCATCAATGGAAATATTCCCTCAAATGATGTAGATCAGTGAAGTCAAACCCAAATAGAAACAGGACCCCTAAACTATATACTAGGATCCCTGCAGGCTGCATATTGACTTAGAACAACACATATTAAAATGATCTATGTTCTATTGTATTTTTATTTATTTTGTTAATTTCTCATCTCCATTTTAATCTGGTTGGACATATGGCCCCGGGCCCATGTATTTAAACCCTCTGTTGTAAATAACAACCCATCTATACCTTTTCACACTGTGACTCTTTTCCATAAGGTCCCATCCATTCTCCACTGAATGTCTGCTCCATATGTTGGGTGATTTCCTCTAAATCTCTCAACTTGATGTGGATACCAATATTGCATATAGACTATCCATCAATTATCCCTCTCTCTTGCTACTTGTACCCTTCCTTTTCCAGGCATACATCTATCAATTGACATCTTTTATTCAACTTCTCCTGTACAAACCTTGGTAATATGTTCCAGCCTACTCACCAAAGCATACCATATGTCTATTCAATATATAATCACTCAAAAATTTGACTGTAGAAGGAAAATCAAGGGCACGAAAATGACCTATTACTCAGATGTATGGACAACACATTGATTTGCCTAATCAGTACATATATCTTGCAGACATTAACTGGATAACAAGCAGGGCCAAGAATTGATCAGAAGGAAAAGAACATTGCCTGAGGGAAATTCTACAGGGTTTCCCCTTAGGAAAAGGCTGATGCTTTCACAACAATATTCTTCCAGCATCTGTGTAAGAGAAGTTGAATCAAATGGAGTCCATTGGACTTTAAACCAGACACCCTCCAAGATGGTGGTAAACACCTTTGTGAACATATGTTTATGCTTTGCCTCAAACTAATAGTCAAAGGACCACTGAACGATGCTAACTCTAGTGTCACATATTTCAATGCCTCCTGAATGATTCTCACATGTGCATAGAAGACATCTTGTTGGAGAAGAGCTTTTCAGGTAGGTTTCTGTTCAAGAGAATCAACATTCTTTTTATTATCCTCCCCCCATCTCCCAAGGGCAACTGGGAAACTATCAGTAACTAACCTCATATCCTCAAGACCCTATCAACTTCATGGTGGACCTCCTCTGAATATACTTGGTCTGGTCCAACTTCTCTTCTCTTATTTGTATTCTTTAGTCTCATTCCTACCTCCAAAATGCAGCATACTTGAAGATGTTAATGTTAAATTGAAAATGTTGCAACTCTATACTCACTGATTTCTTTCAGAAATCTTTACAGATTTTTCTATTTTTGGTTTCTTGTCCTTCTGCTTTTATCCTCAAAAGCCCTTGGAATGATCTGGACTAGTTGAGTCTTACTCCAACCCTTCTGTAAATTTGTTTTTCCCTTCCACTGCATCCTGTTATTTTATGAAGTAAAATGACTTATGATCTTCCACCATCCCCCCTTTAAAGATTTTGTTATAGATACTCAGTGCTATAGATATTCACATAGCAAGGAGATCAAGTGTCAGCTGACTGAGATGAATTTTAGATATTTTGCTCTCCTCATTTTGGTGATTTTGGTTAAACTTCTTTAAGAAATGGTGAATGATATATTTTGGTTGAATTTCTTTAGGAAATGTTGATATTTTATGAGTATATCTATTCCACTTTCTAGTTCCCATTTGGAGCTATTAATAGCTTGTTTAGGTAGGTCAGGTTGAAGTTGTCTCAATCTTCTCATTTTTATCATTTCAATTTTTATATTGATTTTGATCTTTGCTTAACAAATCAATGGCCTCACTATACACAGATCTCCGATTCAAAAATCATTCACACGTTGCTAACCTGTCATTTTTCATCTGTTATAATGTAATAAAATGTTTTGTGATGTAGTTCAGTGTTTGCTATGTTAACACATCCCAAATCACTTCATGTGAAAAATGTTCATGAGATGCAGTTGTGAGCCTTCTGTACAATCTATAAGCATTTGGCACCACTCATTTCTTACTCCTGTGTATTCAAATACAATTCAAATTTTTTTCTTTGTTAACTGTCTTTATTTCAAACACTTTAGGAGAAAAAAAATCTTTGTATAACTGAAGATAATAGCAAATGCCACTTGCAATACACTCCCTGCCTGGTATCTGCCCAACCTGCAAGGATCTGGAAGATATGTACAATATATGGAGCAAAGGCAATATACCTCACACCATGCCTAAGTAGAGACTGAAGCTATGACTGATCATAGACTGATCAAGGAAGAAAAATATCTAGTATACAGAAGGGAATGTAGCAAGTCTGAATCAGATTTGTGGTAGCCAGTCAAAGCAGATCTTCTGGTGGTCATGTCATGGTCATGGCTGCGAGTTGAATAGAGGTTCCAAGAAACTGCATTCAGATCACAGAAGGCAGTATTAGAAATGAAGTCACTACTAACATCAGCTGTGCTACAGGCCTGGCTGGGGTGCCATCAAATCAATGTTGCTCAGGTTCCTAGCCAGCCAGACACCAGCAGCAAAGAGTCCCAAATTAACAATCAAATTCCTCCGGACGTCATTCCTGTCAGTGGCATAAGCAATAGGCACCCAAAAGCCATTACCTGACAGCCCTCAGGGGCTCCAGTCCCTCTGCCAGATGCCCCTGCAGGTGACACCGCCTGAGGTGGCACCGAGGACTCACTGGCAGCCATGGCAGGTAGCCCCCTCAAATACACTTTTTACTCTTTGTATGCCCAATGAAGTCACTGAGTATTAAAATATTATCATTAGCTTTTCATCTGAACTTTTAATTTCAATGCTATAGGGAACTCAGTATGGAATCTGCTGGTACAAATCAGCAATTCCCCTGTAGCACATACTTGTTAAACTATGTGTGGATTTAATTTGGATGGTCTTATTAAGTTCTTTGTTGAGTTTCTCTATTTCTTCATCTTACACCAAAAGCTGGCAAAGAAGTTAGAATTTTCACCACAGCAGTATTTTTACAGATGTTTGTCAAGAGTGCTACAATTCAATTCACTACAAGGATTCACAGCTGAGATAGCAGGACAGTCTATGCGGCACTGATGGTATCCAAAAACAAAACGTCTTGGGGAAAAGGTCCCCAAGAAACTTACATTCTATGAAATTCTATCTGTAAGAGAAGACGGGCAAGTGATCCATAAACCATTTCTTATTGTCTTGGGATGCATGATAAAACCAACTTTGCAAACTCCTTTCCATTTATGTCTCTCGAAGTAGAACCTGTGAGTCAGCCTTCCATTTTGCTGTAACTTTTTTTTTTCCTCTCTTTTGGTTTCATTTGTAATGAGAATGTCAAGATTGACCTGATTCAATTCCCTTAGTCACGTCAGTCCTTGTCAGTAGACGAAGATCTCACATTTGGAGGAACAATAGATAAATTAATGAGGGAGAAAGGGAGGGTGGGAGGAGTAAAGCTGAGGAAAAGAGGGAGAAAGACTGCTTCTTCACTCTGCCCCATCTCCCAGCCCATTTTTAAACTATCTTTCACTAAGGAAAGTGACCACTTATTCTCCTATGAAAATGGTACAAAAGAAAGTAAGATTAAGCTACAGCTTGAGGGATTTGAAATTAGATGTAAGAAAGATGTTGACAGTGAGGAATGTTATATACTGGAATGGGCAATCAGGAGAGGTATGGAATCTTTTATTCCAGAAGTCTTTTAAAACAAGGCTATATGTCCTCATCGTGGGTCATCTCCAGTTGTCCTCATGTATATCTCGCCACTGGACCCAGATGGTTCTGGAGGAGAAAGTGAGGCTACTGACTGTGCAAAGCCCTCCCTCACTTAAACCTCATTCACTTGCATGTCATGGCATCACCTCCCTGATGTTATTATGGTCCTCTTCGAGAAGGAAGAACAAACAACATGTCCTCAACAGTACCAATTGGTTTCGATATAATACCATTAGAATGTCAGCTCCTTGCAGGCATCGATTACCTTTGCATTTTCTTTGTATTCCTGGGAGTTAACACAGTATTTCCTTGGTATTGTAAGTGGCAAGTGCTTAATAGATGCTTATTGATGGATGGATCACAGTCCTGTTTGAAGGCAGAGGATCAAATTAGGATGGACTGGATGGATCCCTCCCTGGTAACTATGCTTTTTGTGAACATTTAAAAATCTATAATAACAATAGCTGATGTATATACATGTAGACAGAGGACTTGATATTATATGTTGAATACATAGTAAAGATTTTGCAAAAGAAAAAATAAATTTAAAAGATTGAAAATGTGAAGAAAATGAGAGAAGGGGAAAAAATAGAGAAAGAGAAAAAATGGACAGCTAGAGAAGCCAACTTGCCAAGTAGAAGTCTCTCATTAATTAAAGCAGCCGAGTAATAACTCCTACAGAAATTGGGATTTTGAGTAGAAATGCCAAAAGCACAGACCTTTTGCTTTCAGAGAACAGTGCTGCTGGGCACCACTGTAGCACAAGCCCCAAATGGCCATGTGCCCTAACCATGCAATTGAAATAGTCACTTGGTGCCATCCTTGCCTGTTAATTGCTGTGTGGAAAGTGTTCCCTCTACACTTCTTTTTTTATCTGTTTGCTTTAGGAGCGGTACCTACCTCCACATACCTCCCCCACAGCACCCCCACGGGGCGACAAACCAGGCTAAGCTGCCAACCCCCAGCGCCAAGCTCCACTGCTGCAGCTTCCTCGCTTCCTGCGAACAGTGGCATCTGGGTCTTTGTCTGGCTTCCTGTCTCACTCTTTGGCGGGCTCTGCTGCAGGGAACAGCAAGGCCCAGAAGCAGCTTGGAAAGCTACTGCTGAATGACCCTGAAGAAGGCGTAATACTGCTCCTGGAAACCCAATGGCAGAACATCCTTTGCCTCTTCCTTTCCCAGTCAACAACTCACTGGCTGGCTGAAATGTACTGGCAGGAAATCCTTGTAGAAGCCCCTGCCCCGGGAAACATGCCTGCCTTGTGGAGTCATGGGAAGAACATTAAATGAGTAGCAGTGTTGCCGGGGTAATGGTGAGCAAGATGCCATTTCATTTCTAAAATGAGGAGCTTAGAAGAGGTCGTCTTATCTCTAAGATGTCGTCTAATCTTCAGTCTATAGGCTATGATCTTATTGCTTAGCATAAATATCCCATATTCACGACTGTTCTACTTGGGGAGAGTAAGAACAGGCATGACAGACTCTACTTTCTCCTTAGTCCAGAGGCAGACAACCTCCAAGGATGATGGGGCTTGTGGGGTTAACAACATTTTTCAAAAGTTTCTGAAAGTTATTGAAGTGGAGATATTCTATACATGATACAACCCTTTCTTTTCCCCCTCTTCTCACACTATCTGTAATGGTAATGGGAATTGGAAGATCTTCCCTGTCCCTTAATAGGTTGAATATAATCACATGGAGCCTATGTTGGGAGGAGTTTGCTGAAGGGTGGAGTGGAGCTAAGAGGAAGCTGGGTGTCAGGGCAGTTAGAAATGAGGGAGGAGAGAAAACACAGGCAAGGAGACAGCTAGGGTTTGTGTTTGTTTGTGGGAAGGCTTTGAGATGGTGTTGCTTTCTGCAGTGTTGTTGCATATAGATTTCTTTGTTGCTATGATGAATTTGATTTTCCAGTGTTGGGATTTGACTTTCTGGTGTCTGAATAAATGCTTTGCTTCTGTCTCCTACATGGAAGGTCTGTTACATTTTTTGATTCAGAACTATGCCCACATACTCATAGCACCATCAGTGCTGTGAATATCATGTTGGCACTACGCCATCCCATATCACCAGAGGTTTTACAGAAAAGATGGGATTTGAATGGGAAAACATTTATTAAGCAATTTAAAAGGCCAGGCATTATACACTGGGGACACAGATACAAGTAAACAAAATAGTCCTTGTCCTCAAAGAGGTTATCTTCTAATGGGAGAAGACTACAGGAAGTAGCAGTTGACATGTCTGGAGTTATATCATGGGGAAAATGCCTGTAAATGGCCAGCATGGAGGTCGGGACCCTACCAATATGAAGAGAACACTCACAGAGTCAGAGGACCCAGGGGTGAAGTCCAATGTTTCACTGGGAGGGAGATGTGGTTGGTGGATGGAGAGCAAGTAGAGGGCATAGTACAAAGAAGACTGGGAAACAGGATCTCAAGTACTGACAGAGCATGGATAGCATAGCAGGGACTGTCTAGTCTAATCTTCTTTTACAGCTGAGAAAACTGAGGTCCAGATGTGAAGTTCAAAAGCTGATTTATGGTAGAATTAATGCTAGAAGCATTCTAGTCAGGACAATAGAATGGGGAGAGGCAACGATCTGGGAATTAGTCATATAGTGGCAAGAGAAATGATTTGGAGTCCAAAGACTTGGGCTTGAAATCCTATCTCAAAAGCATGACCTTTGCCAAATTGCTGTAGTTGCTTGGCCCACCTTCTACAAGAAACCTTCCTAATCCCTCTTCATTCCAGGGCTTTCCCTCTTTTAATTATTTCCTATTTATTCTGTATAGAACTTGCTTTGCATATATTGGTTTATATATGTTGTCTCCCCGACTAGATTATAAATTCTTGCCCTCAAGGAGCTATCTTTCACCTTTTTTGTGTGTCCCCACCACTTACCTACTGTTTGTCCTTTTTTCTCAAAGAGGACTGTGACAGCAGAGAGGTGATGCCATGACATTCAAGTGAATTGGATTTAAGTGAGGAAGGACTGTGCAAAATCACCAGCCTCACTTTTCTCCTCCAGAGTTATCTGGGTCCAGTGATGGATAGATCAGGACAACTGGAGATGGCTCAGGATGCAGCAGGGGACCTCGGCCTTTTTCAAGCTAAAGTCTTTAACAGGTCACTTAGCATAGTGACTGGAACATAGTAGGCATTTAATAAATGTTCATTGAATTGAATTTCCTATTTATTCTGTATATAGCATGCTTTATGTGTGTTTGCATGTTGTCTCCCCAATTAGATTGTAAGATCCTTGCAGACAAGGACTGTCTTTTGCTCCTTGTATCCCCAACATTTTGCATAGTGTATGACACATAAGTAAGTGCTTAATAAATGTATGTTGATTGATTGGGCCTTGGTTTCCTCATATAAAAAAAGGAAGTTACCCTGAATAGTCTCCAAGGTTCCTTCCAGGTGTAAAACTATGGTCCTGATGTATAAGGTATGTTCAGAAAAGAATAGGTTAGTCTGATATGAATATAAAGAACATAAAGTTAAAACCAAATTATAAAAGGTCTTGACTGTTAGGAATTTATACTTAGCCTTGTAGACAGCAGGGAATCATTGAAGGTTTCTGAGCTAGAGAATTATGTGATGGCAGAAATAATTTAAGATTAATCTGGAGGCAATGTGTAGGGTGGGTTTGGTGCAGGGAAAAAATAGAGGCTGGAGACCAGGGAAGGGTCTACTTGACATAGGCTATATGTGATATTTTGAGGGTCCAGACTGGCCATGATAATAACAGAAATGAAAGAGGAGAGAATCTGAGGGACATTTCTTTAAAATGCAGTGGGACTTGGTAATTTATTAAATTTGGTAGGTGAGGAAAAGGTAAGTTAAGCATCATCTCCAGATTCAGAGCCTAGGTGACTGAACTCTTAATTATATGTTATCTTAATTACATACTGGCTCATAATATCAAATAATTAATTCATGTGGGATAACTTTATCTGCCCAAATAGATCCCAAGCTCATTGAGGAAAAGTCTTCAATGTTTTTGTATCCCAGTCTCCTGAGAGCCTTTAGCACAGTGCTGTTGGGCTTGCTCCAATTACAGGGTTGTTCCAATTAAATTTCCATTCAACGAAAATTTATTAAGCACTTACTATGTACAGTGCACTGTTCTAGGCTCTAAGGGGGCATACATTTTAGCTAAAGAGTGTGGGGGGAAGCATTTGGCCTTAAGGCCACATGTGGCCCTCTAGGTCCTACAGTGTGTCCCTTTGACCGAATCCAAACTTCACAGAGCAAATAGGATTTGTTCAAAGAGCAGCACTTGAGGACCTAGAGGGCCACATATGGCCTTGAGGCCACATGTTCCCCACCCCTGCAGCACCCTGAGATTAGGGGAGGTATTCCTGAGGCCACACCTCAGAAGGACCCACATACAAGGTTAGATGTGACAGTTAAGTGGCATCTGGACTTGGATAAAAGCACTGGGCCTAGAGTCAGGAAGATGTGAATTGAAATCTGGCCTCAGTCACTTACTGGCTGTGCTCCAGGGATGTGACCCCTGCCCCTCTTACCCCTTCCCAACCCTGGCCAACCCAGTTTCGTCATCTGTAAAACAGGGATAATAATAGCACCGACCTCCCAGGGCTGTTATAAAGATGAAAGGAGTTAACATTTGTTAAACACTTTGTAAACCTTAAAACACTATAAAAATGCTAGTGATTATTAGCTAGCTGCCATTTGTGTGAGGAAAAGAGCTTCAAGGCCCCACAAGCCAAGAATCCTCAGCTCCAGTTTCATAAAGTTTTAGCCACTTGTTCATCCAAATCTGGAACCCATCCTTCCTAACACAAGACTCTTAAAGCCCTCGTTTCGGCCATCTGTTCCTATGGGTGTGGGGGCCTTTGGACTCACATCACTCAGTTGGCTTGTGGGAGTGGAAGGATGGAGAGTAACCACCCCAGCAAACACTCATAACCTCCTTTTGCCATTAAGTGTCAGAAAAATGCTAAATAATGATATGCTTTCATACCAACTATTCCCCTGGAAGCCCATTTGCTAATGTTGTATTTTTAAGTATACATTTGCAGAAGGGGAAAGGGGAGTGGGAGTGGGAATGGCTGGGGTGGGGGGGAGAAGAGCAATTGAAAAGGAGGGTTAAAAACAAAGGTTTCCCCAGCCCAAACCCAGCCTCCACTTCTCCATGAGACTCCTCCAAGCTTGACACAACCAGCACCAGAAACGGAAGGCTGTAATTAAGTGAGGCTAGCTGATGCTGATGCTGAAATTAAACTCCCCTAAAGAAAAAAAAAAACATTTCCAATAAAGAGAGGCTAAACTCAGCATGTTTTAGCCATTACTGTAGCTCATTTCTTTTAGGAGGATTAGCAACTATGAAGTGCGGGGTTGGGCAATTGTGATCCAGCCAAGTATTTGAAATAGCCTTTCCCCCTCCCGATTTCATTAAAATGGCACCATTGTGGTTTCTTCCAATGCCATCTACACCCCCACACGAACACACCCTCACACGCAGCCTATCTCCCTCACTCACAAGTGAACACAATGAGAACCCACTGAGGATTTAATATCCCTTTTAGAATCCATAGGAGCTTATTTAAAAATTTATAAAATAACTTCTTCCTTCCATTTCTGTTATGGTGGGTTTGAAACTTACAAGGCATGACTGTCTTTAAAAAGGAGGGGAAAAAAATGCTTCCTCAGCTCATAGGATTGGCTCAGAGTTTGTAGAAGTGTCTTGTGGGGACCAGAGACAGGAGGGGGAAAAAAAGCTTAGGGACATTGTCAACCGCAGGATGTGAGCTCCCCACTCCAAACAGGGGACTTAAATCTCTAGTTAAGACCTGGAGCTTTAGAAAGAATCAAGGGGAGAGGGACAGAAAGGTCCAAGAGGAGGCATAATGATGTCTGCTGCCTGATGCTTTCAAATGAAATCCTGACATTCTCTTTGAGCTCACAGATACTAATTTCAAGAACGGAGAACCACCACCAACAGATGCTAGAGGGAGAAGGGGGGCGGGGGTCGAGAAAGGGAGGAAGAGAGGGAAAGAAGGAAGGAGAGAAGGAATATTGTCAAAAATAGATTTCAGCCCTGAGCTAGGTTTTCTTCTTTATGAGAGCCAGGGAAATAAGCATCTCCTTACATTTCTACTTGATACTCTTGAAGAAATTTGAGTCCTTTGGGGGTCCCCATCCCATCCTCCATTTTGCCACAAAAAAGAGCAAGAATGCCTCAGATCTTTTTTTTTCTTTTTTTTTCTTTTTGGAGGGCAATTGGGCAGATTCCCCAAGGTCATATGGCTAGTATTTGCATTAAGTGTCTGAGGCCTGATTTGAACTAAGGTCCTCCTGACTCCAGGGCCAGTGCTCTATTCACTGCAACACCTAGCCGCCCCCGATGCCTCAAATCTAATCCCAATTTCAACATGCAGGGCAAATCAGCCAAGTACAGAAATACCCTAGGTGTCCCTAGATTTTCTTTTCAGCACCTGCGCTGGGCTATTTACAATGTGCCTGGGGACTCCTTCCTACATATAGTGTCTGGGGGTATCCCTCAGTTTCCACAATTGGTTCTCCAGAAAAATATACTGAGGATCACTAAGATTAAGTCAGCTCAAAACCATAGCAAACAAGCCCCCACTGATGTGTGTGCTTTTCCTAAGCAACCAGAACTTACAATTATTTCAAACAGAGACCTTTAATGAAATAGCATATTAGTAAGAGAAGTAATAAAATATTTTCCCCATAAACCTGGTGCACACTTTCCTACAAATGTTGTTGTTCATCCTTCATTTGACATCACAGGATGATGTCTTGACTCTCAAGTGAATTACATTTAAGTAAGGCAGAGCTGCCCAAAGTCATCAACCTCACCCTCTCTTCTTGAGTCATCAAAGTCCAGAGGCAAGACAAATGTCAATATTGGCAATGGACCCAGATGCATGTTCAATGTCTGACCAACCTTAAAGTCTCAGAGTCTACTTGGAACAAATTGATTTCATCTGTCCATCCCAGTGGGGAAGTCTTCACGTGCTTGAGGTAGACATCCCCCTTGCTTCACTGACAGTTACCCTCAACCTGGTTTAGCCCATCTGCTGAGATGATTTATTGGGGTGTAGCCACTGTGCATGCTTCTTGGAGCCACAAGTGAGAGTTGAGTGACAGATAGATTACCAAAGGTGGGCAAGGAACCCTGAAAAGGGCTTGGCAAGCCCTCCTACCAGAGGCACTAGTCCTCCTGAACACCATCTACTCCTACAAATACATGCATCATCAGTGGGAAGAGTAAACACCTCTAAAGCACATGGCATTCATTTACAGGAAGGTAATGCATGTGTAAATAATATGAGTTACCTGGGAAACATGTGGAGGGACACATATAGAGAAAATACAGGTGATCAAGATATGTGTGTAAGAAACATACAGCCAGGTGACATCCAGAGGGCTAATCCACATTGCTGGCGCTTCATGGCCATCTGTGCCTTCTGATCCTTTCATGGTGTGCTCTGGCTGGTTTCATGTGACTTCGAGCACTGATCAGGTATATGGTTTCTGCTCGATGCTGCTCCCTGATGCTCCCTAGTCACTGCTGGACGGTGACCCACCAGCACTATGGGCACTGCCCATCACTGCTACGTGCAAAGTTGTTGAATTTTAGTTTCTATTTTTTGTCTTCTCTGAAGTCCTCAGTTGAGTTGCTACCTCTTTCTTATAAGGAATGAATTCTGCCATCACTCTTTTTAGCTTTAAGCCTACAGACTTCTTTATAGAGTTCTTATTTTTAATTTTGTTTTTAATTTATGGCATAAAACAAATATTTCCAAAACATAGTACAATAAAAAAGATGATTGTGCATGAAATTGCAAATCTACTATGCACAAATTGCTATTCCTTTAAAATATACAACAAAATTATCATGTAAATTTCTTTTTTCTTCCCTCCCCTTCCCCACCCTAGAGATGACTACCATTAGACACAAATAAATATATGTATATGTATGTGTGGTGTACACACATACACACACCATATATACATACATAACATACATATATAAATTATCCTATATATACTTCCATTTATAAGTTCTTTCTCTAGATACAGATAGCATCTTTCTTCACGTGTCCTTTATAGTCAATTTGGGTATTTATAAGAGAAAAAATAACTTACTCAAAGTCGTTCTTAAAACAATATTGCTATTCCTATATACAATGTTCTCTTGGTTCTCATTTCATTACTTTCTATAGCTTTTTAAAAAAACAAAAAAACCCGAATCCTCATACCCAACACTATTAAACTACAGAGAAAAACCCCTAAGTGATTTTTCTTCCCAAAGGGAGATTTCTCATCCCAGGCACCAATCTCTTTGGAACTCAGAGCAGTCCCCGGCCAAATATTACTCTGAGATTTAAATCTAGTTTAACCCCTTCTTCTACTTCTGCTTAGTAAGGGCAAGATCTCTATCAGGAGATTCAATCTGACCTGGGATTAATTATACCTGGTGGCCAACTAATGAATTCCCTTATGGGGATCCTGTGCCCCCAAATCCATATTACAGGGGTGATAGAAGAAAGAACCCTCTCAGAGCTATGAGTTCTAACACACTGTAACTTTTCTAGGAGCTGAAAAATGCTTTGGGCTTGTCATGCAAATGAAGAGTTTGAGCAAGTATCAAAGCTAAGGGCAGAAGGCAAGGTCAAGTCTTCCTCTGGTCTAACAGCATTCTTGTCTTTAGTGTGTATGTATGGTCAGCAACAAGTCCCCTAATATACTATAGGTCAGGGCCCCCACTGAGGTCTACTCTCTGTAGACAAAATTCCATTCTCTCTTCTCCCTCCTTTTCTCTTCTTTTCTCCCCTCTCCTCGTCTTTTCCCTTTTCTTCCCTCCTTCCTGTTCCCTTCGTTCATTCAACAAATACCCATCAGGCCCCAAGGGAAATGAACATATAAATAAGACATTCTCCCATACCTCAAAGACCCTATCATCTAATGAGGAGAATCATAGTTCTTCATAAAGCACTTTCCTAACGACGGTCCTGTGAGCCAGCTACCTAAAAAATATTGTTTTCTTTTTACAGAGAATGAAACTGAAAACCAGATGGAAGCAGTTTTTTCAAGACCATTCAGGATTTTAGTGGAGGGGCTAGGATTCTAACTCAGGTCCTTTGGCACGATAGCCCATCCTTTATCTATTTAGGTACACTCTGGCATGTATATTAATAGTTCTGATAGAAGACAAACACAAGTATATGAAAGTTAAGAACAAGGAGTTTGTAGGAAGGAAACATCACTAGCTTTACCAAAACCAACCTGGTATAAATCCTGTTCTTATCAGAGGCCTGGATAGCTGAGCCTGGAAAAAGGGCCAATGAATAATTTCACACTTGGACTCCAGTAGCAGTTTCTTCCTATTATCCTTTTAGTGGACATTTTGTATTTTGGCAGGGATCAAGGACTCCACCCAAAGGAATAGCTCTAATAAGTGGAGTTTCAATAATTATCTCTTAGAAGAGATTTATACAATAGGGTATACTTCCTAAAACTTCTAAAGTTCCACCCCCTCCCCAAGCTTCCTATTCCATCTGAGGGTAAGGCTTGATCCTTTCTCAAATAGTGTTGTCTGAATAAGTTTCCAACTAACAGTCATTTCTTAAGAATATTGCTAATACATTATAATAAAAATCTATCATGAAGTCACAAAACTCTACTATAATTCAACTATCTGTAACATTATATGTAACATTTTATAGAAAACATATGTTCTACACTATATCTAGATATCTTAGAGTGTTATTTGGGGGACCTAGAAATTAAATGACATGTGTGGGATTGTAGAGCTAAGAGGTTCTAGAAGTGAGATTTGAACCTATTTTCCTATTGGGAAGCCAACTATTTACTACTCCCCCACTGTTTCTTCTCTGCATTTCTCTACCCCTTGATGCTTCAGAGATAGTGCCAATCTTAATTATAGAAGAAGATCCTCCCTGGGAGCTCTCCACACCAACCAAATCACAGGTTTGGTAAAGAAACAGATACACATGTAGACACACATATGCATTATGGCATATAATACTACATATCATATATTTAACATGCAATCAATCCTCAACATTCATGTGTTTAACTTTCTCGACTTCAAGCACTCCCATCATTTTCATAGTAACCTCATTTTCACTTTCACATTGGCAACCATTGGTAGAGGGGATAAAATGAGAGGCATGGTGTGAGCTAGTTTGTTGTATAGCTGGTCTCCTACCAAACACTCCATTGGTCTTGTTCACCCTACATTGTTCACCATGTGTTCATTGCATATTTTCATTGTTTGCCTTAAAAACTCAAGCTTTGTGTTGAAATTATGCCCTGGAAGCTTAGTGCAAGTCCTTTGGTCCCTAAGCTCAAGCTTCCAAGTGATGGCTTAAGGAGAAAATAAAGGTGCTAGAAAAGCTTCCTGCTGGAAATGTCTACAGCCATCCTCTTCCTTGAACATGCTGACAAATCAATTACAGTACAACACCTTCACACCCCATCTGACACAGCAGAAGGTAAGATTCAGATTTTTAAAAAAGTTTTATTTTAAAAATTGTATTTGCTGTATAATATTCATGGTACTGTAGAGTTCATGTGTCATGAAAAGTGAATATTGTGTGAAATCAGCAGTTTTTTATTGAGATGTTAGCACAAAAGGTCACAGAATTCTAGACAATTGCTACCAAGAAAAAATGTTTTACATGTTACCAATTTTATTTTGTATACTTCATTTTATGGGCTATTTCATGATTAGTGTGTCAGGAAAAATACATATTATCAGAATGAATGTTTTGTCATGAACTGTATGCAGAAAAGTATATTTTCAGCAATTCCTAGGGGAAGATTACAGTTTTTGATAGCACAGGAACCTAACTCCCTATTTCCAATAGGTTCAATGTAACAACATTCATGTTTTTGACTTGCACACCATTTTCTAGGAATGTTACTCTACAAAAGTTGAAGGCTGACTATATATTGTTCCAGTGGCATCATCCCCAGTGATGTTGTT